>JAINUW010000604.1:0-585000 GCA_020205615.1 Panax quinquefolius
GAGGAATCACGCCATAGAGGAAACGACCGAATTGAAACTAAATGAAAGCGAGGTATCCTCACCTTTCAAACACCAGTATCGCACGCCAATTTCGAGGACTAAATTTCATAAGGAGGGGAGGTCAGAAGACCTCAAATTTTTTAAATAAAAGAATTTCTTTATTTGTTATTTTGAAATAGTAAAGTTGATTTGATTAATGTGGATAGTTAAGGGTTAAACCATGAATATTTTAAATAATGATGGTTCTCAAGAATATTCATTTGTCAGAATATTCGTTGGTATACGTCTTGTCGGGGAATATTAAATGCAATGATGACCATGTGGGCCCATGTGAGCGGGTTGGATGAAGAAAGCGGCGATATAAGTTGGTTAAAATAGCAGGCGTGGTTATTCGCGTTAAATTTGTTGCGTGCGGTGGTTAAAATCACGATGTCTGGCGTGGTTGCGGTAGCTACGGTGTGCAGTATTGTTGAATTATCGATCGCTTACGTAGTTAAGGTACCACTGATGAATTTTCATGATGGTGTCATTCGATATTTTATTTTATTGATTCCATAACTGTCAGCTTGATATTTTATATTATTCAAGGTTCCCGATAATTGTCACACTTACATTATCTCCATTATCAGATCAATAATTCATATTATTTGAATAATATTAGATAGCATTATTGGTAAATGTCTAGGAAAGTTCTCGAGGTTTGAGGTACGTCACCTTAATCGCGCGCCAAGAAGTGAGGAAATCCTACCTAAAGTTCCCTCTTCCCCTGGAACTACCGTCAGTTGTAAATCAATTGTAGATTCGTAATATTATTTGTGAATAATTAATTATCGATTCATACGATAAAGAAATATTTATTTTATGGATATAAATGAGGATTTATTTATGTAGATTATAAATGAAGAAATTATTGTTGAGGTGTTTTATCGATGATTTTACCGTATTTGACGAGATTAAAATTAAATCAGGGTTTCTGGATATATTATAAAGGTAATTTTTTTAATCCAGCCATTGATTGTGGTAATTTTTGGTATATTATACATAAGTTGAGTATATGTCCACAAATTTTGAACCGCTAAAAAATGCAATGTAATGATTTGTTATGAATTTTAAGAGGTGTCTGATTCTTAAATTAGTGGTTATAATTGATTTTGGTGGAAAATTCTAGAATCGAGTGGGCCCCACTTTATGGTTGGTAAAGAAATGTGCTGAATTTTATTTCAAATGGTGGGTGGCAATAGTAGCAAAGCCATCAGGTGCTGGTCAAGTTCTGGGCTTCTACGGCCCTAATTTTCCTATAACCAGAGGGCTAAGTTAGAATTGAAAATCACAATTCGTAAAACAAAGTTTTCTCTTTCTCTTTATATATTTGTTGAATATTTTGTGAGCATTTAGATACTTTTGAGAGTTGCCGCCTCAAGATAAGTTTCATTCGAAGATCACTTCCTAAACCCTTCCTTCCGGTAATGCGATTCTTTGAGAGTAAGGATATTATTTTTTTAAGTAATGATATTATTTCTTCAATATCATTATGTTGAAATGTCAGATCACCAAGTTTTATCAAATTTGAACTTTTTCATGTTGGGGTTACTATTCTACGATTTACTATTCACGTAGTTACTATTCATGAGTTACTATTCACGAAGTTACTATTCACGAGTACTATTCACGAGCCAGTGAAGATGTTTTGTGTGGAATTTCATCTTTTAGTTATCTGATTTACTATTCACGAGCACGCAGCACTATTTCACGTGATACTCACGTGACCTATTCACGATAATCAAGACTATTCACCAAAAAAATAAAATTTCTTCTTTTCAATTCAAAACTTCTTTTTTGGATACTAGCTTTGATCAGATCCGTGTTTGGATCATTCTTGAATTTACACCTTCCTTGATTATTTTTTGGGGTATTGATGGACATGGATAAAACAAAGTACTAATCCTTAATCCTTAATCCTTGTCATTTTGTTTCCACCCGGATTCGCTCTTTTAAAATATTTTTCATCATCCTCAAATCTTAAATGATGATATTATTAAAATATCTTTTGGCCCAGAGGTAAAGATGAATGATTTCAAGAATATCTTTGGCCTAGTCTGAATGCTATTTAACAGTGTTAGAGATTTGAATACGAACGATCGAATAATATCTTCGGGCTCGTAGCAAATACAAGATGACGAATGCAAGCTAAATGGAATAATGACCAATCGATGAATATCTTTATTCACGTAAGTGCAAAGATGAATATTTGATTCTGCATGTATAATCGATTGTTGTTGTTGAGGATAAAGATAGACGGATGAACTTTTAAATTCAGCAAGATGTAAGATAGTAGTTTGGCATTCTCTACTTAACTCTTCTAATGAATTATTATTTCATTGCGTAATATTGATAGAAAATTTGTTGTCTATTATTCTATTAAATTTTTCCTCGTTGAAGACTAACGATAATTTGTTGTGTATTATCTTATGTCATAATATTTTTACATCGAGCTAGTTGAGCTCACCCTTTTCCTTTTTGCTCCATTCTTCGGGTGAGGCTGAGAATATAGAGCGAGGACGTAGCTCTGTGGTATGGAATGAAGGTTTTAGAAAGGATTGTTTAGTAGTCCTCACCATTTTTGTAAAATAATGTATCAATAAATGTGATGAGGATTTACGTGAGTATAAATATTGTCTGTAAGATAATATTTGTATTTAAACTCACAGTCTTCATCGTTGTAATAATAAAGTCAGAAGTTGTTTTGCATCATGTATTACAACCTCGAATGAGTGATGTATATACCTATTTTGGGGGCGCCACACTACCTCCCATCAACAGCTCCCTGCATCAAAGCATCAAGGGCATATCTACTTAGACGGATCTACACCCGCTAAGGCGAGCACTAACTGCAGGAAGAGGTGGATTCATCGATTTCATATGAAATTCTACCTGCTTTTAGATGCACCTACAAAAGATATGCCGATTAGGGTCTCCCCTGCTCATTTGGATAAGACCAAGCTCAGAGACTCTCGATGAGATCCATGGTAGGAGTATGTGGCCCCATACATGAAAGCGGACCCTCTACTTGTCAAGAAGATATTCGTAATAAAGGCATTATCGCTTACACTCAAGCGTCGATCGTGATGATCACATCAAGAGGTGCTATAAATGTATGATTCATTGGAATGCTATTCATGCCCTCCAAGCGGAACCTCCAATATGAGTTCGCCATGGCCTTCCTCAATAACGCGGGAATGGATCGTGATCGAGCGCATCAAGCCCAAAGCCAAGAATGGACATCGATTCATATTCACCTACGACGACTACTTCACCAAACGGGTGAAGCAAAGATCCTTCCCCAAGGTTACTAAAGAAGTTTTCATTGCTTTTATGTAAACAATGTCGTAGTGTTGATATACACAACCATAGGTTATTGTGTCGAACAATGCTAAGAACTCTCCAACATCAAATGATGGAGGGAGTTATGCGAGAAAATTCCACATCAAACACCTACAACTCAAGCCATTCACTGGCCTAAAGATGAATAAAAAGGCTTAATAAAACATCAAAAGATCATATAAAAATGTCCGCTAATCACAAAAGGATGGCCTCGACCTCGGCTCGACTTTTATTAGCCCACAGAACTTCCATGCAAACCTCCACGGCAACCCCTACTCATTGGGCCATGTACGGGATGGAGGCAAGTGTTCTGGTAGAGGTGGAAATGGAATCCTCACCAGTATCGATGGACAATCCAAATGATTGAAGACCAATGGGTACAAGACGAGTATCATAAATTTTCTCTAATAGACAGAAAGGCGTATCCGCCAGCTATCTTCCATGGGTCGATTATATCGAAGGATCACACGTATCCTACAAATGTAAAAAGTCCCACTACTGCATTCAAACAATATAACTTGGTTTTGAAGAAGATCATTGACAACCAAGATAAATCTAATGGAAAATTCATTCCTAATTGGGAAGGCCCATTTCATGTCAAGGAAGTATTCGACAGGAGGCTCTCAGATTACGTGTGATACGGATGGCGTATGAATTTTCATAGCTTATCAACTCCTGACATCGTGAAATCTAAGTACTATGTCCTCGGGTTACCATCAAACAAATATCCCGGTTTTGGATCATCAAATCACCGATTATTCCATTTTGAACCTTTCCTTTCTACATACTCTTCCGCCCCCTCGTGGAAACATACACTTTAAGCCGCCAGCTTGGTTTTAGCTCAATTCAAACCTTCCATATAATCTTCGCGCCATCCTCAAGACGCAAATTTAACCTTTCACAATTTCAAGCTATCCCAAGACGGATTGAACCTTTCACACTCGCAATTTATCCCCTAAGACGGATTAAACTTTTCTTCGTCAGTAGTTTGTCCCGAGGACTGGATCAAACTTTTACACACCTCGCAGCTTATCCCCATTACGGGATTAAACTTTCTTCCCCGCTCAAGATAGCCTCGCATAATGGGATTCACGCTTTCTCTTCACCATGATTCGTTCTCCCGAGGGCGAACTACGCCACCGATCTCCTCTTCAATAGGAGTACGAGGCAAACCATACGCTATATGGCCCAACAAGAACAACAAAAAACAACAAAAACATTTTGCCCTTTCTTCACAAATAAAACATCTCTACACCTATTCGCTTTTCACAATCAACAAACATTGAACCACTTATACGAGGTTTAACCACGCAGACTTGATCTCCTCTTCAATAAGAGCACGAGGCAGCCATTTATGTCACACTGCATCGGGATCAACCTTTAATTCGCCACATTTCACTCTGGTTTCAGATCAAAGGATGGAATCACCCAACCTCTTCTCACAAATAGAAGATTCAATGACCATCTAAGTCGCTGATCGTGCCTCAAAGAGCAATACCAACCCATAAGAGATGGAATTAACTAGGCTTCACAAATAGAAGTAATCAAGCACATCATCCTGTGGTGCTATGGCTAACTCATATGAGGATGAAATCACCTCCTCTCCACTTTTTCATACAGGTGACACGTACCCCAAGACACCAAAGACGGTAGGATTTATAGAAATAAATGATCCGCTCGAGATCTTTGCACGCCTCAATGTCCATCTATCAAGGATAAGTTCAGTAATGCATCAAGATCACAAGGCTCAAGAAACAGTAAAACATCAAGCAAGTATCAAGGCATAACTAAAAGCGGAAGTGAATCAAAATATATTTCTCGCCATACATAATATTGTTTGATATATACATCCGTATATACATGAAAAATGGCTAAACTAGTCTACGCAGAAAAATACAAAGCTATCTCTACGTGATCCGGTGGTACGCGACTATCGATCTAACATAAGCATCCTCTCTCGACGACGGAGGAAGCACCGCAAGCTCGCCCAAGGGTATCTACACGAGCTAGCGGATCGAGGCTAATCGCGACGATGGCATAGTGCTCATTAATGTAAGCACTCCTAGTAAAGAAAAGACAAATATCATCGGGATTTAACTAAGTACTATCTCGCAATGGCCACATCCTTAGCAAAAAGGCGCATCCTCTCTCCAATCAATGCATCCCTCGACCGATCTAACCTCATCGATCTCTAACAAACCAAGATCTCTCTCATTAAGAGTCAGCCAACATCGCGGACCCTAGCCTAGCCTCGATCTCTATCATAGTCATCGATGTAAGCTCGCCCAAATGCTCTCTTTAATAATCGAAGTAACAAAGGGCAACGTGGTCCGAGAATCCATCACAAATGTTGTAAGCCCGCCAGCTAAGTCATCTGCGGAATAATAGCCTCCTATAGTTTCTTGATCGTCAAAATCGCCTCTGCATCAGGATACCATCGCAGGCTCGATGTAGTCTCGCTCCATCCATGCTAATACTCTGTAGAACAACCCGGACGATCGACATAAAACTCGACCAAATTGTTAATCCCAACAGCATACAACCTGGATCTCATCCTCTCACGACAAACGTGCAGAGGCGGTTACCGACCATCGCCTCTCATAAGGATGAAAATCCTAAATCGTCAAATCGATACATCACTACAGCTGGTCAGAAGTAATCACGCCTCAATCCAACCAGGGAGATAATCCATGCTCAAGTATGAGTAATGAGTTATAGGTGAGCTAAGCCTCGAACACTACAATACGGGCAAACGGATCCCAAATCCTCGCCAGAAAGTCGACCACGATGCAAAGATCTATGCAATCTACAGCCAAAAAGGAGTACGATACATGGCTATCTCCTAAGTGAAATAAAACCTCATGCTGCCTAAATGTCCCAACCGGTCTCAAGTGTGACATAAACCACACATACAACACGATCGAAGTTACATGTAAACTCCCTCGCTTGGATAAGGCAACAGATGAAGTCGAATTCGTAGTCTCACGATGATCATTTCCAGACAATGGTACGACCCTCGAGAGCTCTCACTTCCATAATGACGCCGATATCCAGCTTTCATCCATGTACCGCGGGCATGAAGATGTATGACAACACGATAGAAGAATTACATCTACTCATGTTGAACGCCAATGGTCCTCCCGGGTGGTGAAATCCACGTAATGTCGTGCATAGCCGCCCCTCGTGAGCCAAACCTCACAAATAGGAAACGCCGGATATCATACATGGTTTGATGTAATCTCGCCCCAGACCACTCCCACGCCTCAATCTGTGAGGTAATGAACCATCCGTCATGTCTCCAATAGCCATACGCACGTAAGGTCCGTCCAACAAAGAATATCGCTAACCGTGCATACTCCTCCAAAGTAGGAGTCAACTCGGTCCCAAATCTAAAACCTACCTCTCCTGCACTCAAAGGTTTCTAAAGATACCCTCTACAAACTCGGTGGGGAACCTAAAACATCAATGTGGTCATAAGATGTCAGAGAAAATCATCTACTTATCACCACGTCTCGATGGTGATATACTATCATACCAATTTAATCAAGATACCGTATACCACCAAAATGGTGGGGTATGATTAATACTGACTAATAATCGTCAAGAAGACATCTCAGACGGCCAGTGTTATAAGACCATCCAGAGGTCAATGCCGAATATCTCCTGACATACATACATATTCATAACATAATAACATGTATGATACAATATATGGCAATACGATATGGGAATGGAAAACCGTCAGCATACATTCCAAAGTATATCATCATCTAATACATCTCTATACAACTAAAATACGTGGAAATGGGGTGAAGTTACCCAACATATAGAGGCCTATCAAAAGATATAGCGAGAATGAGGCGGCTACCCCAGATGCTAACAGAGGGCTATCAAAAGAAATAAGCGAGAAATATATCGTAAAAGTCAAGAGGTGTCGATGTTCACATCATCGAAACCGCTCCACCGATGTAACTCCTCCCTGAGTCAATCGGATCTCTATCTATAGGGATGTCCAAAGGGCCGATACAGTGGAGGATCTCACCAACAAAGCCATATGGGTCATCCGAGGGGCCAGTAGCCAGAGTGGAAGGATCAAAAGTATCTACCTTTTAAGGATCTCTCGCCAAGTGCCGAATGAAAAGATGTGTTTCGCCCAAATTTCAAAGTTAATCACAAATCTATGTCACATGAGTCAGATCTCTGACATAGGCTAGCCAATCCGTTATCATCACGGATCCTCGAACCATATCCCCCATAAACTGTGTCACGCGGGTCTGAGCTCCAATCGCATTTAGGGATCCACCAATGCCATAACATCTCATGAGATCGGGGGCCCTCTAACGATGTAAAATCGTCAATCCCCATCAATGGGATGTCAATGATGGTGGCGATCACGAACAAAGCCAATAATGCCTAGCAGAGGCAAGATCGGCGATACGGATCTCTCCTGCGGTGCTTGTATGTAATAGACGCTCTCCCTAAATAGAGCTCCCATCCTCCATCTCGTGAAGAGAGGAATCATGTGGGTGGAAATGACATACTCTACCCAAATGGTACCCATCCTCAAAACCAACTTCCAAATGCTCTCCTGTAGTAGGGAATCCACGTGATGACATTAGTCATCAACAACTCCATTTGTAGAAGTACAATGAGTAAAACCTCAAAGAACAGGGACCTCCGCTAGTATGGAATGATGCCATCTCCTTCCTCGTGGATAGGTGTCTAAACCTAACATGCTCACAAGACGCAAACAAGGAAGCCTCTCATAGGCCCAAAACTGCCAACAAAAGGCAAACATATGCTGTCGGTCAACACTCTTAACCTATACATGGAAAAAAGACAAGAGAAACACTTACCGCCAGAAATATGTAGAATCCTAACCACTCGGTCCAAGCCCTCGCGATCAGCACACGCATTCCCCCAAGGAAGTAGGCAAAGGTGTAGGAACCCCAATTATACTTTCCTATACTACCCACGTGTCGAGTGGCGCCGATCAAAGCGAAGAACACCGAGAGGAATTATCTGCATGAAGTAGCCCCTAATGATCATCAGAACAATCGCCGAGAATGCGATCCCCGACTCTCACATCATCGTGTATAGGCTCACTAAAAGCCCTCTCATAGCATCACGCCAAAGGACCCGCAGACGACAGTCCCCGCCTCGGCGCCTTTCGCCGAAACTCCCAACAAGGATCTGATGGCGTAGGGTGATATCCGCGTGCAAGGCACCGGCTCCCCTCCAAACTCTATACCGTGATAAACCGCCAATCCATCGGCTATCATCACCCTCACAGCCTAGCAAATGGAGGATCGAGTCTTGTGAAACCCTTTGCTAGACAATGCCCCGAGGTAACCCTAGGACGGCCGACGGGTAGAATGGAGAAGAACATCCCAAATCCTCACTATATGGATCGATCACTCTATAGTCATCATGCAAAGCCCGATACATAGAGTGGATGCTAAACCAGCTCCCTCGAGGTCAGGTGAAGTTGGGAACCTACATCAAATGCGAGATCAACATCGTAATCCTCGACTCCTCATCAATATGAAATAAGGAAGATTAAAGATCTAACTTCATACGTCATTTGCATGTGCAGGTATACTTGAAGGATGCTCTACTCAAGTCACCTGTAAGATCCAGGTTCGCCACTTGAATACCGGCAATTCCCCTGCGGGGAATACAAATGTAAGGAGCGAGAACCTCGACGGCATCCTCCTCCTCGTCCTCGACATTCAAACACTTCAACCCAAATAGGACGTATCACCGCCTCCACCAAACGCAGCGAGGTCAGCCTAACAAAACTAGCGGTGAGGTTCTTCGAAGCTCTCCCACGTACACAAGTAAGTGGTCCTACTTCAGAACTACTAAGGCTGATCCAGATCCATAATAACTAGACAAAGAAGTCTCCAAACCACCTCAGAAAGGGCGTGGATAGTGAAGAACGAACAGACGATGGTAAGGAATATGCAAAAAGTTGCCGAACTCAGCAGATCCAAGAAGAGCTCTCATATTTCCTTCACCGTAAAGTGAACTTGAAAATAACTTATGAAAGCAACCATTCGCCTATATATAGGCACGGTTGGTCGTAGCTCACCCGCGGCTCCTACAGGTGTCCCTATGGCACTCATACATGGGTGTCTGCAGACCTGCGGCTCGCCCGATTAGAATTTAAAAGGTGGTCTCACAAGATGAAAAGGCCAAATCAGAATAAAAGTGCTCTGAATTGAGTGGAATAGCCTAAAATCCTTGTTTTTCGCTCTGTCCGAGTTAAACTCCCGTTGTCTCAATCTGGTATTCGCCTGAATGCGTGGTATACTATACCAATGAGCTCAAACTTCATATGATCGTGCTCGATAATACCCCACAAACGTCCAATACCATCATTTGTAGGGTCACAACCCTAAACTTCCCTAGCGGGGGTTACAAACATAAAACCACAAAATATAAAACCTCCCTGATTGGGGTTACAACACCGGTTATCAAACATCTACGTATCCCCAACGGAGGTCATAACGCACATCTATCAAACATCTATGATTCCCCGGTGGGGTCACAACCTTTATCTTTTAAGCATCTACATATCCCCAGCGTGGGTTACAACTCAATGCAACCATTGATACACACATCAATGAAGGTCAAGTAGCCTTTACATCATGTCAACCGATAGCAAGTAAACCCATCGAAGCAACCTTCCCTAGCAAGGGCTACAACACAATGCTACCATTGACACATACATCAATAAAGGTCAAGCAACCTTGACAATACACCCAAAGGGGATTTATCTTCGGTGATACACATTAAGAAGGTTGGCAACCCGATAATGACAAACTGCATTGGCAATAACCCAAAACAGAATGAGGGAATATGTTATACACATCCTCGGATAGACAAAGCTTTATCCCCATAGATCTCTCTTACACACAAGAGTTACCTCATTGGAATATAGGCCGATTGTTCAGATTCAAGACTTTGGGAATAGCCCCAACGTCAACATCCTCGAGACTTGGATCTCATGTCCAAGCCATCACCGATTGTCATCCCAACAGATTACGACAATCATGCATCATACATTTATCATCATGTTGTATATAGCATCATATTTATCTTCTTACATTTCAAGTGTCTAGAATTCTTCATCCTATCCATACGCTTGCATTGCGTGAATATGATAAAGAGGGGCATCTGTAGACACTCAAAATTTTATGCGTACTGTTATTAACATTGCTAGAAGGGCGATTCGTCTTTGAGGAGATAAACCTAGAAGACAAACTTACACCCATTAGGATACTACCTAAGTGCGAGTTCAACCCGAACACAACCGGGAACATCGGTTCCAACCCGAACACAAACCGAACTTCATCTCAAACCCAGAATATCATCCGGAATGTCATTTCCAATCTCAGAGATAACCCCGAGGTTTGCAAGATCAAAAACCGGCAACAACAGGAAGAGGCAGATTACATCTCATGATAACACCGCGATGTTGATTTCGATCCCAAAAACAACACTAGAGTAGCAATTCCATCTTGGTGATAGCCCCGAGGATGTTTTTGCGATTAAACAATAACTCCAAAATTATTTGTTTCAAACACATGCGATCAGCTTCAAGCTCAGACCTCCTACCGAGGCAATCATACCTCAGACCCGAAGCTAACAATGGGCAGATAGGTTCTTTCACAGATGACCTTGCAGTATTCAAACACTTGTAGCAGTCCAATCTCAGATGTTACCCTGAGCAACGTCTGCTTTCCGCCCAAACCGGCGATAACCCCGGGAAGGAGTCAAAAGCGTCATCTTACCGCCTCAACAAGATGATATCACGACATACCAATAAGTAGTCCAATCTCGGATCTAACCACGAGCAACGTCTACTTTTAACTCAAACCGTGATAACCCTGGTGAGGAGTCAAACATCATCTTGTCTCTTCAACACTGCAAGGCGTCATCTCGACACTTCATATATACATACATACAACAATGTCCCACAAGAAGCAGGAGTAATAATCGGAGTGACTATTA
Source organism: Panax quinquefolius (assembly GCA_020205615.1). Lineage (NCBI taxonomy): Eukaryota > Viridiplantae > Streptophyta > Magnoliopsida > Apiales > Araliaceae > Panax > Panax quinquefolius. Next base: position 11,401 of record JAINUW010000604.1, read on the forward strand.
CGCGTGGCGATTACTTTAGATAGAATTTGAAGCTTGAAGACCGTGGGCATAGACCCCTCTTCACGACTTCAGACAACCTCTAATCCATGTCATTGCATAACTCTTGACATAAGTGTTCGAAAAGGTGCGATATACCTCGTTCGGATGCTTGGATTGAAGTTACGCAAGTTCAAGTGGACATTACGATTGCACGAGTCCACGTCTTCACGAGATGATAGGACCCAGCGAGGGCTCGGATGCACCACTGACCATTTGCAAGTAGTATAGCTGCATTGCCGCAGTGTACCTGCGACCATCCATCTATATATACAAGCCTTGGGGTGACCATTTGAAGAGGAGGAGGGAGAGAAAAGCGAGGAAGCCACATCCATTTTACTCTGCATACACATCTTTTGAGTGTTTCCTCACTTTTTAAACACTTGTTAGCTCACATATAGCTATCTTTTATCTGGCGGGAGCTGTGTGTTTATCCATTTAAAGTCATAGAAGTCTACTTTGGCAGCCCACTGTAAGCCTTCTCACATTATATAAAGTCTTCTTCTCATATTATCACACACTGTTGTACACATTGAGAGTCGTGTGAGTGTGTTTGCCCGGACTTTGGTCCGTGGTTTTCATTCCTATCTGTATATATACTTATATATATATATATATGTATATATTTCATATATGGACTAACATTATCGAGCTATGCCTCGATTGAGCCTGAACTTGATGCAGGGCGTTTATTGCTTTTTATATATATATATATATATATAATTGTTGTCGAACATATCTGATGAGCACAGATTTTACATCCGGAGCATTTACTCAACTTATATATATATATATATATATATATATATATATATATATATATATATAATTGTTATCGGACATATCAGATGAGCACAGATTCACATCCAGAATGCGTTTCTTTGCTTATATATATATATATATATATATATATATTTGTACATATATATATATATATATTTACATTTCCGTCAGGCTTGGAGTTTACTTCGTGGCCTTTTACAGCTTTATTTAAATTTCGTCCTACCTGGAGTTTACTTCATGGCAGTTGATTGCTTTTACAGCTTTATTTACATTTCGTCCCACCTGGAGTTTACTTCGTGGTGGTTGAGCATGTCCATATATATATATATATATATATATATATACATATTTACCGCTTTTATATATTTGCATTTTTGATCCCACATGGAGTTTTTTCGGGGTGGTTGATCATGTCTGTATATATATATTTACAGCTTTTATATATATAACTGCTTACTACTTTCCATACAAATTACACGATTATCATGTGAGCCTAGGAATCATATGTGATCACAGATTGATCCATTTGAATCTAGATCGAGTTCCATGATGGACATATTTTTCAGCTTTAAGCAGCTTGTACATTATTTTAAAGTGTCTGAATTTCCTTGGATGGTTGTCATGCCCATAAGGAGTTCGGCACTGCTGTATATTATTTTCTCGAGAATGCTTTGCAACTCAAAAATAAAAGCAAACAAGCCGAACATTTAATAATAAAATGGATGTATGAAAAGGTCTCAATTCCTATTGAGCACAAGGTTTGAAAAAACCTCTTTTACAAAACTTCATTGATATATCTTAGTTAAAAGCTGAATTTTCTATAAAATTCAAACCTTGTGTATATAGAGTGCGACGAGGCCCTGCTTCTACTTTCAAATAATTGCATTTGATTGACACACACACACACACACACATTCATATAACAATTTCTTTGAAAAGTGGCGATTCAAGTGGTAACACGGATGTCGAGGTGCTAACACCTTCCCTCGCATAATCAAGCCCCGGACCTAAAATGAATCTCGATTTCATAGACCCGTCTAGCGATGTCAATCCTTTGGTCAATGTGCAAACCTTTTCGATTGCGTTGGTGCGACCGATTAAATACACCTTTGGCGACTCTTAAAAAGTCAAATCGTCGACATTATCGTATAAGACCTTTTTCACTTTATTTTCAAAAAATCTCAAATTAACATGAGAACACTAAAGAGCAATGTGTGAGGACACTCAAAAATCCCGACATCGACACCTATTATTATTTCGAAATTGCATTTTATAGCAATTTCATGAAAAAAGTTGTTGAGAGTATTTAGGAAACACAAATCGGCTATTGGGTGGACGATCGCTGGACATAAAGGAATTAGCCCTTCATTTTGCATGCACAAGATTTTGATGGAAGATGAGGCCAAAACCAGCGATGGAGCAACAATGGCGACTTAACCACATTATGAAGGAAGTTGTGAAGAAGGAAATTTTGAAGTGGTTAGATCTGGGTATCATCTACTCGATTTCGACGAAGAAGTGGGTTAGTCCAGGTCCAATACGTCTTAGAAAAAAGGGAGGAATGGTGTGGTGAAGAATGAGGACAACGAGTTAATCTGAAGCTAGAAACGATGTGAGTTGGAGGGTTTGCATGGATTAAAGAAAATTGAACAAGGCAACGAAAAAGACCATTTCGATACCCTTTATTGATCAAATGTTGGATAGATTGGCGGGACATGAATATTATTATTTGTTGGATGGGTACTCGAGGTTATAACGGATAGTCATTGCTCCGGAGGATCAAGAAAAGACATCATTCACGTGCCCTTATGGCACATTTGCATTCGAGGAGGATGTCATTCGGGTTATGCAATACTGCAACCTTCCAACGGTGTATGATGGCCATTTTGGATAAGGTGGAGAAAATGTTGAAGTCTTCATGGATGACTTTTTTGCTCTATGGGGACAACTTTGATACTTGGCTGGGGAATCTAGTCATGGTGTTTTGACGATGTAAGGATCACGAACCTCGTACTCGATTGGGAAAAATGCCACTTCATGGTTGCGAGAAGCGTAATTTTGGGCCGTAATGTATCGGCCCAAGTTGGAGGTTGACAAAGCAAAGCGGAAACAATTGAAGCTGCCTCCCGAGCTCGGTTAAGGGTATTAGGAGTTTTACGGGACATGCGAGGTTATATGGGAGGTTTATAAAGATTTTCTAAAATTGCAAAACCTCTATGCGGTCTTTTAGAGAAGGATGCTACTTTCGGTTTTGATGAGGAATGTAAGTCGGCGTTTGAAGTATTGAAGAAGAAATTAACTATAGCCCCGTGATAAATCGCCTTTGGAATGGAACATGCCATTCGATCTAATGTGTGATGGAAGTGACTACTGTGAGTTGTGGCATTTTATTTTGGGCGAACGACGAGACAAGGTGTTTCACGCCATATATTATGCAAGCAAAACACTCTGAGAGACTCAAATGAATTACTGACCACCACGAAAAAAAGAATTGCTTGCGATGGTGTAAGTGTTTGACAAATTTCAGGGCTTACTTGATCGGGACTAAGATGATAGTCTACAGCGACCATTCGTACGATTCGATTACCTAATAGTGAAAAGGATGCTAAGCTACACCTTATCGATGGATTCTCTACTTCAAGATTTTGACTTAGAAATAAAGGATAGAAAGGGACGAAGAATCAAGTGGCGATCACTTGTCTGAAATTTGGAAAACCAAGGAAAGCAAAAGAAGACATATGTGAAATTAACGAATCATTCTCGGATGAGCAACTATTTGGGATTTCGGAGAGAGATTCTGGGTATGGGGATTATGCAAATTTTCTTATGAGCAACATTCTACCACGACCTCATGAAGACAATGAGAAAAGGAAGTTTCTTCATGATGTAAAATTGTACATGTGGGATGAGCTAGTATTTGTTCAAGTAGTGCGGCAAACAAAATGATTAGACGGTGCATCCCCTATAGTGAAGTGAAGAACATTATGCATGAGTGCCATTCATCTGCATATGAAGGGCATTATGGGAGCGAGAGGACAACAACAAAGGTTCTGCAAGTTGGGTTTTATTGGCCTACATTATTCAAGGATGCCTACAATTTTGTCGAATAATAATGCTGATAGGTGTCGAAGGGTGGGCAATATTTGAAAGCGGAATGAGATGCCTTTACAAATGATTCTTGAAGTAGAAATCTTTGATGTATGGGGTATCGATTTCATGGGACCATTCCCTTCATCTTTGAACAATAAGTATATTATACTCGTAGTGGATTATGTATCGAAATGGGTTGAAGCTGCAGCATTACCATCAAACGATGCCAAGGTGGTCCTCAAATTCCTAATGAAAAACATTTTCACGAGATTTGGCATGCGAGAGAAATTATTAGTTTGAAGGTAGTCACTTCTACAATAAGTCTTTTACATCTCTTTTGGCCAAGTATAGGGTCAACCACAAGGTAGCTTCACAGGTGTATCACCCTCAAACCCAATTAATTTGGTAGAGGTATCAACGGAGAAGTGAAGAAGATATTAGAAAGTGGTGAATTCGAGTCGGAAAGATTGGTCACTTAGATTGGGCCGATGCATTATGGGCATCTTAGGATTTGCATACAAGATACCAATCGGGATGTCACCATACCAACTCTTTTATGCGGGAAGGCATGTCACTTAAACGAATTTCTGACATAAGGCTTATTGGGTGGTTCAAAACTAAATTTTGATCAATGTTGTGGGGAAAAAATACTACTTCAAGCTGAATGAGCTCGATGAATTTCGCCTTCATGCCTCGAGAACTCCAAACTATACAAAGAAAAGGTAAAAGATGGTACGACTAGAAAATTATGCATCGAACATTGAGCCATGATGTCGATCCTTTTGTTCAACTCATGCATTTGCGATTGTTCCCGGAAAGCTTAAGTCGAGATGATCGGGACCATTCACTTTATCAAATGGGTATTCTCGCATGGCGGTTTAACTCTTGATCATGATCCGCTAGAAACATTAAAGGTCGGCAATTGACGTTTAAAGCATTATTGGGGTGGAGAAATGACAAGCGTGATCGCCATCACATTGGTGACCGACGATGATCGAGAAGTAATCAAAAGTGAAACGACTTAAAATCAAGCGCTAATTGGGAGGCAACACTGATCTTTAGTTTATTTCTCGTATTTTCCATTCATATTTGTAATTATAGTTTTTATTAACTTTTTAGGTAGAAGAATACAATAAAAATCTCGTTAATCTCTCCACAATACATCATTTTATCAACAACTCACTACCCCTCATGTTTTATGTCATGCGAGATGGAAAAAGGATCATCAAAGGAGTTACATGAAAGCAAAAGTGAGAAAATAAGGGAGTCGATGATAAGCATGCCCAGAGGTGGGCATCAAAACCTTCTAACCCCGCCAGGAAGTGAGAGGTCTCCCAGTTTCGACGTGAAGCATGCCCAAGGGCGGGGTCTCCCAATTTTCTAATAGTAAGCATGCTCATGAAGAGAGCCTCGAAAAAGAACTACAACCCCATTGGGCGCGGGGGTCCCCAAAGTCGGATAGCGAGTAGCCATGCTGCTTCACGGTAGGCTATTCAAGCTTAGCACCAGCAGGAATGGGGTCTGGTTTCAACTAAAATTTTTGGTAGTTACATATGCTAGACTCCACATGACTCCCATGCTTCTCCCTCGATTAAATCTCCTAATAACCACCACCAACAATTTCCAATGCTTCACTACCTCTCACCTCTTTAATCCACCTGATAATCACCCCTCACACCATCTACATATATTACCACATCTCATCCCATTTTCCACACACTACTCTTCAACTACACTCATCAAATTTTGAATTAGGGCATGCATAGAGGTTAATTGAGAGCATTTAAGAGGCAAGCATATCATTATTCTCAAGTTACTAAGCTTCATTCACCATATTAGAAGGCCGATTTCACATGTGTAGGGATAACCATTTGTGCACACCAAGTGTTAAATCAGCTTGTGTTTCAACCAAGTTTGGGAGAGAGCTAAAGCAAGTTAAGCTGATAGAGAGAGATCATGGCTTCGCATTAAACATCGAAATGCCAAAGGGAGAGTTGAGGCCATCTCAACCAACCCGAACTTTTGATCGCCAAAAATTTGCGAAGTCTGCTTGCTTATGTGGCCGGTATGACTACATGCTCACCAAAGCCCTTACCTTTGGGCGGGGGAGTTATGCCGGATCTAACGATGGGGAGATGATCGTCAAATTTATCAAAAGGGTGGGCCGAAACTCACGGAAGAGCCAAAACCCATTTGTAGTCGACATTGTCGAGGAATTATGCAAAACGGCGAGGACAAAGAACCATTCCGCAGCGTTTGTGCGAGGTCGATTAGTTCGATTCGGTCTTGATGCAATCAACACCTACTATCAAATCTGGTGTACCTTACCGCGCCACTATGCTCACCTCACGAAATTACGATCCGGACTATGATGCGATAATCACGGAGATGACAAAGTTGGGAACATCTTGGAAGAAAGGTCGGGAAGGGAGGCAAAATGTTCCATAGCATGAGGACCTTAGCTTTGGTATGGAAAAATGCGATGCACGCATTCTTATCGCTAAATTGCTTCCATCCCGACACACCTCGAGCGTCACTAAAAAGAAGGTGTTACTATTATACGCTATTGTGCAAGATTTCATTATCGACTTATGGGCCATTATTTGTTTCTCCATCCATGGGGTGTTTACGTGGAAATTTTTGGGCGACTTGCCCACCCATCACTCATATCACGGGTTATGTCTTAATGCGAGGGTGAGATGGTCCAACGACGAACCCACACAAATCTTTGCTCGCGTTGCTTGATTCTAGAATGATAGCATGGTATTACAGCGCAGATAGGCGGTGGCGATTCACATCCACATAATGCGGGCTTTATTTTTCCATCCGGCGCCGAAAGCGAAGTTGATGCTCTGAGGCATCGATTTACGATGATGATGAGGCTATGGGAGATCAAGGGTCGAGTAGGTCTGCATGAGACAAGAGCCATATCCGATCCTCGATTCTTTGATTTCCAAAAGCAAATGAATCGCACAACAAAGCACCACGTCGGGAAATCTGAAATGCAACGATTGGCCGTGAGGCGAGATCACATGTTTGATGCTTGGTGAACAAGTAATAAAGTGAAAGTAGAGTATCGTTCCCACGAGAATTATTTAATAAAATCACCAAGTACTAACTAAGTAATCAACTCAATCTTATTTAAATGGATGAATTTCAATTTATAATTAAACTAATTCTAATTACCACAAGTTAAATTAAGATTATGGAGATTTAAGATCACAACTTCACTTATTACTTCATTTAAGTTAACACACTTCTCATCAATGATTCTTTATCCTGAATTGTTAATTAAGAACATTAAAGCGAGATAAAACCACCTCTCGATGTATAATACACATACTCACTTAAATCCACAGGATGATAGAATTGTAGAAGACACCTAATTAACTAATCCACTATATCTCTATGTGAATTACAATTAAAAAGGATTTAAGGCACAAGTTCTCTATAAGATTACATATGGCGTAAAAGGCATATCTACATCCTAAAACACGAATTATGAATTCCATCTATCACGAGAAATCACAAACACATGCTATCATGATCAGATCTAAACCTATACCTCATCTCTCGAGAGTTCATATAGATTATCCACGGTAATTAATGGCAATCGATTAAACAATTAAGTCCAAACCACAATAGAGCAATTCTCATGATAGAACATAATAATTGATAGCGAAGCGTATTAAAATAAACTACATAATAAGATCCATTGTAATCTCGAACAAAAATTAGTTCATTGAATTAAAACTAAGAATCCACACTTGAAATTATCCATGCACTACGGGCGAGGATATTCGTGTATTCATCGATGGTCATGATCATGCCAACAAGCGTCCATCAATACACTCTGAGGCCAATGAGGACTTTTACCACATCATTTGTAACATGGCGGTCATGATTATACAAGAATAATCACTGGTCATAATCATACCAAGTCCATCTATACACTTTCTGAATGCAGATGAGTTTCAACATAATATAAACACGAGGATGATAACAATGATATAAGAATTCAATAAAACAAGTTCAAAGATAAATTGTTAAAGATTTATAATTTAATTTATCCATAAATCAATAACGTCAAATTATTAACATGATCTTTGCTTTGTGGAGTAAAATTCAAGAATAATATTGTACCCAAAATAAATTGAATTTGAAAAGCGAATCAATTTTATCATGAATAGTACCCGTGAATATTACTTACGGAATAGTATCCCAGTAAATAATACTACTCTGTGCAAAAAATTTAAAACTTATGAAGAATGCTCGGAATAATATTTTCATGAAAAGATATTGTATGAAGCCTTGAAATATCAAGGATATTATACTAATTTTATGGAGTGTAGAAGCCAAAATTTTAACAAAGCGAGTATAGAATTGAATCTGAAATGAAATAATATTACTTACATACTACGAGTATGGAAGAAAATATTATTTCAAGTGAATATTAAACAAAAATAACATCAAATATCTTGTTGATTTGCTTTATCACGTCTCGCCATAAGTGGTTTTGGCTCTCCAAAAACTCTCGGTGGTCCGGCTCCTTATCAATTTAGTAATAATGTGGTCAGAGAGTTGCCGGTGTTTCAATGCATTTGGACGAGAGTCTCTCTTGCACGATGTTCCATGAATTGTAAAAAGCCTCTAAACATTCCATCGTTCATCATTTTGTCGATGTTATTTGTTTTCATGAGGATTATTACCTTCACGATGCACATTATCCTAATTGTTGATGCAGTGGAGACTCAGCGGTCTCTGTGCTCCATTCTTTATTCTCAACAATCTCGGATGTCATTTCAAATACTACAACAAAATAAGGGTTAATTAACATATCACATATTATCCTATACTCTAGCCGACCAATTAAATACTAAATAAACTTAGGTAGGTCATACTAGCGAAGGAATTCTAAAGTCTCTCCCCTCTAGTTCTTGTCTCACATCTCGGCCATGGATCATATCCTAAACTTTGATACCAATTGTGCGCCCCCCAAAATAGGTATATATCACCCATCTTGAGTGCGCCAAATGCATGGTACAAAATTCAAATACAACTTAATAATACTGTTATCGTGTAAAAATCGACAAAACATAAGCGAGAGTTTTAATACGAATATTGTTTTCTAGGCGATATTCAACTCGAATGGAGTCCTCAATACATTTATTATCGCACCATTTCATAGAATAGTGAGGACTACTAATGCTATCATCGGGCGATCACTCCAGGTTCCCCAACTAGTCATTCCTTCGTTCTCATTTCTGAAGAGGACAATGAAAGCGAAAGGTTGAGCTCAACTAGCCCGTTAAGAAATATTATGACTAAGATAATGCAAAATAATTTATCGTTAGCCTTGCGATTGTTAAGCCCCGATAAAATATATCAAACATCAAGTTTAAGCTGCGGTGAACAAGCGATCTATTAGAAGAGTCAAGTAGAGAATAAAATCTACTATCTTACATGATTTAAAAAGGTTTTCATCACTTTTATCATTTGAGACTCAACTAAATAAATAATCCACATCATTGAATCACTTACACTTTTCTCGGCCGAGGATATTCTTTAGTATCACGACCACAAATTATCCATGCACTTCGGGGCGAGGATATTCATATATTCATCGATGGTCATGATCGTACCAACAAGCATCCCGTGATGCACTACTGGCGAATGAGGACTTTTACCACATCATTTTGTAACAATACGATTCGTGATTATCTTACGAATAATCCTGGTCATAATCATACCAAGTCCATCTATACACTCTGAGCCACAAATGACTTTAAACATAATATAAATATGTGGATGATGGCAATGATATAAGAATTGATAAAACAAGTTCGATGATAAATTTTTAAATATTTATAATTTAATTTATCCTGAAATCAATAACGTCCAAAAATAATATTATAAAATTCAACTTTTTTTTTCTCGCTCGATGCTTTCTAAAGGTCTAAAGAAATCGCTCGATATTATAGAAGAAGAATTCTACGATTACGGTGTGATTTTCAATTCTAACAATCGCTTTATTTATAGGAAAATGCTAAAAGCGTCATAGGAGACTAATTTAATAAAATATTATTATTATTTTTTTCTTTACGCATGATAAGACAAAGACTATCAAAGCATGCCATTCTTGAAAATCTCAGCACATGTTTTGACAAAAACAAAAGTGGGTCCCACCCATAATTTTAATAAAAATATTTTAATTTTTGAAACATCAATAATTCATAATAAATAGCTCTTTTATCAGAAAAATACGAATTTCATGTCCATTCCACACGAAATCGAATTCTCTACAACTTTGTAGCTTTAAGTTTTTTCAAATTCCAAACAGAAAATATCCGAAATTCACAAACGGACGATTTTCAACACCTCTTAAAATTCATAACAAATCATACGTTAATTTTTAACGGTTCAAAATTTGTGGACATATACTCAACTTATATATGTATAACATATCCAAAAATCACAACGATCCAACGGTCAGATCAAAATTACAACTCATAAAATACTAATAAAATACCTCAACATTAATTCCTCCATTTATAACCACATAAAATAAATATTATCCTATCCATCATTTATGTCACATAAAATAAATATTTTCTTGTCATATAAATTAATAATTAATTATTCACAAATAATATTACTGAGAATCTGATAATGATGACTAGAAGTAGTTCAGGAAGAGGGGGTTTTCAGATAAGTATTTCTCACTTCTTGGCGTGATTAGGTGACCAAACCTCTCCTTGTGAACTTTCTAGACATTTTCAATAATGTTATCTAATAATATTATTCAAATAATATGAATTATTGATTTGATAATGGGAAATATTGTGTAGTGAAAATTATTGAAAAAACAATAATACAAAATATCAATGACAATTATTGAATCAATAAAATATCATATTGAGCAGTAATTCTTTGTAAAAATTATTAGTAGTGCCTTCTTACATAAGAATCAATAATTGAAAATCTTTCATGCAATCTGGTATTTATTAATGCAACAAGCGTGTATTCTTGTATTTTAACCACGGTATTCCAACAGTGTTAAAAGGTAACCCTTACAGATTGTTATTTATAAAACTCAAACTTGTCGTTTTCTTCATCAAAGCAGTTATTACATTATGTGCCCACGAGAGATGATTGTCTTAGTCGTCACGAATATTCCATATTAAAACAAATATTTCTCGACTAATCTAATATTATATAACAACTTGCGTACTTTCCAAAATTTATAAATATTATCCTGACTATAACATTATATCAAATTCACTCCATAATATTCAAATATGATATTTATAGAAAATTAATCTTTATTAATAAAACTTGAGGTCTTACAAGGAAGGTCGATCCTCGATTCATTCGCCCATTTGAAATCCTCGATCAAGTAGGAGCGTGGCTTTATAAACTCGCCCCTACTGCTTAGTATGTCTAAGTGTTCATGCGTTTTTCACATATCTATATTACGTATATATGTGAAAGGCCGAACTACATTATTGAATTAGAATTGAGCGAGATAGCGGAAGATTTAATGTATGAAGAATTACTGTTAAAATCTTGCATAAGAAGGATTATATTCTACGCTCTCGGTTATACCTCAAGTCAAAGTTTTGTGGAGAAACCACGATGTTGAGGAAATGACCTGGGAGTTAGAATCTAAAATAAAGTCAAGGTAGAATCTGAAATGAAGTCAAGGTATCCTCACCTCTATGACATACCAGGTACGTACCCTAATTTTGAGGATGAAATTTCATAAGAAGGGGAGGTTGTAAGACCCCAACTTTTATGAATAAAGATTATTTTTCTCGAAATATATTTTTGAATATTATGGTGTGGATTTTATATAATGTTATAGTTGTGGATAATATTTACAAATTTTGTAGAGTAAACAAGTTGTTATAAAATATTCAATTGGTTGGGGAATATTAAATGCGATGGTAAAATCATTGGTGGACCCCACAATCAAAGTATTGTCGGAGTTAGAAAATGATAGAAATGTCTTTTTATAAAAATAACAGTGAAAGTTTTTCCGTTAAATTATTTAAATACCCAGTGGTAGTAAAAATATATTCATATGCGTGATTGCATAGTATCACACGGTATTGATTATTGATGCTTATGTGAGAAGTAACACAGTTATACTCAATTATTGCTACAGTAAGTGATGCATAATATCTCTCATATTATTGATTCAATTATTGTCATAGTATCATCTGCATAATATTTTATATTTTTAAATCAATAATTGGGAAGACAAATTTATTCATATTATTATTTGTAATATTGACGATGTCTAGAATGTTCTGTCGGGGAAAGGGGTTTGGTCACCTAATTGTGCATCAATGGGGAGAAATCCTTATCGGAAACCCCACTCTTTCCTATGAATGATCTGGTTGTTAAATATTGTGAGTTACAATATTAATGATGAATAAGTTCATGTTGATTAAAGATAAAATTGATATTTTCATTGTGTTGGGATTATTAGTGTTAGTGGAAATCACCATTTATTTCGATAATAATTGATTTCTGGAGGTTAAATTGACCAATCGAGTAATTAATCAGATAAATGAGCGATTAATTGCTATTGATTCACATACATATAACTATTTGTTCACATGAATGGAACTATTGATTCAAATGATGTACTATTAGGGGAGGTGGTGCAAGTTTGATAATACTTGTAGGACTAAATTAAAAATGGATGGAAAGATGAAGGTACTATACTGTAATAATTCGAGCCCCAAAACGTGCAATTATCAAAACTATGTTTTCCTATAAATAGAAGCTCATTCTTCTTTCATTCTCACCAATTCACTAAGACTCATAAGAGAAATTATAGAGACAGAAGGTATAGAGACAGAAGTTATAGAGAGAAAGAAGAAGAGTAGTCTGCTACTTCACTATTCCAGTATCTAGTCTTATTCTAAGGTACAGGATATTATTTTTTCAGTATTCGTAAGAAATAATATTTTCTTCCATACTCAAGTAGTATGTGAGTAATATTATTTACGTTTGGTATTCGATTCTACACTCATTACATTAAAGTATTGCTTCTATACTAAAGTGAAATTAGTAGAATATCCTTGAAATTTGCGCTTCATCTAGTATCATTTCACAAGGATATTTTTGAACATTCTTGTTAAATTTTAAGCTTTTCATGCGAATCTTCATTCACAAAATGCTATTCACAAAAGTAATTCACGAGTCTTATTCATAAAAGTACTATTCATAGGATACTATTCATAAAGTACTATTCATGGGGTACTATTCATAGAGTACTATTCTAAAGTACTTTTCTTGAAGTACTATTCACGAGGTACTATTCACTCGGGTACTATTCACCCGGGGTAATATTCATGACAAAAATTGATTTCTTTTCTGTTCAAATCATTTTTGTTACAATATTATTCTTGAATTTTACTCCACAAAGCAGTATCATGTTGACAATTTGGACATTATTGAATTCCGGATAAATTAAATTATAAATCTTTAAAAATTTATCCTTTATTTTCTTTTAATTGAATGCTTATATCATTGACATCATCCTCATGCTTATATTGTGATGAAAGTCATATGTGGCTTACTTGCATAGATGGACTGTCGATTGGTAAGATTATGACCAGGGATTATTCGGTGTAATCATGACCATAATGTTATAAATGATAAAAGTCCTCATTGGCCCGTAGTGCATTAATGGACAGTTGTTGGTATGATCATGACCATTGGTGAAAACACGAATATCCTTGGCCTGTAGTGCATGGATAATTCATGGTCATGATACTAATGAATATCCTTAGCCATAGTGAATGGATGATTCGATGATGTGGATTATTTATTAAGTTGAGTCTCAATGGTAAAATTGATGATAAACTTTTAAATCATAGAAGATAGTAGATTTCATGCTCTACTTGACTCTTTTAATGGATTGCTTGTTCCGCTGCAGTTAAACTTGATGTTTATTGTATTTTATCAGTTTAACACTGTTGAAGGCTAACGATAATTTATTCTGCATTATCTGAGTCATAATATTTCTTATTTGGCTAGTTGAGCTCACCCTTTTGATTTCATTGTTCTCTTCAGGAAATGAGAACGTAGCCGGGGCTAGTCGGGGAACGGAGTGATGGTCCGAGTGGTTGTTTTAGCAGTCCTCACTATTTAATGTGATAATAAAAGTAATGAGGATTGAATTTGAGTTTGGATATTGTCTATGAGACAATATTCGTGTAAAAACTCTTTACTCATATTGTATAATTAAGTTTGTATTTGTATTTAGTACCATGTATTTGGTGACCCAATATTGGTGATGTATAACTATTTTGGAGGCGTCACATTTACTGCCAACGGCTATCAATGTCAGGGATTCCTGACCTTTATTGAAATGTCCTTCAACAGCTAGCATCATCGGACCACCTCCGTGCTTCATTTGGATTTCTTACTAATGGTACGAGGATGTCGGGCTTCACGACCCTCGTTGAAATATCCTTGATGACTAACACCATTGGACCACCTCCGATGCTTCTCTAGATTTAGTGCCAGCGGCTAATAATGTCGAGCTACTACGACCATTTAAATGTCCTTCAACGACTAACATCATTGAACCACTTAGATGCTTCGTTGGAATTCTCGCCAACGATTTGGTGACATTAGAATTGCTTGACCCTCATTGAAATGTCCTTGACAACTAACTTCATCGGACCACCTCCGTGCTTCTTTGATTTATTACCAGCGGCTAGTGATGTTGAAATTTGCGACCCTTGTTGAAATGTCCTTGATACCGAGATCATCGGACTATCTCGATGTTTCACTAGATTCTTGCCTTGATGGCTAGTGATGTCGATAAGTGGTATTTTTACCTACTTATTGAATACCAATTCATGAGAATTGTTCCCATCTCAAGTACATTTTATTGTGTTTTAGTTACATTTCACGTTATTTTGCATTGCATTTACTTAAAACTCCTTTTGGTGAATAAGTGCAGGAATCAGATTAATTTTGGTGGTATTAGAAGGCGCGTGGCGAATAGATGCGTGAAAGCGAGAGGCAAAAGCGAGGATGTGCATGACATGGAGGTACTGATGGAGCGGAGATCAAGCATAGAAAAGAACAAATAACAGCAACAACATGACAAAAGCAAAAAAATGCGAGCGAACTTGGAAGCGTGAGAAGTGGCATGACATATGACTTAGGTGCAGCGCATGCAAGTACTCGACAGACGATGATGACCTCTTTGGAAGTTGCGCATTGGCCATGAAAGACAGCGCCCATGCGAGAGGTTGGTTTGGGACAGGCGGACGATTACGTAAGTCTCGCGCCCGCTTACGAGACATAAAATTTGGAGCCTTGCAGCCACGCCGCAATCTTGATCTTTGTAATTTTGTTTTAATTGTAATTTTTAATTAAATGAATGGTAATTGGTTTTTAAACGATTCTTACGTATGTCAGATGAATAACTTGATAACTTTAAGCGTATTTTCATCATAGTAACTAGGGTTTACACCTTGGAAGAGATTCCAATGTAGAATGAAGCCTTAACATCTACTTTTCCAATTCTTCTTGGGATTATCTACCATTGTGGATTTCTATTCTTATTTACTGGATTTCTATGAGGATTTAAACATTGATCATTGATTTCTATTCAGTGATTGGGTTTGATTGTTCTATCTTTCTTATTTCAATTGTTTGTTTATTGATAATGTTTAGCGTTGATCCCATAATGGCTTTTGGTTCAACCATGAACTAAATTCCATTATGGGATTCTAACGGATTTTAATATGTAGTTTGGTTGAACATTTAAATGCTAGGATTGTTTTGCATATCATATGGAATATCTGTCATGGTTGTTTTACATGTATGAATGCTTGATCACCATTCGTCTCAGTACTTGTATGGAATTGACAATGAACATATAGGTATGGATTGTAATCATGATAGCATGCGAATATATGAAATACATTGTATATGGCTTTGCGTATTTTGTGAACCGGATAGACATATCTTTGTTTCCTTTGTATGAGCTAGAATAAGGGCTTGAGCTTAAAATCAATATAATTGTAATTTCACATGGATATATAGTGATTTTGGTTGTATTGGTGATTACATTCATGGAGTCTAACATCTGTTGATGTTGTGTAAGTAGGTTATAGTGCATTGAAAAATGGTTATAACTCTATTCGTGCTCTTTGGCTATTTTCTGTGATATATGAACACTTCTTGCATGATAGTGGCGATTAGATGAAATATTAAATGAAGTTAGGTTCCCATTATTTCAGATTATATTTATTCCATTTGTATTCTTATTTTTTGGTAGTTATTCACAATTAGTTTAATTCAACACTTTTAGTCATTAGTACAGGCATATAAATTTGGTGAGTTAATTGATGCATGATAGTTTGAATTTAACAACTTTCTCTTGTGGGATCGATACTCTACTTCTTATGTATTACTTGTTGGTACGTATGCGTTTTCATGAGTAAAGCTTTTTATTAGAACTATAAAAATGACAAGTTTTTTTGAAATGATTCTTAGGGAAAAGCGTTAATTTAGATAATTATCATCAGTTTAAAGCTAAATTGTATGAATTAGACAATTCTAATCGTTTCTCATTTCTATTTTTGTTTCATTTTTCGTTTCAGGTACTTGTGAATTTTTATGCACACATGATCATCCAACTCAGAACTAACACCAGCACATAATAACATAAACGGTAGAGGTTGGAAAGCAAGTGTGCGAAGAAATTTGCAAGAAATGCGATTAGAAAATACTACAGATTAGTATGGCGGAAGAACCAAGATTGAGCAAAGAGAAAAGCATCGGGCTTTAAGGGAATATTCCATGCCAAACATAAGCGGACTCTGATCAAAGCATAGTCGGGGCCGTGATAGCGACAAACACTTTTGAGATTAAACCGGGCACTATTCAAATAGTGCGAGAACTCGATTCTGTTTGGGGTCTTGCTTCACAGATGATCCAAATGAACACTTATTAAGTTTCATAGAGATTTATGATACATTCGAATCTGATGGTGTGACGGAGGATACCATCGGACTACTGGCTATTTCCATTTTCATTGAGAGATAAGGCTAGAAGTTGGTTACACTCTTTTGTCGTCGAATCGATAACCACATGGGAGGACTTAAGTGAAATTCTTAGCCAAGTTTTTCCCAATGGCTAAGGCTGCAAAGATGAGGGCGGCTATCTCTCGATTTGAGCAGCGAATGAGGCAAGTCCTTATATGAGGCATGGGGGCGTTACAAAGAGATGCTCAGAAAATGTCCGCATCACGGTATGCGGTGGATGGTGATAAATTCCTTTTCAATGGTTTAGGATGGGCGTCGAGGCCGATTGTGGATCTTTGACCATAGGAGGGGCATTGTGGGCAAATAGCTATAATGAGGCCTATCGCTTATCGAGACTATGGTGCGAATGATTATCGAATCCTACATCTCGGATGCCACGCATTGAGTTGCGGTGTGTTGGAGGTTGATGCCATTACTTTCGGTTAGCAAGCACGGATATGACTATGGCTAAGAAGATAGATACTTTGGCAGAAAACAAAGTGAAAATAGTTGCCTTTGTTTGTGAGATTTGTGCGGGGTCACATTCCACAGATCAATGTGCCATCATTTCGAGTCGATCTGATGTATGTGAGCAATTACAGAAAAGACCAAGGTCAATTCCAGAACATATAACACCCCAACAACCGCAATCATCTGAACTTTAGTTGGTAAAATAACCAAGGACAACAACAACATCAGTTTCAGCCGAACCAACAGTTTCAACCACAGCCATCTGAGCCACAGTTTGCACAAAAAGCACCATTTCCACCGAAATTTTCTCAACAACAACAACACCACGCTCCACCTGCACCACAGCTAGAGAAGAAATCAGAGATGGAGGAGATAATGTTGAAATACATGGCAAACACTGAAGTCATGATCAAAAGCCAAGCAGTGGCTATCAAGAATCTGAAAAGGCTTGAGATGGGGCATATGGCGAGCATGCTTAATAATAGGCCCCGTGGTGCATTGCTAAATGTCTGAGAGATAAATCCTAGAAAGAGGAAGGGAAGGCGGTGTCAGCAATCACATTGAGATTTGGGAAAGACTTGACAGACATCTTTGCAAGTCGGCGGCGCTGTGATGTGAGTTACAAGGGGATATCGGCGGCCAAGTGATGGCGAAACGATTGGATGGTGATGAAGAAAAGTTAAAAATATAAGGTTCCATGAAAGAGAGAAGAACAAAGCGAGGTTCGGAGAGAAGGTCAAGAGTCGGTACAACCAATGCACCCTC
This sequence comes from Panax quinquefolius, assembly GCA_020205615.1. Taxonomy (NCBI): domain Eukaryota; kingdom Viridiplantae; phylum Streptophyta; class Magnoliopsida; order Apiales; family Araliaceae; genus Panax; species Panax quinquefolius. The sequence goes on from JAINUW010000604.1 coordinate 29,610, forward strand.
AAGTACCATATCCACGAGAGGTTAGTTAAGCGAAGGAAGACAAAGAGTTCGATAAGTTTACGGAGGTGTTCAAAAAGGCTGCTTTAATCAACATACCATTCATGAGGCATTGAAACAAATGCCAAGCTACATAAAGTTCATGAAAGGTATATTGTCGAGGAAGAGGAGATTAGAGCGAGTTTGAAATGGTAGCCTTGAGCGGAGGAATGCGATCTGGTGCTCAGCATAAATTACCTCGAAAATTTGAAAGATAAAAGGCGACTTCACAATTCCGTGCACCATTGGGAAGATAAACTTTAGCAAGTGTTTATGTTATCCGGGGGCATGTATAAACTTGATGCCCTAGTCAGTGTTCAATCAGTTGGGATTGCCGGCTCCAAGACCAAGCGAACATATCACTATAGCTGGTTGACGGATCCATCACATATCCACAGGCAATTGTTGAAGGCGTGTTGGTAAAGGTGGTGGACACGTTCATTTTTTTTTGGGTGACTTCATCATTCTAGACTATGAAGAGGACAAAAGTATACCAATCATACTAGGGAGACCATTCTTAGCCATGGGCGGGACTTCAATCGATGTGCAAAAGGGGAACCAATGATGCGTGTACATGATCGAGAGGTCACGTTTAATGTCTTTAAGGCGATAAAGTTCCCATCGGATGAAGAAGAATGCTTCTTGGTTGACTTGGTGGATTGGGGTCCGAAGAATGAAATCTGAAACCAAAAATTATGTACCCTTGAACTATATAGCGGGAAAAAGTTGAGTCGATGGTAGAACCGTTGATGAAAACTAAAGTCATTAAATTTTGGGGTGCGATGGATGATGAAGAAGGCACCTTAATTCTTGGCGTGACATGAGACTCAGAGACAGTCAAGATAATTGACTATAACTTAGCGCTAGATGGGAGGCAACCCATCATTTCTACCACCATTAACTTTTTAGTTGTTTATTTTGGATTATTTTAGTTAGCTATAGCCAATTCAATTTTTACTAGGATATTGGACTTTCGTGCTTAAGTATGTAGAAAAATTACTTTGCGAATATTTGCAAGATGATTAGCATTATACGATTAAGCTAGTTCATGTTTTAGCAATGAGCATTAATGCTATATGAGGAACAATCTTTGGAAAGCTTTACTAAGAGGCGGATAAAATTTGAACTTGACCATTTCGAGACATGAGGTCGTGGCGTATGGTAGCGCCCTATATATACAAACTTCAGCGGCGTGCCGTAGCGTCAAGCCACTTAGAATAATCATGCATTTTTCAAGTCGCGGCGTACTTACCATTTCGATCGACACTTTCATGGTCGTGCTGTAGCGACACCGAATCAAGTCAGATCTGAACATTTTAAAAAAAAGAGTTTTGAACCATTTGGACTCTAAATTGTGAAAATAACAGACGCAAAACTCTCTCCCTCTCCATAACTCATGTCTCTATCTCTCTATCAGTTGAAGATTGAAGTCGTATGTCTCTTCATCAAATCTCCACGACTCTCTCCACGTTCAAAGCTCAACTACCTCTCATCCTCTCTATAAAACTAGGGTTCCCGATTGGGTCGGTACACACAAGCGTGAAGGCTATCAATTCTCAAATTCTCATTCTCACTCAGTAAGTTCATCCGTACTTTCAATCAACTATCTGCAAATGGGTCCGAAGAGAGCATGACCATCTTCATCTTCCTCATCCTCCTCAGAAATGACCATGAGGAGGACATTGTCGACTCCCACACCAAATTCTTGTGTCTAGAATCCCGGCGAGAGTACTTAGTATTGTAGCTATGACATTTATCAAGGAAAGAGGATTCGGACCCAAAGGCAGGACGGATGACTCTCTGCCGTGATTCGAGGAGCGAGGTGGGGTGGGTGGATGCATCTCCACGCCCATTCCAGGTGAGCTTAGTCAGAGAGTTCTATGCGATGCCAAAGTCACCATGAGCGATACCTCGATGGTTCGTGGTGTCGAGGTGAACTACAAACCCTCGCCATCAAAATGTCTTTGAGAATCACCACAAGACCACCAATAGGGCGCCCGATTGGATCATGAGGGCACATCTGGAAGCGGACTTGGAGCTTGTTATCATTTGAGTTGTGCGTGCGAGCACGAAGTGGACCTACAAAGTTGGTACGACCCGACCTCGAATATTTCCAGTGACCACATTGAATCGATCACGCCATGGCGTGGAATCATTCATCTGTGCCAAGTTATTACCTTCATCATCATCGACGACGAGATCACGGCAGAAAGGGTTATAATATTGTGGGGCATAATTACTGGCGAGTACATTGATGTGGGGTATTTGATTCATCAAAACATTATGAAGTATCTGAAGGGAACTACCACTGGAAGCATCCCACATGCCTCAATGGTAGCCATGTTATGTGTGCATCAGGGGTGCAATTGGGGCAAAGAACAAATGCAATATCCAAGTCAGGACATCACCCACGCCACCATTGCTAAATTTGAGGACTTGGCAGGTGGTGAAAAACACCCACAAGGACAAGGATTCATTCTCTAACACACATTCCCAGAGCCATCTCAGCAGCCCCCTCAGCCCGAGCACATCCTGTTCCTAACGATCGACAGCTCCAAAGGTTGGAGCGCAAAGTCGACGCCATGTATGACAATTTTGGGACGTTTGCTACGGGACTCACAAGGGCCTTGGCCGAAGCATTCACGCAGCAAGGAAAAATGCTAGAGTGGCCACAGTTTGGAACTGCAGTGCCATATCCACCACCAAATTCACCACCCAAGGAGGGTGGTCAAGTCGATCATTAAGGGAGTTTTTCTGTACCCTTTACCATCATTCAATGGGGACATTGAATATTTTAAGTTTGGGGGTATTGGGGAGCATAGCATAGTAGTTTAGTTTTAATTAACTGTTGCATGTTTATGTGTTTAGTTAATTTTTTCATAAATATTTTTTTTTATTATGGATTGTGATAGTATGTTTTAGTTGCATGTCTCACACAAATTCATGCTTAATAGAAATTTTTGCCAATGACGATAGTGAATTGTGAAGTATTTGAGAATGTTTGGGATAACACGAGCTAAGATATAATGTTTTACACGATGAGATTCATGTTGTTGTGTAAATGTTTTCGGTATGCACAAACGTGTTCATAATTACTTGTAGGTTTAAGAAGTGTGTGTTGCATTGCTTGATAGAACATGTAGTTTTAAAAAGAGAAACATGTGGAAAGTGTTGTAGTATGTATGAGCCATTGACATGCAAATTTTGGGAAAACATGGGTATCTTATGTATATAAAAAAATAATCAAATAGCAATAACGTGGCTAGTCTTAATTGGGGCTCAGCTACTTGAGTAGAAATGCTTGAGGGGATTGTCTCTACACTAGCGCCCTAAGGTCTTTCATGATGCAGGAATCGTTGGTTGAAAGCTCGCTAAGGGGGGTAGCGGTGTGCCTAATGGATTGAGACATTGCAGTCGTATGGAAAAAAAAAAGAAAAAAAGAAAAGGAAAGAAATATAGCAATAAACACGGCGGAATGTGCGTGAAATTGCCCTCGTGAGTATGATAAAGCAATAAACCCATTGTTGAACCTTAGTTTGTGTTGATATGTTGAAGCGATCGCATTACATGAATATACATGAATCTTGCTTTAGACTATAATTTTACATTTGGGCGATTAATAGCATATGTATTTTTTGCTTAGATCAAGTTTTGGTGAACATCACACACACACATGACATCTCTATAACATATATGAAATTATCCGAGTGTATGATGTTATGTTTATAGTTTGGTTTAAAATCATATTCTTGGATCTCGATGATTCATTTGAGATAATTTGAAATTTGAAATTACATTATGGCAGGGATTATGTGAGACTAATTTGCATCATAGAGTAATTGCATATTTTTGTAGTTGCATTTTCATTATTCATTAGTATGCATTGCTTGAGGGTAAGCAACAATTCAAGTTTGGGGGTATTTGATAAGTGGTATTTTTACCTACTTATTGAATACCAATTTATGCGGATTGTGCCCATCTTAAGTACATTTTATTGTGTTTTAGTTGCATTTCATGTTATTTTGCATTGCATTTACTTAAAACTCCTTTTGGTGAATAAGTGCAGGAATCGGCTTAATTTTGGTGGTATTAGAAGGCACGTGGCGAATAGATGAGTGAAGGCGAGGCAAAAACGAGGATTTGCATGGCATGGAGGTACAATGGAGCAAGAGATCAAGCATGAAAAGAACAAATAACGGCTGACAAGATGATAGAAGCAAAAAAACCCGAACCGAACATGTAGGCGAAGACGTAATGCATAACATATGACAGGAGCTGCACGCACTGCCAGACGATGCCGACGACGATGATGACTATTACAAGTTGCGAGTCATTGCCAGTAGGTGTGACGCGCGTGAGAGGTTGGCGGGGACGAGCGGACGATACAGTAAGTCTCGGCGCCCGTGAGACATAGGTTGGAGAAGGCAATGGCTGCTGGATCTTGATCTTTGTAATTTTTTTTAAATTGTAATTTTTAATTAAAGGAATGGTAATTGGTTTTTAAACAATTCTGACACAACTTGATAACTTTAAGCGTATTTTCATCATAGTAACTAGGGTTTACACCTTGGAAGAGATTCCAACATAAGCGAAGCCTTAACGTCTACTTTTCCAATTCTTCTTGGGATTATCTACCATTGTGGATTTCTATTCTTATTTACTGGATTTATATGAGGATTTAAACGTTGATCATTGATTTCTATTCAGCGATTGGGTTTGATTGTTCTATCTTTCTTATTTCAATTGTTTGCTTATTGATCATGTTTAGCATTGATCCCATAATGGCTTTTGGTTCAACCATGAACTAAATTCCATTATGGGATTCTAACGGATTTTAATATGTAGTTTGGTTGCACATTTAAATGATAGGATTGTTTTGCATATCATATGGAATATCTGTCATGGTTGTTTTACTTGTATGAATGCTTGATCACCATTCGTCTTAGTACTTGTATGGAATTGACAATGAACATATATGTATGGATTGTAATTATGATAGCATGCAAATATGGGGCTGTTGTATATAGCTTGCGTATTTTGTGAACCAGATAGACATATACTGTTTCACCGTATGAGCTAGAATAAGGGCTTGAACTTAAAATCAATATAATTGCAATTTCACATAGACATATAGTGATTTTGGTTGTATTGGTGATTACATAGAGTCTAACATTTGTTGATGCTATGTAAGTAGGTTATAGTGCATTGAAAAATGGTTATAACTTTATTCGTGCTCTTGGATATTTTCCTGTGATATGTGAACACTTCTTGCATGATAGTGGCGATTAGATGAAATATTAAATGAAGTTAGGGTCCCATTATTTCTAGATTATATTTATTCCATTTGTATTCTTATTTTCAGTTGTTATTCGTAATTAGTTTAATTCAACACTTTTAGTCATTAGTCTAGGCATATAAATTTGGTGAGTTAATTGATGCATGATAGTTTGAATTTAACAACTTTCTCTGTGGGATCGATACTCTACTTACTCTGTATTACTTGTTGACCCGTGTATGCTTGCATGAGTTAGAGCTCTTTTATTAGAACTATAAAAGAGGCAACAATGTCAGGGTTGCCTAACCCTCGTTGAAATGTCCTTCAACGGCTAAGGATGTATACAATCTCAGTTGGGGATGATTTTTTGACGAGAAATATGATTTTGATTGGAATTCCAATCCAGGTTGACGGCATTGGACCTTTGTGCGGTATTGCCAAGTGTAGCTTTCGACAGCTGTGATCATTGGCTTTGTAAACCCTGTGTTTGGACGAATACCAATAATTGATATATAGACCCGCAGTTTGGTCTCTGAAAATTAGGATTTTCAGGCTTTTTCGTTTAATCGCGTAGCATATTTTTTCTTGATTTAACTTTTCAGCTTGTGAGACCTCATTTGCAACTCAAATTTGATCGAGCCGGAGGGGGTGGGGAAAACCCAGGGTAGTCGCAGATAGACCCGCGGCTATTGTGAGTACACCATGGCTATTTGTGGGTTTATATTTCCCTTATTTTCCTTTCACAAGTCATTTTAAACTTGAAGCCGCACACAAAATCCAAGATTCCTTCTTCAGATCTACTGAATTCAGGTTGTTTTCTACAAAATCCGTCACCGTACAAGTGTTCTGCACTATCCTGGTAACGTTTGCATGTTTTCTATTCTAGTTTTGACCGATGTAAAGTGACATATCACATGAAATGCTTTAAAACACATAGTAGTGAATATGCATGCTCATATGACTTGATAAAAATTATTCAACATAGTAAATATTAGTATTTTACCAGGCTAAACGTATTGATGTAAAAAAAATTATCTTTTGAAACAATAAATTTGGCAACTTTTTCTACTATTTTTTTCAGCCTATTTTTTCATCCTATATTAGGACAAATGATTAAAGGTTGTGAAGCAAAGTAATCCTGGTAATTAAGCTACCCTTATGGATTATGACTTTGATATTTTTCATGCATATATGATATTTATGATTTTGAGTTGGTGTGCTACTGAATGGCCACATAGTCATACCTACGCGCAAGTGGATAGTCCTTTTTATAGAGACTCTGGAAAAAAAATTCACGAGTCGAGGCATTAAATGAACATGCATTTTTAACTCTACTGTAGACGTATGTTAAAGTAACTCATGCATGCATATAAACATAAAATGCATTTACTGAGCTCTAAGTTAGAATTTACAATACCCTTTCTAAGGTGATTTGGAGAATTTTGTCTAGATATATGGATCAGACCAGCCGAGTAACCCTCGTATGACCTCTGTCGGTGTGAGGAGGAGAGCTTCTAATGTGCCTTGGCCTCGCCCAGCCCGACAACCTCAACGATTGACGAAGTTAGTGATTTGTCTATCCGGTAGAGAGCCAGGATCTTTGAGGGCGAGGAGGAGGATGTCCGATTTCAGGATATTGTTCCTTCTTCTTCTATTCCCATGAGGAGCTTCGATAATAAATATGACTATTCCAGAGCTTCTGGAGGATTTGAGTTGTCAACCCTTGATCTATCTGCATGCGAACAAGGTAACAGCCATGTTGATCTTCCTTTTTCCCATTTGTGATGGGTAAGGGTTCTGATGTTGATTTGCATTATGATGCAGGTTCCTAGCTTTACGCAACCTCAAGGGAATTGATTCAACATACATTTTTTGTACCAGAATCTTCATTCAGAGTACCGAGAGATTGTTCGTACTTGGGGTTTTGAGGCGTTCTTTTCCATCCAACCCCGTCATTGTCCCTGGGGTTATCTCAAGGCTTTGTCTGAGTGCTAGTTTCACCAGACTCAGTCTCTCCATTTGTAGGATTGCGAGGTGATGATGATAGCGATGGATTAGCATTTCATCACTAGGATTGAGTTTTTTGCATCGCCAGTGCCTTGTGTGGTTGGCATTTCCCCGACTACCTTCAGATCCTTGTTAGGAGTCCCGGCTATGGCGCTCCAAGGTAGAATAGTCTGTACTAGTCCTTTGAGTGTAGATTCCATGACGGGGACTTTGACTGAGCCATTACCTGATGATCGGAGGGTTAGGGATTGCATTCTTGAAAAATTATTCTTGATCATCCTCAGGGGTTATTTTTTGGCTGAAAACTCCTCCATGGTGTCATTCGCTTTAGTCAGCCTTAACATCGAGTGGGACCGTATTGGAGAGTTTGGTGGGACTCCTACACCTTTTCCAACTTCCTCGAGGGAATGCGCTTTCACTTTCGGAGAGGGCATGACGGAGGCTTGGCTATGATTTTACCCATTCTTGCTAGTGAGTATTTTCTCTTTTGATTTCCCTTATTTGGGTTAAGAGTTTAAACTGACCGCATATATTTGATCTTGTATTGCCAATTTTGGGTCTACTAGAGTGTCCCATGTCTTCTTCCTATTAGCCTGTTAGGTTTAGACACCTATCCACGAGGACGACGATGGCATCACTTAACTTTGATGAAGGTTCTTGTAGCTGAGGGTTTCACCCATTCACACCTACAGTTGGAGTTGTTGATAGCCGATGTCATTACATGGTTTCCTTACTCTGAGGACCACTTGATAGTTGGCTTTGAGGGTGGTTTCTCGACTGGTGTCGAGTATGTGATGTCCACCTGTCGGATTCTTCTCTTCACAGACGAAAGTTGGGAGCTCTATTTAGGAGAGCGTGCTATTAGAAGCACCACATGAGAGATTTACATTCCGATCTGTCCTCTTGCCAGGTGTTGTTGGCCTTTATTGCAGCCAATTATTGATGTACCATTGGTGGGTGTTGATGACTTAACTTTGTCAGAGGGACCTTTCACTCAGGAGGTTTTTTTATCGGTGGTGATTCCCTCGCACCATTAGAGCTCAGACCCGCGCCACACAGTTTATGGGGGATACGGTTCCTAGCTCCGTCGTGATGGCAGATTGGATTACATGTGTCTGAGAGATACTCATCTGATGTAGATTGATAGTTTGACCCAGCAGTTGGAACGGGCACATTTCTTTAACCGGCATTTAGGCAAAGATCTTTCTGAGGAGGATACTTTTGATCATTCTAGCTCTGGGGATGGCCCTTCAGGTGGCCCATATTCAGATGGTTTTGTCGGTGTAGATCCTTCGTTGTATCAGCCTGCTATCCCTACTGGCAGAGATTCAGTGACTCAGGAAGAGTTACATCAAATGGATAGGTTAAATGATGTGGACATTAAAACTATTGACTTCTTCTGATATATTTCTCGCTATATCTTTTGATAGGCCTTTGTTAGATATTGGGCGGCTGTGCCCCATCCTCATTATATCTTTTGATAAGCCTCTATTAGTTGTTGGGCGACTGTGCTCCAATTCCCAATATTTTCCAGTTGTATACAGAGATGATGTATTTAGATGATGAAGTACTTAGGAATGTATGTATGTTGTTTTTGTGAAGCCTCCAAATCCGGGTGTCTTCCAACCCGACAGATGGTGCTACACGGTACTACCATTCATATATTCATTCATTTGAATAGTCTCAAAAGGACTAATATAACTTCTATATATCCAAAATAATATTACATTTCCCAGGTTCTTTGTAACCCATTTGTTTGTTCTTGTCATAATATTCAATATATTACAGACATTCACTATTCTATTACATAAGTAATCTAAGGGTTCGTCTTTGCCTTGCCCTTGTCCTTGCCAGAGCCTTCAGTCCGCTCGATCTTGGCTATATTCATATGGTTCAAGCAAGAGTGAGCATGACTAGCTCAGCAAGTACTACAATTCTAATAAACAACATGCTTGAAACATAGAACTCATATATCTTCAATAACTGAATAATATTTACGAAGTACTATCGATAATTCAAAATAGCACTTCTTTTCATTTAGAACGTTTTCCAACAACAATATTCAGTAGAATATCAACTAAGGCTCAACAATATGAGCAGTTCATAATTTCTTTTGAAAAAGGACAACCCAACACTAAGTCTGTAAGTCCGGTATAGCTTACGAGCACTTCTGGGTGATCAGCCCATAGTACTCTATGTTGATCAACACTACATTCATTAAACGTGTATACGTTTAAGTTGTGGCAACCTCACGTGCCTGTCGTTAAATGACAAAAACATTTTAGCATACTTGGTCTTCGATTGAAAACCATACCAATATAACTTCGGTAAACATTAATCATGCTTATGTAATCAAAATATAAGTCTAAGCCAGAAAGAATTGGCTTTAGATTTCATCGTTAAAACTTTATGTGAAAGAATACATGAAATACAAAGCTTGTCCAGACTGAACTAGAACAAGGGTTAGAATACTTGCCTTCAGCGTCTTCTTTCTGATTATAACACGTACACTTTAAGTCTCTACAGTAATTACAATATCACATAACATATTAGGTCATGAATGAATATACATAGACCTTAATATATCTTACCCTCCTTCTCAACGTAAATCCTGACTTAGATCTACTATTATGGGTTTTCGGCTTTCATTACGTCATTCACATTTCGTTCATCTTCGATTGATTATTAACTCTTAATCGTCATACATAAGTATCTAACAATGTCCTAACAATGTCATGTTTTTACCTTAGTTTATTAGTATAAAGTTCCCTTTCATTCTGCCCTTGTAATAATTCTTTACTATTCATTGCCTAGGGTTGGCGCTGCGGTGCCACCATTACTCTTCATCTCGCGCTTCGGCGCGAGTTAGCAGTACCTGGCATCCGGACATGGCGCTGTGGCGCCTCACTTTATTCTTTATCTCGTATTGGGGCATGAGTTAACGGTGTGCTCGAGACAACATTATTGACTATGAGCGCCACTCATTTGGCCTTGGGTTGGCGGCCATTGCTGACTGACTCGTGCCCTCGAATAGTTTGCAATTTTGAAAATTTTCTGAAACTCCGGACTCATAACTTCATCGTTATAAGTCCAATTGGCTCATTCAAAAGTCTACGGTTCTGATTTACATACTCTATGCGTTCATGCATGAATTTTATCTATTTGACCGTTAGCTAAAATTTCACCTATGAGTTCATTTTAAGAAAGCGATAAAAGTTCGTGAGCGTTCAACGCTTTCGTATCTTCGTTCTAAGTCGAATTCGGTCATTTTTGAGTCGCGACTCTATAATGCCAAATATGACTTGTCTACATCAAAACCAACGTTTTCGACTTCAAATACAAAATCGACTTCCATTCAGAGAATTTTCACGAATTTGGCGATTATCGTCGATCGTGTGAATTCGACAAAACTACATTCTTAATGATTCTAAATGGATTTTAACCAACATATGATCATTACAAGTTACTTATTACACCAACTTATAATCAAAGTAGGTTTTGACTTATTCTCATAAGTCAATGACTTATTTAACTTATGAACTACAATTCCTCATGCTTATGTCTTACTATGAACATAAGTCCATCAATCAATGTTCTCATGCTATATTCAATATACTAACATCATATGACAAACATATGATAAGTTCTTCATGATTCTAGCAACTTATTAAAGTTCAAGTTTCTTATTCAACTTATTCGGCTTAAGTTCATTCCTTAATAACTTATTACATATTCTTAACAAACGATCTCCCTTCTCTATTAATCCTGTCATAGAAGAGATGTAGATAAAAGATATGAGCCTTACCCTTGAAGACTATGACTTCAATTCACTTTGGAAAATCTAGCAAAAGTTAAAGTGGCTTATAAGTGCTTAAATGACTTATTCTCTCTACCAAATAAGTAGCTTATCTTGAGAGGAGTTGGATGAAATTTTATCAATCAACAATTGAAGTGAGGCTTCTCTATTTATAAGCAATCCTAAGTGAGGGCACTATGGACATTTAGGCCATCCCACCTCCTTAGTTAACCTCCTCAACCTCCGTCTCCTTACTATTCATAACCTAGCAACCATGTAATCTTGCTAGCCACAACAATTGCTCATCGCATAATTTGTTTTCCCATCAAGTCTACCCATTTCTCACTTGGTTTGCTCCATGGATCATGGCTTCTCATTGGGCTTGTTAATTAAATCTAACTACTCCCTTATTGGGCTTATGCTACCATAGTTTGGACTCATGATCTATCAAACACTTGGGCTTGATTTTCACCTTCTATTGGACTTCTCTTATTAGGCTAATAATCCTACAAGTCCATTACCATAGATTTAACAACTTAACATTTATACCCCATGTATAATACTCATATGCTAGCTCGTATATTAATTCATAAGATACGTTATCTAATTCTCTATACATAATAGTACAATACGTCGTATTATACTTACATTCATTACCTTCACATAATGAATACACATTATACAATCACAACTTTCTTCCTTTAACGCTTAATAAACCTAACGTTCCCAAATTAAGTCCGCGTGCAAAATATTACGTTTTCCATACTAAGGTTATTATTACATAATCCATATCACCTTGATATTATAACATTACGTATTTCTCGAAAGTTCAAAAATAATTCCCGAGCAGAAATCTATGAATAGTGTTTTTCGAAAAATTTCTCGAAAAGCTTTTATTTTTGTCTTAGAAATTCAGACACTTTAATTCTCCCATGTAGTTAAAATACTACGACATTCTAATATTTCTAGGTTATAGAACGACATTCATCATATCCACACTTAACAATAATAAATAATATTATTTTATTCATTATTAAAAGTATTTACAAAGGTTCGATTTTCTGGGGTGTTACACTCTCTCCCCCTTATAAGGATTCTGTCCCTAGAATCTCGCTAAAAAAAATTACACAAATAAATGAGGGTAATTCTTTTTTATCATTTCTTCTAACTCCCATGTTGCTTCTTCTGCATCGTGGTTCTTCCATATCACTTTTACCGAAGGTATGACTTTATTTCGCAGAACTTGTTCTTTTCTATCAACAATTTGAATCGGCGTTTCCTCGTATGTTAAGTCCTTCTCGATATGAATAGGCTCATATTCTATCACGTGCTTATAATCTGGCCTATAAGGACGTAATACGGATACGTGAAATACATTATGTATTCGTTCTAGGTCTAGAGCTACCTCACCTACCCGTTTTAATACCTCAAAAGGTCCTATGAACCTTGGACTTAGCTTTCCCTTCTTCCCAAAATGTATCTTTCCTTTCTAGGGAGATACTTTTAGGAATACATACGAACCTACTTCAAACTCCCTATTCTCTCTATGCGGATCCATAAACTTTTTCTGTCAGTCTTGAGCTGCTAGAAGACGCATTTGTATCTTCTTGACAATGTCCGCTGTCTGTTACACCAATTCTGGTCCCACCATTCGGCGTTCTCCTACCTCATCCCAATATAATGGCGTTCTGCATTTCCTCCCATACAAAGCTTCGTAAGGCGACATACCTATGCTTTCATGATAACTATTGTTATATGCAAACTCTACTAATGGTAGATGATCATCCCTACTACCCTTGAAATCAATGATGCAAGATCTCAGCATATCTTCTAACATCTGAATTGTCCTCTCGCTCTGTCCATCTGTTTGTGGATGATACGTTATGCTCAGCTTCAACTGCGTTCCCAACTGCTCTTGTAGACTTCTCCAAAGGTTCGACGTGAATCGTGGATCACGATCTGACACAATCGATACTGGCACCCCATGTCTAGAGATTATTTCCTTAATATAGAGTCTAGCTAACTGATCTAATTTATACTTAACCCTAATTGGTAAAAAGTGAGCCGACTTCATCAATCGGTCTACTATTCCCCAGATCGCATCATACCCCTTCTAAGTAGTTGGAAGTCCTACCACAAAATCCATCATGATATTCTCCCACTTCCACTCCGGGATTTCTAATAACTGTAGCAAGCCACTAGGTCGTTGATGTTTGGCCTTAACTCTCTGACAAGTCAAGCACCTACTCACATACTCTTCTATTTCTCTCTTCATGTTCGGCCACCAGAAACTCTGTCGAAGATCTTAATACATCTTAGTGCTACCAGGATGAATCAAAAACCTCGAACTATGAGCCTCTTGCAATACCTGCTCCTATAATTTCGTCTCATTCGGAACCCAAATTCTTCCTTCAAATCTGAATAATCCCTCATTATCAAGACTATACTTAGTATCTTTTTCATTGGCTAGCCGCTCCTTCATCCAGTCACACTCATCAGTTTTGAGTTGTACCTCCTTAACTCTCTCTACGATGGTAGATTGCATCTCCGTCGCAAATAACATTTGTCCACCTTCACTTGGCAGCTTCACTTCCAACTCCATCCTAGCCATCTCTGTTATTAACTCAATTTGAGATGTCAACAAAGACAACTGTTCCCGACCCTTCCTACTTAAGGCGTCAGAAACTACATTTGTCTTTTCCCGGGTGATACAGGATTTCACAGTCGTAATCCTTTATCAACTCCAGCCATCTCCTCTGCCTCATATTCAACTCCCTCTGTGAAGATATATTTTAGACTCTTGTGGTTTGTGTATATCTCACATTTTTCTCCATAAAGATAATGTCTCCATATCTTTAAAGCAAAAACTACTGCGGCCAATTCCAGATCATGAGTAGGGTAAACATTCTCATAATCCTTCAAGCGCTTAGAATCATCTGTGAATGACCTTGCCATGCTACATGAGCACGCAACCAAGTCCTCTATGCGAAGCATCACTATAAACTACAAAATTTCCTGTGTCATCGGGTAATGACAAAATAGGCGCTTCACTCAATCTCTTCTTTAATTCTTGAAAACTGTCCTCGCACTTGTCAGTCCAAGCGTATTTCACCGTTTTCCTTGTTAAGTTAGTCAACGGAGTAGTTATTTATGATTGGGTAATATACCCATGAATCGGATATACTTGAGCTTAGATTTGTGTACTCATGAGTCTTTTAGTAGTATTTTTACTGTGTTTATGTTTTGATTTGTAGGAGTGAGAGCTGTAAGAACATTTGGGGGAATTTGAGCTGAAAAAGGGGATATCGAGGTTTCATCCACCAAAGACCGGCGCTCTAGCCTTTGTTAATCCCGGTAGCCAAGGCTGAAATAAACTCTCGATTGACCAAATAAAGCGCGTTGACTTCTCGTTTGGCCACTCACTTGGAGATTGTTTGAAGCCTAATTAGATTTGGATTGCTAGAGTTGGATAAATGAAGTATAAATTGGTTATTTACATTGGGATAGGTGACTACACTACAGAATTGGAAGATTAATCAAGGAGCAAGGGGAGATTGTTGAAGATTTTGGACTTGGAGTTCTTCTTCTATATTCTTTTAATTTTTGTAATTCATTGAGGATGATCTTTCAATTATTGTTGATTAAAATTTCATTATAAACTAATTTCTTTTATTAAGATTCCAATTGAACCTTTTATGGTTATGAATTGATTATTTGATTTATTCCAATTATTGATGTTGAAGTGAATTGTTCATCTTGCTTTGTGCTGATTGATTAATTATCTGGTCAATAATTACCTTGTTACTCTAGAAGGAATTGGAAGAGGAATTCTAGGGTTAGAACTGGGAATGATGACATGTGACTTAGTTATTTGCATAGTGAATAATTAGGTTTGTGAATAGAATGGAAATATCTCTTCGCCTCGTGTAACACACAAGGAATTGGGATTGAAATGAGTTAATTCAATTATTTTGCATAGGATTATAGCAAAATTAATCTGGGTTAAATTAAAGGCAATTGATCACTTGGAAAAGGGCTTTTGGCATTTGAGAATTCCTGTTAACAATTCAGTAGACATAATAATTGGGATAATTGAATAATTGATTTATAATTCATAATTAAGGATATTGGAGTCTTAATCTTTATTTATCTGAATTCAATCAAATTTTAGTTTGTTTATTTGCTTTCTTTTAGAATAATCTCTTTATGTTGTTTAATCTAGTTTTCTTAATTCTAAAAATCACAATTATTGGTTGTTTAAATAAAATTGGATTGATATAGTACTAGTAGTTGGAGTTTATTAATTAGAATTCTCTGTGGGATCGACACTTTATTTTATAACTATATTTCTTGTTGACCGTGTATACTTGCACGTTTTCTTTGATTGTGAAATCAACCAACAAGTTTTTGGCGTCGTTGCCGGGGATTTCTTTATTAGTATTAATTCCATATTAGTTATAATCAATTCGGTCTTAATTTGAACGTTACTTATTTTTCTTCTTGTCTTCACAGGAATTCTTTGCGAGTGTATGCACACTAGATCAAGGGCAAGAAAGGAACTTTTTCCTTATACGGATGATATTGAAAGAAAGTTCCGGAAAGTACAATTGACTAGTGCAGTATCACCTGAGGAAGAAAAACTGGCAGAACAAGAAATTCCAGCGAACATGGCAGGGAACAACCAGAAATCACTTAGGGACTAAGCCATGCCGAATGTCACGGATATACAGTCGAGTATTAGGAGGTCGGCGATCAATGCAAATAGTTTTGAGATTAAACCAGCATCAATTCAGATGCTTCAGAATACATGTCTATTTGGGGGTAGTTCGTTAGATGATCCGAATGAGCATATCTTAAGTTTCTTGGTAGTTTGCAACACCTTCAAATTCAACAATGTATCGGAAGATGCTACAAGGTTGAGGATGTTCCCGTTTACCTTAAAAGATAAAGCGCAAAGTTGGCTACACTCTCAGCCTCCTGGCTCAATCACCACCTGGGACGACTTAGCTCAAAAATTTCTAGCTAAGTTTTTCCCACCAGCGAAGTCAGCAAAACTACGGAACGATATTCATACCTTTGCATAATTTGATTCAGAATCGTTATATGAGGCATGGGAAAGGTTTAAAGATATGCTCTGTAAGTGTCCACACCATGGAATTCTGCAGTGGATGTAGTTAGGGATATTTTGTGATGGTTTGCAAGCATCCACGAGGGCTAGTATTGATGCAGCAGCAGGGGGAGCGATCATGTCTAATAGTTTTGATGAGTCATATCAGCTGTTAGAGACAATGGCCACCAACAACTTTCAATGGCCCATGACTAGGTTTAATCCTCTGAAAACAGCAGGAAAGTATGACGTAGATGTGATGACAGCATTACAAGCACAAATGGCCGCAACGGCTAAGCAAATGGAATTATGGCGTCCTCAATCCACACAGCAGGTAGCGATGGTTTGTGAAATTTGTGCTGGGGGTCATACTACGGATCAATGTGCCATAAATGCTGAAGCAGCACAGTTTGTAGGGAGTTATAGTTGGTCTACCCAGCCTTATCCGAATCAAAATGTTTATAATCCGAGTTGGAGAAATCATCCGGGGTTTTCATGGAGTAACAACCAAGCTTCAGCTCAAGAGCCGAGACAACAAAACACATCCGGGTTTCAAAATCAGATTCAACAGTTAGAGAGGAAATCAAGTCTGGAAGAAACTATGGAGAGATATATTAAAGCTTCTGAAAAGAAACACGAGGAACATGAAAAGAAACAAAATCAAACAGATTTAAATATGTAAAGCCTAAGTGCGTCGATCAAGAATCTGGAAAATCAAATGGGGCAAATAGCGCGTACCTTTGAATAAACGACCACTTAGAACACTTCCGAAGCGTCTGAGAGAAAAACCAGCAGAGATGAGCATTGTAAAGGTTGTAACTCTTGAAGTGGAAAGGAATTACAAGAGACAATCTCGGATAGGGAAAAGAGGGACAAGGCATCAATGAAAGCAGAGGAAGTGGGGACACCGAAAAGCGTCAACATGAGACCTTACAAAGAGAAAGTCCGGAACCAACCCGACCTGATACCTCGCATACCGTATCCGCAGAGATTTCAAAAAGCTAAGTTGGATAAGCAGTTTTCATAATTTTTGGATATCTTCAAAAAGCTGCATATCAACATCCCCTTTGCTGAAGCCTTAAAGCAAATGCCGAGTTACGCCAAGTTTATGAAGGAGGTTTTGTCGAGGAAGAGGAAATTGGGTGAGTTTGAGACAGTAGCATTGACTGAAGAATGCAGCGCGATTATTCAGAACAAGTTACCACCGAAGCTCAAGGATCTAGGTAGCTTTAATATACCGTGTGAAATTGGAAATCAGTTTTTGGGTCGAGCATTATGTGATTTGAGGGCCAATATAAATTTGATGCCATTATCCGTCTACAGCCAGTTCGGACTTCAGGCTCCACACCCGACAAATATCAGTTTGCAGTTAGCGAATAGATCGGTTACATATCCACGAGGTATTGTAGAGGATGTTTTAGTAAAAGTGGATAAATTCATCTTCCCCGCGGATTTCTTTATCTTGGATTGTAAAGTGGACAGTGAAATCCCGATCATTCTTGGGCGACCATTTCTGGCGACCATTTCTGGCGACGAGTAGAACATTGATTGATGTTCAAAAAGGTGAATTGACGATGAGAGTTGAAGATCAACAGGTCACCTTTAACGTTTTCAAGTCAATGTCTTACCCAAAAGAAAAAGGTGAATGTATGCGGGTCGATATAATGGAGGAATTGGTTAATCACAAATTCAGTGCAAATTAATCGGAAGACCCACTTGAATCTATTTTGCTCGGGACAGACGACTGCGGCATGGAAGAGGATATTGAATATGTCAAATGGCTAGATACATCATCAGTCTTCCGGAAAAGCACTCAATCTTTTGACACCACGGAGAGGCCCAAAACGGAAGGTAAAAAGTTCAAACCCTCAATAGAAGAGCCACCGGTGCTGGAATTAAAGCCACTACCATCTCATTTGCAATATGCTTATTTGGGAAAAGACGATACCTTACCAGTTATTATTTTGACGGAGTTAACTGACATGCAAAAGGAGAAACTTCTATGGGTTCTGCGTGAGTTCAAAACAGCAATTGGGTGGACTATAGCGGACATTCGAGGTATTAGCCCATCATTCTGTATGCACAAGATTCTAATGGAAGAAGGGGCAAAACCAACTATTGAGATGCAAAGAAGGCTAAACCCCATTATGAAAGATGTTGTGAAAAAGGAGATTATAAAGTGGTTGGATGCCGACATTATTTACCCAATCTCAGATAGTTCATGGGTGAGTCCTGTACAATGTGTTCCAAAGAAAGGGGGTATGACAGTGGTAAAGAATGAAGCGAATGAGCTCATCCCTACTCGAACAGTCACAGGATGGAGGGTATGCATGGACTACCGCAAGCTGAACAAAGCCACATGCAAGGATCACTTTCCTTTACCATTCATTGATCAAATGTTGGATAGGCTAGCGGGACATCAGTTTTATTATCTCTTGGATGGATATTTTGGGTATAATCAAATTGCCATAGCACCAGAGGATCAAGAGAAGACTACATGCACATGCCCCTATGGTACATTTGCATTTCGGCGTATGTCCTTTGGTTTATGTAATGCGCCGGCAACCTTTCAACGGTGCATGATGGCGATCTTCTCTGATATGGTCGAGAAAAATTTGGAGGTATTTATGGACGATTTTTCTGTGTTCGGTGATAGCTTTGATCTGTGTTTGAAAAATCTGATTTTAGTGTTGAAACGATGCATGGAGACTAAACTGGTTCTTAATTGGGAAAAATGTCACTTTATAGTGAAAGAAGGAATTATTCTAGGGCACAAGGTTTCTGCAGCAGGGTTAGAGGTAGATAAAGCAAAGATTGAGACAAATGAGAAACTACCTCCTCCATCATCTGTGAAGGGAATCCGGAGTTTCTTGGGACATGCGAGTTTCTACAGACGCTTCATTAAAGATTTTTCAAAAATTTCAAAACCCTTATGTTCCCTGTTGGAGAAAGACGTGCCTTTCAAGATGGATCAGTCATGTATCGAGGCATTAGAGGTATTAAAGAAGAAGTTGGTTTCTGCTCCAATCATTGTGGCGCCCGATTGGTCTTTACCGTTCGAATTGATGTGCGACGCTAGTGACTACGCAGTGGGAGCAGTATTGGGACAATGTCACGACAAGATTTTTCACACAATCTACTACTCTAGCAAGACGTTGATAGATGATCAGTTGAACTACACAACCACCGAAAAAGAACTACTCGCAGTTGTGTTTGCCTTCGACAAATTTAGAACATATCTCATTGGGACCAAGGTCATTGTCTACACAGATCATTCTGCCATCAAATATCTGATTAAGAAGAAGGATGCGAAACCGAGGTTAATACGATGGGTGTTACTACTGCAAGAGTTTGATTTGGAGATTCGAGATAGGAAGGGCACCGAAAATCAGGTGGAAGATCATCTTTCTCAGTTGGAAAATGCAGAGGTACAGAAGAAAGACAACACAATGATTAATGAGAAATTTCTGGATGAACAACTTCTCCGAGTAACCACAACACTGCCTTGGTATGCTGATTATGTGAACTACGTGGTTGCTAAAGTGTTACCACCGGATTTGAACTCACAACAATGAAAGAAATTCCTCCGTGACGTGAAGTAGTACTATTGGGATGAACCATTTCTATTTAAGGCCTGCACGGATCAAATGATTAGACGTTGTGTTTCGCATGAAGAGATGGACAGCATATTGGGTTATTGCCACTCATCAGATTATGGAGGCCATTATTCCGGTGATCGAACAGCAGCTAAAGTGTTGCAATCAGGATTTTTCTGGCCTTCTTTATTCAAGGATGCGTACCTCTTTGTGCTAAAGTGTGATCGATGACAACGTGTAGGTAATATATCTAAGTGCAATGAAATGCCACTCAACTCTATTTTGGTGGTAGAACTGTTCGACGTATGGTGAATCGACTTTATGGGACCTTTCTCATCCTCATTCAATAATCAGTACATTTTGTTGGCAGTCGATTATGTATCCAAATGGGTAGAAGCCGCAGCTTTACCCACGAATGATGCCAATGTCTTCCTTCAATTCTTAAAGAAAAGTATCTTCACACGATTTGGGACGCCAAGAGCAATAATAAGTGATGAGGGGACTCACTTCTGCAATAAATAATTCACAAAGTTACTCACAAAATATGGGGTTCGTCATAAAATTGTAGCTGCGTATCATCCCCAAACCAATGGTCAAGCGGAGGTCTCGAATAGGGAGGTCAAGCGAATTTTAGAAAAGGTGGTCAATCCGTCACGAAAAGATTGGTCTTTGCGTCTTGACGATGCTCTATGGGCATATCGAACAGCATATAAGAATCTGATCGGCATGTCACCTTATCGAATGGTTTACAGAAAGGCGTGTAACCTCCCGATCGAGATAGAACATAGTGCACATTGGGCCATTCGTAAACTTAACTTCGATTTACAAGCAGCGGGTGAGAAAAGGTTACTACAATTGAATGAGATGGACGAATTCCGATTCAACTCCTATGAAAACGCAAAACTCTACAAGGAGAAAGTCAAAGCCTGACATGATAAGAAAATTCTTGATAGAACATTTGAACTGGGCCAACAAGTCTTGTTGTTTAACTCGCAACTGCGTTTATTTCCTGGGAAACTGAAATCACGTTGGTCGGGACCTTTCAAGGTTGTATCTGTCGCACCACACGGAAACATTGAGGTCAAGGAACCGAATTCCAAACACAAATTTAAGGTCAACGGTCAATGATTGAAACATTATTGGAGTGGACCCGTTAAATGTAAATCAACGGTCATGTATCTCTCTGATCCTGCAACCAACTGAGCACAACAACAAAGTCAGGCTGACGACTATAAACCAAGCGCTACCGGGAGGCAACCCAACGAGTTTTAGTTTATTTTCTTTACTTTATTAACAATATTTCCATTTGAATTCTGTTATTATTATTATTGATTATGAGTAGTGAATGCTCCCGAGTAATGGTCTTTATTGATTTCTTGCTTCAGGGCTACCAGTCATTGCACATTGGGTATTGGGAGACTTAGAGCCCTGGCGCTCAAAATGCCTTACACCAAGGGCCCTGGCGCTGCACGATAAAAGAAATAACCGAAGCTCAGCACCCCGGCGCTCCTCACAGTTCATTACTTAGCGCCCCGACGCTGCTTGTCAGAATTTGTATCTAAGGTTTAGCGCCCCGACGCTTAAGTTAAACAGGCTCTCAGCACCCCGGCGCTGCAAACCTCTTGACACCCCTGACCCCTAGCGCCCCGACGCTATTTATAGTACATTATCCAGCGCCCCGGCGCTGGGCTCAGTTTTGGAGATCAACCATTTTTGTTTTGCATGACTCTTCTTCCCCCACAACTCTTACTCCTTAACTTCTACTTAATCCTCAATTTGAAGTCTATTGCTATACTAATATCTCATATCTCATGCATCCATTGCACGACATCTTGCATCATCAATTAGCATCTTACCATTGTCGCTCCATATCTAATTTCACTTCCTTCTCTCCAAGTAAAAGGTATGAGTACACTTGCACACTCTTCTATCATCATGCGAATTAAAGGTAACCAGTGCATTTAATTTAATTATGGGGTGCCCAAATTTTTCATCTTAGCCCAACAACCTTATAGGGTTATGCATATAGTCGACTCTACCACAGCGTATGGATCACTTGTATTTTGAATTGGGATGTGAGTGTAAGGTTGATACGAATGAATGAGTTATGTAGATGATATGCCTCCTAAGTATGAATATCCAGATGTTTATATCAAGCATACTAGGTGTTTGATGTATTGTCTCAATGAACTTGAATTGTTAATCCTCTTGTGAAGGCACGCTTATCCTTTGTAAGAGTGGGTTGCTTGATCTTAATTACGAGACAAATGTTTTGAACAAACCAAGCACGACACGCACGAAGTCATGGGCAATATAAGTGTTACACATCACATCCCTTGGGCATATCATGCATGTCTATGATTACATATGCTTTGAGAATATCGACTATGGATAAATGCTAAAATTTTAACGGTTCTGCGAATTTCTGTCTTATGATACCCCTACCATACATCTCATATATATATGTTTTGGAGTTTGAGGGTATTATCTTGAATATGGGTATCTTAACTAAAATTTTGTTCAAAGCTAATAAATGGGTATACTTTTACATGCAGAATTTTCTACATGGCTTCCAAGCATCAACGTAGCGAAGGTTCAGGAACCGCTTCAACTCCACCTCCAAAATTCGACAGCCGCCATTTTGTCAGTGCCGCAGCTCAAGAACGCTATAACCACATGGCTACACGTTCACTAGTCCCAGAACGCGGTTGAGACTTGATCAATCAAAGGATGGTGAAATGGCAGTCATGATAGCTGACCGCAATTAGTTCACCCTCATCGAACAACCAGACCCAGCAGTCATTGCAATCGTAAAGGAGTTCTACGCCAACGTACCCGAGCACTATCATTATGGGGTGTTTGTGAGGGGCAAGACTGAGGAAATTGGCGAAGAGGGCATAAACGGGTGTTATCAACTGCCATTAGAGGGCCTGAATGACGAGTATGCAAGATTTATGAGTGATGGACCAGATTATGAGAAGATAATTCACGAAATTTATCAGTCGGACACCACATGGACAGTGCATGAACGCGGTAGCATGACCTTTCCACTCTCCAACCTCGGTTTATATGGAAAGGCGTGGTATGCGTTTATCTGCGCCAAACTCATGCCATGCACCCATGTGAGTCATGTCACTAGGGAGCAAGCGGTACTGTTATACTCAATAATTAAAGGCTTCAAGATAGATGTTGGCCACCTTATTCAGCAGTCTATTCTCCGAGCATCTCGAGGAGGGACCACATGAGGATTACCACATCCATCTCTCATCTGTGTTTTGTGTGCTAAATTCGGAGTCAAATGGAAATCAGATGAGATGATTCAAACGCCTATGCCCGTGTTAGACCACAAGTTGATCAGCAGGTATAAAGTGTTGACAGGTGGGGCAAATCACCCTAGGGGATTGGGTTTTATAATTCCCCAAGCTGAAACTTCTCAAGCTCCACCACCTCAGGCTCCACCTACTTATGGTCCTTCGTCAGCAGCTTATCTTGGTGTGGTTCCAGAAGCAATCCAGCATGAAATAAACGGTTGGTTTTACAATCTGGAAGCCCAAAATGTTCGACTCTCTGAACGGAAAGATGTGATTTACAAGTATTTGGTCGACCAGTTTGCAACTCAGAATGCCATGAACGCCTAGTTGTTTTCGGGTGTTAATATCAGTCAGTTCCCCTCTACCCCAGTCCTACCAGTCTTTCCCCCTTCAGATCAAGAGATGAGCGAGGATGATGATGCTCCACCCGAAGCATAGGCTCGTTAGGGAAGTCCTCTGTTTTATATTATTTTATCTTTCGCATGAGGACATTGCTCAAGATAAGTTTGGGGGTAGTTTATTTTTATTTGCATTAGTAGATTGTGATTGTTAATAGTTTTTGAATGCTTTGATTGTTATTAATGTTGCATTTAGGATTGTATGTTAATTCTAGCTTTTGATAGTACGTATATTTGGGGGCCAATGATGAAATTAGAATTGCATGAACAAGCCTAGTAAGGATTGTTAGGGTAGTGATATGATTTTCTTGACATGATTTAAATCTTGATCTGTTCGACACTGATATTATAAGGATAGCACATTTTGACAAATGACCATGTTGGCTATGATAGTTTAAATAGATAGATAATAGAGTTCTATAGGATGAATGCTAGTGAAATGAAGGAACAAGTTAAATAGCTAGTGAAGACTGAATTTAGATATGAACTCAAGTTTGGGGGAAAAATATTTGGAGTATATAAGCTTTAAAATATATATATATATATAAATATATATAAACACCGTGGCATGCTTGTCTAGTTTTGTGGCCTTTATTAATTGAGTAAGTAATCCCGAGGGGATTGTCTCTACACCTAGCGCCCTAAGGTCTTAATGGCTTGGGAGTCGTTGGTCGAAAGCTCGTTAAGGTAGCATTGAAAAGCCTAAGGGAATAAGACAATGCATAGTCATGAGAAGTGAAAAAAAAGGGATAAAATATATATATATATATATATATATATATATATAATAAAGCAGGAAAAGTGCAAAATGCCCCCATCTAGCAAAAAACAAGCATAAGTATTCCATGTTAACCCCTAGATTTTGGTGATTGTTTAATTTCAGTTGAATCAAGTTTATTTGATGAGTTTTTGAATTGAAACTGTATTATGCGTAGTAAGAACCTTCTTATCTTTCGTATTTTGTTGTTCATTGGTTAGCATGGTTGTTGAACACACACTCACAATATCAATAATAACAGATTTGGATTTATTAATTGTTGGGATATTCTTGATCTGCTTTAACATGATGTATTAGCATGTTTTTGTGATTTTTCTAAGGCCTATGGATATATGTGAGCTATTGAATTGCTGGAGTTAAGGACATATAGATTGTTTGCATTTGCATGATGTTTAGTTTTTCGTGTTATTTGTGTTTTGTTGCTTGAGGGCACGCAACGAATTAAGTTTGGGGGTATTTGATGATTGGGTAATATACCCATGAATCGGATATACTTGAGCTTAGATTTGTGTATTCTTGAGTCTTTTAGTAGTATTTTTACTGTGTTTATGTTTTGATTTGTAGGAGTTGGAGCTGTAAGAACATTTGGGGGAATTTGAGCTTAAAAAGGGGATATCGGAGTTTACGTCCCACGGTATGGCAAGTATTTCTAGCCTTTGTTAATCGGTGGCAAGGAAGGCTGGGTGGAACCTCAGTTGACCAAATAAAGCGCATTGACTTCTCGTTTGGCCAGTCACTTGGAGATTGTTTGAAGCCTAATTAGATTTGGATGCTAGAGTTGGACAAGTGAAGTATAAATTGGTTATTTACATTGGGATAGGTGACTACACTACAGAATTAGAAGATTAATCAAGGAGCAAGGGGAGATTGTTGAAGATTTTGGACTTGGAGTTCTTTTTCTTCTTTATTCTTTTAATTTGTGTAATTCATTGAGGATGATCTTTCAATTATTGTTGATTAAATTTTTTATTATGAACTAATTTCTTTTATTAAGATTCCAATTGAACCTTTTATGGTTATGA
Source organism: Panax quinquefolius (assembly GCA_020205615.1). Classification (NCBI taxonomy): domain Eukaryota; kingdom Viridiplantae; phylum Streptophyta; class Magnoliopsida; order Apiales; family Araliaceae; genus Panax; species Panax quinquefolius. The sequence goes on from JAINUW010000604.1 coordinate 54,936, forward strand.
ATTGATTATTTGATTTATTCCAATTATCGATGTTGAAGTGTTTTATTCATCTTGCTTTGTGCTGATTGATTAATTATCTGGCCAATAATTACCTTGTTACTCTAGAAGGAATTGGAAGAAGAATTCTAGGGTTAGAACTGGGCATGATGACATGTGACTTAGTTATTTGCACAGTGAATAATTAGGTTTGTGAATAGAATGGAAATATCTCTTCGCCACATGTAACACATAAGGAATTGAGATAGTAATGAGTTTAATTCAATTGTTTTGCATAGGAATATAGCAAAATTAATCTGGGTTAAATAAAAGGCAATTGACCACTTGGAAAAGGGCTTTTGGCATTTGAGAATTCCTGTTAACAATTCAGTAGACATAATTGGGATAATTAGATAATTGATTTATAATTCATAATTGGGGATATTGGAGTCTTAATCTTTATTTATCTGAATTCAATCAAATTTTAGTTTGTTTATTTGCTTTCTTTTCGAATAATCTCTTTACGTTGTTTAATCTAGTTTTCTTAATTCTAAAAATCACAATTATTGGTTGTTTAAATAAAATTGGATTGATATAGTACTAGTAGTTGGAGTTTATTAATTAGAATTCTCTGTGGGATCGACACTTTATTTTATCACTATATTACTTGTTGACCGTGTATACTTGCACGTTTTCTTTGATTGTGAAATCAACCAGCAGCTATCTTCAAAAATCCTGGATGAATTTCCGATAGTAACCCGCTAACCCTAAAAAACTCCGCACCTCAGTCGGCGTTTTTAGTTGTTCCCAATTCATTACGTCTTCCACCTTTGCTAGATCTACTGAAATCCCCTCATGGTCAATGACATGACCTAAAAACTATACCTTCTCCAACCAAAATTCACACTTAGTTAATTTTGCATACAACTTCTCCTTTCTTAGTGTCTCCAACACTAATCTAAGGTGTTCAACATGATCTTCTGGCATCTTAGAATAGACTAGAATATCATCTATAAACACCACGATGAACTTGTCCAAATATTGTTTGAACACTCTATTCATCATATCCATGAATGCAGCTGGTGCATTTGTTAACCCAAATGAAATCACCATAAACTCGTAATGACCATAACTTGAGTCCACGAATCTTCATCTTTGGTACATCCTCCTTCCTAACCTTCAACCGATGATACCCGTTCTTAAATTTATTTTTGAAAAATACTTAGCCCCTTTCAACTGATCAAAGAGATCATCGATCCTGGGCAATGGGTATTTATTCTTTATCGTTAACTTGTTTAACTCTTTATAGTCGATACAAAGTCTTAACGATCTGTCCTTCTTCTTGACAAACAGTACCGGTGCTCCCCACGGTGAAACACTCGGTTGAATGTACTTCCTGTCTAACAGTTCTTGCAACTGCACCATCAACTCCTTCATCTCCACTGGCGCCATATGATACGGTGCCCTAGAAACTGGTGCCGCTCCTGGCACAATGTCTATCACAAACTCTGTCTCCCTATTCGATGGAAGACCCAGCAATTCACTCAGAAATACATCGGCGAATTCTCTCACTACAGGTATTTGTTCCATGGTTGATACCACTCTCTAGGTATCAACAACATGACACAGATAACCTACGCATCCTTTTCTCAATAATTTCCTAATTTGTGTCATGGTTAGACAACACGAATGTCCCAGCAATCTATTACTTTAAAATACTACCCGAGGTTGTTCTAACGTCTTAATGTTCACACATTTGTTTTGACAATCTATAATTTCCCCATGGTTCACTAACCAATCGATTTCGAGAATTATGTCGAATTCTCCTAACTTTATCGGTAACAAATCTACCGATAATTTACAACCCCGTATATCTACACAACAACTCTTATGAACATCTTCAACAGGAATTATTTCTTCGTTTGCTACCTTAATATTTAAAGGTATAGGCAACTTTTCGGGAAGTAATCATAATCGTCTAGCAAAATCGCATGCTATAAACGAACAAGTAGCACCCGAATCAAACAACACGTATGCATTGATATCATTGATCGGAATAATACCTGCGACGACGTCCCCTGATACGACTGCATCTTCGACTGTCATGTTAAAGGTACGACCCATCGGCCTACCCGGCTACGCTGGTCAACTAATAGCTAACTTACCGCTATTAGCATCCCAATTCCCGTCCGTCCCCTTTTTCGAGCAGTTCTTTGCCATATGGTCAGTTGATCCAGACACAAAGCATCTGTGGTTCTTCTTCGGACTCGGACAATTAGGCGCAATGTGCCCCTCCTATCCACAATTATAACAGACGGCCTTCCCCTTGAGACAGACTCTTAAGTGAGTCTTCCCACAGGTCTTGCAGGCCTCCATTCTTCTCTTCGGGTCTCCTTGCTTCACTCCGGTATTCCCAGAGCTAAATACCTTCCTCTTTTGACCCTCGCCACTACCACTGGCTCCCTCGATCTTTAATTTCCCGTCTACTTTAACCTTGCTCTTCTTGTCCTTGTGGTATTGAATTAAAGCTTCACTACCACCCTCGGCGATTATCGCCTTCTCTAAAACGGTCCCAAAAGAAGTACTTTGGAACACCGATATGCGGTTATAGAGCCAGGGTTTCAAGCCCTGCTCGAACCGTCGTGCCTTCCTCACCTCAGTATCCACTTGATGTGGAGCGAACCTTGCTAGTTCATTAAACATGGTGGCGTATTGGGGAACTGTCATGTCCCATTATTTCAACTCCAAAAATCGCATCTCCATCCTCCCTTGCATGCTCGTGGGAAAGTAGTTCTCGAAGAATATCTCCTTGAACCTCTCCCATGTCAGATTCGCTATCCTGGCCCTAGCTTGATTGGCTTCCCACCAAAAGTTGGTCTCTCCCTTCATCATATAGGTCGCAAAGGACACCTTTTGCGCCTCATCGACATTTGCTATCACAAATGCCTTCTCTATCTCCTTAACCCACGTTTGGGTTTCAATAGGGTCCATAGTTCCTTTGAACTCTGACGGACCCACGCTCTTGAAATCTTTAAAGGTAGTAGCTCATGCTACTCCTGGATTTAAGGGGATATTAGCCCCTGTTCTATTAAAGGCAACAGTTATCAGGTTAATAAACTCCTACATCGGATTAATCGAACCTCCCTCCGGTTGATTTATGCTCGCACCTTGATTACATTGCACTCTTCTTGGCGGAATTTTGCTGATACAATAAATACATTTGATTATTATTCCTTTCTTTATTAGTTATCATTAATATTAACAATAACTCCAACATCCATAACTCATTGCTTTCCAAAAAAAAGGACTTAAATTCATTCTTCGTAGTATAATACTACATCCAGAATATACATACGACCTTAGGTGATTACATTACTTTCCATTATTGCTTTCCAAAAATTGGGATTTACAAAAGACTACCCTTTACTATACAAAAAGGGCTTTACGTTACTACTACTTACAAAATATCTACATACTACTCTAACTACTACTAGTCTACATCTGCCTCAAGGCATTCTCGAAATATGCCTTGGCAAGACTGGCAATGATATCACGGCTAATAGTATTCCATGTTTGCCCCACCTCCACAGGATATCCAGATACCTGCTACTGGAAATCTGTATGAGAACTCCTATAGATATAGGACATCCTCCCTATCTTCTGCACCTTGGTCTTTAGCTCCTCCTTGAGCTCAAAGACCTCGTGCTTTAAATCATGGACTTTGTCCTTAGCCAAAATCCGTTCATCATGCTCCTGCTCCCACATGGACTCGACATCAGTATTGTCCTCTATAACCATTTGGAGCTCTACTTTCAGCTCCTTGACTTCCTAACAGTAATGGATATTTCTGTCCAACACTAACAAGAAAAGAGACATCATCGACCCCCCAGGAGCTATCTCCGCTGCTATAGCCACTAGATTAAAGGACACTGTCTCTACTTCCTCCTCTATCATCCCCTCGAATACTGACATATAGTCAGCATCATCTGAGTCTCCAGACTCAATAACCACAACTTCAGGCTCTACCGCTATGGGGTTCGGTATAACCTCTACTTGGTTCACCGATTCTTCACTAATGGCTTGACCATCTACAAACATTCCATTTACTCCTGACATCTACACAAAACAGTTATGTTGATTAGTACACGTAAGTAGAATAATAAAAACACATAACATAATCATAATGCATTTTTATAAGGTTATTTTCTTCTTGTACTTCTTTGACTTCTCTTAAGGTTATGACTTTTAGGTTTTAATCCCCCTTAAGTTTTATAACCTATTGCTTTGATACCAACACCGTGGCGCCCCCAATCCGGGTGTCTTCCAACTGACAGATGGTCTTTACACTAAGTACTACCATTCATACATTCATTCATTTGAATAGTCTCAAAAGAACTATTATAACTTCTATATATCCAAAATAATATTACATTTCCCAGGTTCTTTGTAACCCATTTGTTTGTTCTTGTCATAATATTCAATATATTACGACATTCACTATTCTATTACATAAATAATCTAAGGGTTCGTCTTCGCCTTGCCTTGTCCTCCTTTCGAGCCTTGATTCAGCTCGATCTTGGTACGTGTTCATATGGTTCAAGCAAGAGTGAGCATGACTAGCTCAGCAAGTACTACAATTCTAATAAACAACATGCTTGAAACATAGAACTCATATATCTTCAATAACTGAACAATAGTTACGAAGTGCTATCGATAATTCAAAATAACACTTCTTTTCATTCAAAACGTTTTCCAACAATAATATTCAGCAGAATATCAACTAAGGCTCAACACTATGAGCAGATCATAGTTTCTTTTGAAAAAGGACAACCCGACACTAATTCCGTAAGCCCGGTATAGCTTACGAGCACTTCTGGGTGATCAGCCCATAGTACTCTATGTTGATTAACACTACATTCATTAAACGTGTATACGTTTAAGTTGTGGCAACCTCATGTGCCTGTCGTTAAATGACAAAAACATTTTAGCTTACTTGGTCTTCGATTGAAAACCATACCAATATAACTCGGTAAACATTAATCATGCTTGACAGAATCATAATATAAGTCTAGTCGAAAGAATTGGCTTTAGACTTCATCGTTAAAACTTCATGCGAAAGAATACATGAATTACAAATCTTGTCCAGACTGAACTGGAACAAGGGTTAGAATACTTGCCTTCAGCGTCTACTTACTGATTATAACACGTACACTTTAAGTCTCTAAGTCTCTATAGTAATTATAATATCACATAACACATTAGGTCATGAATGAACATACATAGACCTTAATATATCTTACCCTTCTTCTCAACGTAAATCCTAACTTAGATCTACTATTACGGGTTTCCGGGTTTCATTACGTCATTCGCATTTCATTCATCTTCGATTGATTATTAACTCTTAATCGTCATATGTAGGTATCTAACAATGTCCTAACAATGTCATGTTTATACCTTAGTTTATTACTATAAAGTTCGCTTTCATTCTGCACTTATAATAATTCTTTACTATCCATTGCCTAGGGTTGGCGCTGTGGCGCCACCCATTACTCTTTATCTCGCGCTGAGGCGTGAGTTAGCAGTACCTGGCATCCGGACATCGCACTGCGGCGCCACACTTTGTTCTTTATCTCACGATGCGGCGCGAGTGAGAAGTGTGCTTAGACACTGTTACGGCGCTGTGGCGCCATTCATTTGGCCTTGGGTTGGCGTCGCGGCGTCAACTCTATGCCTCAAATAGTTTGCAATTTTTGAAAATTTCACGAAACTCCCGAACTCATAACTTCTTCGTTATAAGTCCGAATTAGCTCGTTCAAAAGCCTACGGTTCATAATTTATATACTCTATGTGTTTATATAGGAATTTTATCTATTTGACTTCATTTGCTAAAATTTCACCTATGAGTTCATTTTTAATGAAAATGATAAACGTCCGTGAACGTTCAACGCTCGTTTCTTCGTTCTAAGTCAGAATTTGGTCATTTTTGAGTCCGCAACTCTATAATGCCAAATATGACTTGTCTCCATCGAAAACCAACGTTTCTGACTTCAAACACAAAATACAACTTCCATTCCTAAAATTTCACGAATTCGACGATTATCGTCCAATCGTGTGAATTCCGGCAAAACTACATTCTTAATGATTCTAAATGGATTTTAACCAACATATGATCATTACAATTTACTTATTACACCAACTTATAATCAAAGTAGGTTTTGACTTATCTCATAATTCAATGACTTATTTAACTTATAAACTACAATTCCTCATGCTTATGACTTACTATGAACATAAGTCCATTAATCAATGTTCTCATGCTATATTGAATATACTAACATCATATGACAAACATATGATAAGTTCTTCATGATTCTATCAACTTATTAAAGTTCAAGTTGCTTATTCAACTTATTCGGCTTAAGTTCATTCCTTAATAACTTATTACATGTTCTTAACAAACGATCTCCCTTCTCTATCAATCCTATCATAGAAGAGATGTAGATAAAAGATATAAGCCTTACCCTTGAAGACTATGACTTCAATTCACTTTGGAAAATCTAGCAAAAGTTGAAGTGGCTTATAAGTGCTTTAAATGACTTATTTTCTCTACCAAATAAGTAGCTTATCTTGAGAGGAGTTGGATGAAATTTTATCAATCAACAAATGAAGTGAGGCTTCTCTATTTATAGGCAATCCTAAGTGAGGGCACTATGGACATTTAGGCCATCCCACCTCCTTAGTTAACCTCCTCAACCTCCGCCTCCTTACTATTCATAACCTAGTAACCAAGTAAACTTGCTAGCCACAACACTTGCTCATCACATAATTTGTTTGCCCATCAAGTCTACCCATTTCTCACTTGGTTTGCTCCATGGATCATGGCTTTTCATTGGGCTTGTTAATTAAATCTAACTACTTCCTTATTGGGCTTATGCTACCATAGTTTGGACTCATGATCTATCAAACACTTGGGCTTGATTGTCACCTTCTATTGGACTTCTCTTATTATGCTAATAATCCTACAAGTCCATTACCATAGATTTAACAACATAACATTTATACCCCATGTATAATCCTCATATGTTAGCTCGTATATTAATTCGTAAGATACGTTATCTCATTCTTCATACATAATAGTATAATACGTCGTATTATACGTACATTCATTACCTTCATATAATGAATACACATTATACGATCACAACTTTCTTCTTTTAACGTTTAATAAACCTAACGTTCCCAAATTAAGTCCGCATATGAAATATTACGTTTTCCATACTTAGGTTAGTATTACATAATCCATATCACCTTGATATTATAACATTATGTATTTCTTGGAAGTTCAAACATAATTCCCGAGCAGAAATCTATGAATAGTGTTTTTCAGAAAATTTCTCGGAATGCTTTTATTTTTGTCTTAGAAATTCAAACACTTTAATTCTCCCATGTAGTTAAAATACTACGACATTCCAACGTTTCTAGGTTATAGAACGACATTCATCATATCCACACTTAACAATAATAAATAATATTATTTTATCATTAATAAAAGTATTTACAAAGGTTCGATTTTCTGGGGCGTCACGGTTTTCCATTCCCTACATCATATTGTCATCTATTGTTTATCATGCATGTATTATGTTATGCCTATTTATTTCTAGAGATAAGTTTAGCATTGACCCCTGGATGGTCTCACGACACAGCCTTACAGATGTCTTCATCAACAGTTAGCCGGATTGAGCATACCCCACCAGTATTGGTGGCCTCCTCTTTGAGATTGTGGTATGTGATGCCCCAAAATTCGGACCTCCACTTGGTCACTCAAATTTGGTTCATCACGTTCTCATGGTAATACCATAATAACTAAAATAACACATTAACAACGGAAAATCAAATTTAGAATAATATACAATCATTTATTATAATTATTCCCCCTAGTCTCGCAACCTACAGTACTTAATAGATTACATAATAATATCGAATAAAGACTTATTACATAATCCTACTTAAGCTTAAACATAGTCTGAAAATTGTCTTAACACGACATATTAGTCTTAAACATAAAAGGAACAAGCTAGTTGGTAGCCTTGCCCTTTCCCTTGTCTTGCCCAGAGACACTTCCCTATTCCGCCTTAACTGAAAGGTTTTAAATAAACAAGGATGAGCACAAATTGCTCAGCAAGTAATATACAACAAGGTTGAATGATATAATATCACAAGTTTGAATTATCGAAGTATCATCTCTAAGATAGTTCAGAGTTTCAGAATAATATCATGAATCATGAATATCAACAATTCTTGGAATAAGAACAATAATTCAATATAAATCAACAGATATATATGAATTCAAAGACTATCAATGTATTCAACTGGATAAAATAACTTATACTGAGTAGTCTCTAAGGACTGTTGAACATCTACTAGAATTACCAATATTAAACTGATAACCCAAAAGCATCAAGTACTATAGATGATCAGTCTACAATACTCTAAGTTATGTATAACACCACAATAATAAACCACTCATGTGTTGGGGTTTCCAACGACATACACTCCCCTTACTATAAGGGTTGTTCAACTCAATTTTTAAGATTTCCGCACCAATTAATTAGTTTGGACATTTTTATAAACATGCATATAGTATAGCCGAATCAAATGGCATCGACTCTTTCACAATATTCAAGAACAATACCAAGTCCAACATGAATAATACTTTTCACAAAAGTCTAAATATATTTGTTCAATGGAACGAATAAGTAGAATAACTTGCATTCAAAGAGATAAGGTTCGGATACTTGCTCAAGTAAAAGATTAAGAATTTATGAACTTGTACAATCAAAGAGTGAAGTTCAAGGAAACTTGCACAATGTAAAGGATAGTTCAAATACTTGCCTTAAGCATAGTTTATCCACGTTAATAAATCAACACTTTCGAATCCTAGTATAACGTATTATAAGTACAAGATGCTCATTAGCTAACACATTCATGAATCAAGTTTGACACTACTCAAGTACGCACATATGGTCCAAATCAGATTATAAATTCATTATGAATCAAATACATAGTCATTTCATAAATAGATTAAGAATACCCAAGGTTAAGTCCTTTTTTCCCATGGACCTTCCTATTACGAGGCAAACACCATTATATCATCTAAGCATCACTTATAAACATACATCAACAGGATTAAAACCACTTTTAGCAATATAGGCATCATACAAGTTAGTTATTCAAAATCAGAAATTACCAACTTAGATTTCAGATCGGGTAGCAATTTAACGCCGTGGCTAAGCTTAGGGCCGTGGCAGCAATTGCGTAGATCCTCTGTCTAGCCAAGACTCAGACTCTTTGCCTTGTGGTTTACATGCAAGCTTGAACAAATAATCGTATATAATATATTTTGTCATTTTAAAGGCTTTCTTATGCTTCTCAAGTCAATCTAGGTTCCTTCTTTCATAATAAAATTCTAAATTGATCATTTCAACAATTTAAGGCCATTCAATGTTATGAAACCACCAAATCTATCATGCTTGCTCTCTAAACATACAAGATAGTTATAAAACTCATATTAGGCATGCTTGTGAGTATTCATAACATATATGTGAAATTAACACCGCTTTAGTTAAAAATATGCTTCGTTCATGCTTTTCTTGAAATATAATACACAATCATGGTATACATATGGTTATGTTACACGAGTGAGCCTAAGAGTATCACCAACATGTTTATAAAGGTCAAATTCTACCTTTCAAAGTAGTGCATTAACATTCGCTTCAAAAGTCGTATTTTCCTTTGTAAAGTTTACTAACTAGTTCAACATGTTCATGCTTGTTTACTAATCACATAAACACAAGCTAATGATTTATTTATGCATTTCTAAACCATACCAACATGCTTGCAAAGTCAGTATACAAATATGTTATTCATACTTGTCAAGTTCGCTTCTAAAGTCATAAATCCATCTTAAACTATACACCTTCGTTAATCATGGATGCCAGTCTAAACATGCTTACATTAGGTTAATATATCTATATATACCCCTTACACATGCTTACATGATAGCTTGAGCCATAATGATTGACTAACACTGATCAGATTTAAAAACAGAAACTCCAATTGAAAGCGAAGCCGTGGCAATTGCATTGCGCCGCCTTAATACAATTATATAGCGAACTACTCATTGTCTTTGGGTTCAAGTGCAAAAGCAGTATCTGTTTTACAGAGTCTCAGCCAACTTCATTTCCCTTGACTCTAACATGTTCTAAGACACTACTAAAGTGTTCATACATGCTAGTAAACTTTTTAAACACATTATAGCATGCTAATTCATCATGTTTAACATAGAATTTCAAGAAATTACAAGAATCAAACAAGACCCATCTCAAGAACATAATTAGAAATTATACCTTCTTGACCTTAACTTTGACTCCTCACACACTGAATAGGCTTCTACAATGCTCAGCAACTTAGAACTCTCCACTTAGACAACTCTTAGCAACATAAAAAAAATCTGAACTCAAGCTTGTATTTATAAAGGAAATATGAACTGGACATTGCTATTGCACTAAAGTTGATTTCATTGTGTAATGGGAAGAAACAAGGGTTATTAAACAGTTGTTTAACAACTCCAAATTAGCCACATTGCTAGAAATGAACACCAATTCCATAGCCTTTTTGGAGAATACGTGTTCTAACTTTCAGCTACTGTTCATGGTACTTGGTGACACTAAATTTGGGATAAGAGAGAAAATCTCAGCAATCTTGTTATCTAGGCTTGGTTTGGTCTATTTAATTCCCACAATGAAATCTTAATGTACAATTGTTACCGTATTAGGAATTTAGGTGTTAATTACACACTCACATCATACAGTCCATGTACATTAAATACAAGTAATAAAATATCGCAGTTAAGCATTATTATCCGGGTAGTTCCATAATTATCTCTACTACTCACATAACCACATTATAATTTATGTCACAGTATGATTTAACATTTCAAGGTAGTGGATGTTATGTAACATACATATAATCCCTGTACATTCTATTTTAATGTCTACTCAAATGCATATTGTTACATACACATTTCATGATATATTTGTACAATATAGTTGCAATATGCTTAATCACATTGCTTCATACAATATAGTTTCATACAACTTAATATATAGTCACAAAAATGTCACACTACACTATATAGTATAGTTGTATTATTGTTCACATGCATGCATGTAGTTAATCTAATATTATTATATTAATAACTTATTTATTTATGTCAAATAAATAAATTATTCACTTCCTTGATTAATTAACACCAATATTAATTAATCCAATCATCATTGATTAATGTATTTATAGATTTCCATAATCATTATTTATCTATATAATTCTTATTATACTTATAAATATATTGCAAATAATAACAATCACATATTATTAATTAATTACCAAGTAATCAATATTCTACCACAATTAATTAATATTAATTAATGGTTTACTTAATAATTCCTTCATCAAACATAACGTACTTTATTTCATGGTTTATCAATGTCACACATATCACATAATTGTTCCATTTAATTTCTAAAGTGGAAAATTAATTTTCTCAATGACCATTAGGCAATTTGTGCTAGTTTTATCTTCTTTGGACAATCAATGTAGCTATTATGTCATACCTACAGCGGTGCCAAGACTGGTTTAGCTTCAAGCCAGTGTCAACTTTCATCGTCAAACTTGTTTTACACGACATGAATTAATGTTCGCATGAGTGATATTATAAGTCTAAAAGTGTATTGATTACTTATATGAAATCACATAATATTACATGATTGATCTTCTTAATTCCCGTTTTAATTCGCTTAGTGAATTTCCTCATTTCACATTATGCCGCATAAGGTATTTCACAATTCCCATTGTCAATTCACATTTCTTAACACGCATTGATCTAATACGAATCAATTGAATTAAATAGCTCATAAAACAATAACACTTATATTCACATAACTATTATTTCCATTAATATATTCATTTAATAATATGTGAAAATTCTCGGGTATTACATGGTATGATAGTTTGTCTTCCCTAAATTGGGTGATAGTTGATCAGCTGATGCGTTACTCTATGACCTTCTTGACATTTCAAGTTCCATCGGGCTTTGTAGAGGGCATGCTAGAGCTTTGGGTACCAGATAGACAGGTATTCTGGTTTGCTCCCCAGGAGTTGACTCCTACTTTGGAGGAGTATGAGCGCCTTATAGATTTACCGTTGGATAGGCCCTGCGCTCGGATGGTTATCAGAGATATGAGTCGGTAGTTTATGACCCTCACAGGTTTGAGGTGTAGAGTTTCCCTACATGAGATTTCCTCGAGGCATATAGTGTCCATGAGTTTTCTGATTAACAGATTTGGGTCATTGGACAGTTATCTGCGATACTTTGGGGATTTCACCATTTTGGAGGATGATTGGTGTGTTGCCCGATTAGATATACTCTTGATGTGTATAGTGGCTTATCTGTACATGCCATTATACATGAACCACTTGGATATCTGTGTGATCATGGTAGTCTTGGCTCTCCGGGAGGGACATACCATCTTACCGATGATTCTAGCAGAGACCTTGAGGTCGGCCACGTATTGTCATACCCATTTTGTAGGGGTGTTTGTAGGCAGTTTGGTTTTATTGTACGTGTGGTTTATGACACACCTGAGACCGATTGGCACTTTTCAACACCATGGGTATTATTTTTCCCATGAGATAGCCATGTCATACTCCTTTTAGCCAGCGGAGTGTAGATACACTGCTTCTTGGTCATCTTTCTTGTCAGTGATCAAGGATCCATTTGATATTTTGTCGTGTTCAGGGCTTAGTTCTCCTTATAGCTTTATCACTCATGCAGGTGGCATGGAATATCTTCCTCTGGCTAGTTTTAGGGTCATGATCACTTATCATATACTGGCTGTTATGGCACAGTTTGACAGGTTTCAGGGTGTTCATCCCTTTGACGGGGCAATGGGTCAGCGTTTGTCATCTCAGCTTCTGTCAGCGAAAGACTTATCCAGGATTTATACCTATTGGAACTAGCGTGAGAGGACTAAATTTTTGACTAGCCATTCAGGTCATTCTACAGAGTATTCTACATGGTTGAAGGCAGAGATAACATCGGCTAGGGTTGTATCCTCAGAGCCGGGTATTGATTCTGATAGTGGGGAGCCTATGGAGTACCTTGATTATCCCATTGAGGCTGAGCTGTTTACTGGTTTGTAAGTAGCTCTGGTTGATTCCCCCAGTATTCTTGTTGTTGTGACTCCACATTCTGTAGAGTATTTAGAGCAGAGTTTACATCAGATGACATTTGAGAGGGATCAGGCTAGGGCCTTGATATTAACAGCTCTTTTTGATAGAGATGCCACTCTGATTGAGAGAGATTGTAATACCCGAGAATTTCCACGTATTATTAAATGAATATATTAATGGAAATAGGATTGATGTGAAAATAAGTGTTATTGTGAGTCGGTTAATATAATTGGTTGGTATTAAATCAATGGGTATTGAGATATGTGAATTGGCAATGAAAAGTGTGAAATGCCTTGTGTGGCATAATGCAAAACGAGAAAATTCATTAAGTGAATTAAAACAGGAATTAGGAAGATTAATCGGGAATGATTATGTGAGTAATCAATACACTCGTAGACTCGTAGTAACACTCATGTGGAGATCAATTCATGTCATGCATAGCAAGTTAACATTTAAAATTAGCGCGGGGCAAAAGCCGCACATCTCAAGCAGCTGTTGTATAACGCAGCAATTGCTGCGCCATCCGATAATCTAAATGGCAAGCAATTACGCCCATCGATCGATTGAGTTGGTTATTTTCTTACAGTAGATCGAATTGGGGATATTAATGTGAAATGTGTAACATGGATGAAACCATATGATAGGAGTATATTGCAATATGTTATGTCCAACAAAGGTATTGTAAATCCATTAATTAATATTAATTTATTGTGTTGGAATATGGGTTACTTGGTAATTAATTCATAATATACGATTATTATTAATTGCAATATACCTATAAGTGTAATGGGAAGATTATCAATGAATAATGATTGTGAAAGTCCATAATTGTATTAATCAAGGTAGTGAATAAATTATTTAATTACTTATATGACAATAGTAGGTTGACAGTTATGAGCATAGGAGCAATAATACAACCATGTTATATAATGTATTATGGCATTTATGTGACTATATATTAAGTTGTACGAAACTATGTTGTATGAAGCCATGTAATTAAACATATTGAAACTATGTGGTATAAATATATCATGAATTGTGTATATAACAATATGAAGGTGAGTAGACATTTAAAATACGATTATATGAGTAGTAGGAATAATTATGGAACTACCAGGATAATAATATCTGACTGCATTATTTTATTATGTATATTTAATGTACGTGGACTATTTGATGTGAGTGTATAATTAGTCCCTAAATTCATAATATGGTAACAATTTTATATTAAGATTACATTATGGGGATTTAAATAAACCAAACCAAGCCTAGATAACTTGAAAATGCTGGGATTTTTCTCTCTTGTCCCATAATAAGTGTCACCAAGTACAATGCACAGTAACTCCAAGCTATAATACGTATGTTTTCAAAAGGCTAAACCATAAGAGATCATTGCTAGCTAGGTGGTTGGTATGGAGTGGTTGAGCCACCCTTGAGCAACCATTGTTTCATTGCATTACACCATGAGTTCAAGTTTTGTGCAACACTAATGCCCAGTCCAAAACTCCTCTATAAATAGCAGTATACTTCTTCATTTCTTGTTGCTGAGAATTGTCTGAGATTTTGCTAAGAAAGAATTGAGAGCATACAAGTGTGCTAGAGCTTAGGAGTTCAATTGGAGCAAGTTTCATTCATACTACAGAGGTATATTCCCATTCTATACTTGCCATTTTCAGTTTCTATAAATAGATTCTTGAACTCTTAAAGTTCAAATTCTTGAATTCATGGAATTATATGTTAAGGAGGTTGGGCAATGTTTAATTTGTTGTTATATAACCTTACAAGCATGTTTAGACTGTTAAATGAGTGTTTAGGAATGGTTTTGTGAGTAATTTTTGTGTTTGGGCTAAGCAGTTGTCGAGGTTCACTGTTCTGGTGCGAACGGACATTCTTGTGATTCTTGGCGGCCGGATTTAAGAGCCGAGACGCAGCTGCAATGCGTCGACCCTCAAAATTGTTTTGAGTTTCTGTTTTGTAGATTGTTGATGTATTATGCTGATTCTTTCCTAACCCTTGTCCTGGTTGGAAACCCAAGGATATCATTTCTTGACTAGACGACATTACCTCGGTGAAAACTCTGGGTTTTAGAGTGGGAGCCCCAATGGGTTGATAGTGAGCGATGCTCACCTCAAGGGATTGGAAGTTGACAGGCTCAACTTCTTCATTGAAACTGATGAGAGGCATATAACTTTGGACATGATACTCTGGTTCAGCATTGATAGTGACCAGATTATTGTTGATGATATACTTAAGTTGTTGATGAAGAGTGGATGGGACGGCTCCTGCCATGTGGATCCAAGGTCTTCCTAGCAATAAGTTATATCTTGTAGTGATTTTGAGCACTTAAAAGGATATGTAGAATGTATGTGGACCAATTTCCACTGATAATTCAATCTCTCCGACAGCATTTCGCCGAGATCCATCAAAAACTTTGATGATTGTGTGGCTGCTTTGCATCCGACTGAGATTGATCTTCATTCTTTCCAATGTGGCATAGGAGCAGATGTTTAGGGATAATCCACCATCTATTAGCACTCATCCGACCACATAGCCGAAAGACATCACTGCTATGTGTAGTGACTTGCAATGATCCGTCCATTTGGGAGGTATGTCATCATCAGTGAAGAATATCACATTACTGTTGAAGATGTGATCAACCAGATGATGAAATTTTTCTACGTCCACTATCTTTGGCAAGTGGGCTTCTTCTAATATCTTTAATAAAACCTTCCGGTGATCTTCTGAAGAGAAAACCAAGTCAGAATAGATATCTGTTGAGGCGCTTCTTTCAAGATTTGCACCACCTTGGCTTCATTATGTCCCATCTGACGGAGGAATTCTTTAATTTTCTCCTTGCGCACTTTCCCCTTAGATCTAATGACTGGCTTCATCACTCGTTGAGGGAGATATAGCGGGTTTTCCTTGGATACCGCAGCAGTTGTGTTTGATATTGATCCTTCAACCTCTCCATAGTTCCATGGGACTTTCTTGAGGCTGATGACAGGATGTTGTGGCCTGAATGGCAATATGAGTGGTACTGTTGCAGCCACCTTCAAAGGGTTTTCAACTCCTTTGAACTTGATGGGTTAAATTATAAATGATGTGGCAAACAAATCTCTTTCAGTAGATATAACTGCTATAATTTCCTTAATTCCATCTTTGTGATCTTGGAGGAAATGTATGTCCACTCTCAAGTGATACGGTGTCATCGTCTGCCATTTTCAGGTCACCGCTGTCAATCATATTTTGTATAAGATGGTGGAGTGCCCAGTATTCTTCAATGTTGTGACCTCGAGAATAGGAGTGGTATTGACATACTCCATTAGCATCAAACCTTTTTAAGTGTGGGTTAACTAGAGGTAGCAATGCTGTGATTCTTCCCTCAATGATCAGCATCTATAAAATTTCTTCCATCGGTTGGCCTAAATAGGTGGACTCCCTTTTGTTGGCAAAGTCCCGACGGGCTTGAGCTCTTGCTTTTCTTGAAAGCTTTTCCTCCAAGGTTTCACTTTCTTGGGTAAGTGATGGAGTCTTTATGATAAGAGAGAGGAGGCTAGCATGCTCCTAACTGAACAACTGTTGTGTGACTTGGTGTTGGTGTATCACCAGTTCTGCTAGTTGGTTGACTTGTTCGTCAAGAGACTTCAACTCCCGTTCTATCATAAACTAGAACTCTAAATAATCCCACTTATCGAAATTATCTTTGCTGGTTTGGGGAGAACCACCCACATATTTGAGGTATTTGGAGCTTTCTCCGCTACCTCCATTGATCATGTTAACATCCTCTTCCTTGTGTTGAGGGAGAGGGTTATCCTGAACATGTGGTTGGTCCTGAACTGTCTATTAAGTCTTGGATCATATGTTTGAGGGCCCAACAATTCGGAGTGTCGTGGCCAGAAGCTCCAGAATGGTAAGCATACTCTTTGCTTGTATTGGAGCCCTTTCCACTTAGATTAGCTGGTGGAAGGAGATGAGTGACCTTGTTCTGAGCTGTCAGAAGTTTGAAGATGTTTTCGAGTGAGTCCCCTAAGGGTGTGAACACTCTTGAGTGTTTGACTTCTCCACTTTTTGGAAAGGGAGGATTTCAGGACTGTGCTTGAAAAGGTGAGTAGTTTCTCCTTTAAATAGGCAAGTTTTGGTTGCATTTTTGTGTTTGCCCTTGCAGTATCAAGGAAACATCCTCTTCTTTCTTCTTATTGACCATGTGGAGGTAGTTCCCATAACTTTCCAGATTGAATATGCTCAGCTACGGCTTTTAAAGTGGCGAGGTCTTAAATGTTCCTAGACTTTAATTCCATTTTTCTCCGTGCTTTATCATTTCTGATAACATTTTTCCTATTCCAGCTAGGACCCTATCATAAAATAGAGCTTCTTGAATATCTATGAAGGTCGTCACCATCTTAGTCTCTGTCATGGATGGGATTACTTGAGCAGCCAGATGCCTCCATCTTTGGGCATACTCTTCGAATGACTCATTGACTTGCTTCTTGACCTTGGTAATTTGATACTTATCTGAAGCCATCTTAGTTTAAAAGTTATATTGACTGAGAAAAGCATGGGCTAACTCCTCCCAGCTGTGAATTTTTGAGTTATCCAATCTGGTATACCATGCTCTGGCTTCTCTAGTCAGACTTTTCTTAAATAGCTTCATTCTTAACTTTTCATTCTCGGCGTAGGATCTGAGCTCTCCAATGAACACTTTTAAGTGCGTGTAAGGATCTCCTAATCCATTATATTTCTCGAAGTTAGGAGCCTTAAATTTCTCCAGATAATGAACCCCGAGGTAGATGCAAAGGTTTGAATATAAAACACTCATGTGTATTCCAATTCCTTTGATGGACCGAATGGTCTTTTCTGTTTGTAGAACCTTCCTCTGAATATCACAAGTGTCTTGGTCTTCTTTAAGATGGGTGATTTCAGGGGTTTTGTTGGACTTCTCAATCTGAGACTCAGGTATTGGGACTTCTCTATCAGGACCCTGGATTCCTCCTTGTGTAGAGGATTTTGTTTTGATGGGTATTTGTGGACCCTAAGTTGATTTTTTAGTTCTTTCATGAGAACAACCAACTTTGTGATTTGATTCATTAATCCTTCGAACTCCTCACGTGGGACAAAAGTAGAATCAGGATGAGCACTTATAGCCATGTCTGGCCATGGGCTTCGTGCCTTCTTGGACTTTGAACGGGTAACAGTACCAATCGTTTCCCTACAAAAAGACTGTGTAGTTTAGTTTGGGAAAATGGGGAAATATTACATGCTATGTAAAGTGTCTGTTTTTTAGGAGTGTTTTAAGGTTTTCCTGCAAAATGGATGTCAGTCGTTTTGATGACAAGATAGCATGACAGGTCTTAATATGAAAAGGAATGCATGTTCACATACTCCTTCATATTTTCCATTACATTAAGATTGACATGGAAATGAAATTACAAGTAATTGAAATGGGAAGGTATGAAGAGACTTCCCTCCACGTTTGGTTTATCAGAGGCTGACCTTTCTTAGGCTACTCTCGCTGCTTTTTGGCATGAAGGTCCCTAGATCATCGCAATTTACTCGATGGGAAGTTAATTCGATCTTTTAGCTGGAACGAATATGGGTGGTGCCTTTCCTAAGCCTCATGGAATTATTCTTCTGACGAGTCTAGTAATCAAACACCGACAGGTTAGCCTCCTGATGGAGGAATCACACAACATACATTCACATACATTGCGTCTCACCATATGGAAATGATGATATGTGTGAAGCACTAATAACACAAGCAATATGGTGCGAAGCACTAAGTGGAGTAAATAAAGAATTAGTACATATTCATTCAAAATGTAAATGCAACATTCACATATAAGCAGATAAAAGTTTTTGAAAAGCTTGAATAAATGCTTAAGCCCTCTTATTGGAGTCCCCAGCAGAGTCTCCACCTATTGACATTGGGATTTTTATTTGTCCCTTTCTGTTCTTGTCTTTTGGTGTTCTCATTTTTAGGTGAGATTTGTTTGAAAAAATAAGTTTGAAAAGGTCCGATATGTATATGTCGACGATTTGACTGTAAGAGTCTCCAATTGGTATTTTTAAATGGTTGCACCAACTCAAATGATAAAAGGTTTGCACAAAGACCCGTGTATTTGACACTGTTTAACTGGTCTGAGAAACTAAAATTCGTTAGGGTCCGGGGGCTTGATTAAGCGGAGGGAAGGTGTTAGGCACACCCGTCTTCCATGATAACACGGTTACCGCCACTTTTCATTAAACTTTTATCTGAGTATATGTGTGTGTAGGGCCTATGTGTAGTTGTTTGGAAGTAGTGTTATGCCTCGGTTACACCTATATACAAAGGGTTTAACTTTTGTATAAAAGTTTAATTTTAACAAGATATAACAGAGATGTTTTGTAAAATAGGTTTTTCAAATCCTTGTGCTCAATAGTAATTGAGGCCTTTGATACTTCCATTTTATTGAATGTTCAGCTTGATTGATTTTATTTTCGAGATGTGAGGCATCTACGAGAAAATAAGATACATAGAAATGTCGAACTCCTTGCGGGCATGAGAGCCATCTAAGGAAATTCAGACACCGTTAGATAATTTACAAGCTAGCTGCAGCTGCAAAATGTCCATCACGAGAACTGAATCTAGATTCAGAAGTTGAATCTATGATAACATGATTCCTAGGCTCACATGAGATAGCAATATGTACTAAAGCTAGAAAAAGAACTAGATTTGAGTAAATCTTAACCATTCCAGCTTCAACGGTTCTAGTTTAGTCACCATGAACCGGTTAAAGTGAGAAATAACCAGATTTAGGCAAATCCAGCCCGCAGGATGAAAGATTAAATATCTACATTATGAAAGTGTGTGTATTTACCGCTTTTATGTATATATATATATAAGTATTTATACATATATAAAAGTAGTAAACAAATCGGATGTTCTATCCAGGCTCATTCGAGTTCGAATTCGTCAGTATATATATATATATATATAAGTAATAAAATGCCATGGATCGACGATCCAGGCATACCCACACAACGCGACTCTCAACGTTAGTAGATATAAATATATAGAAGTAATAAAAAGCTTAAAAACCTGAAAAATCTTACAGTGGGCTGCCAAGAAGACTGCAGATAGCTTTTGACGACTCAAAACTCAGTTTCCACAAATTAAACTTTAGTATGTAGCAAAACACGAGCTTACAAGTGTTTAAAAAGAAGAATCAGTCAGTTTAGAGCACTTTAACAATGTTTACAGGCTGAAATGGACAAAATTTTCTCTCCTTTTCTCTTTTTTTTTCAAATGAGCTGCCAAGAGCTCATATTTAAAGACCCGATGGTCGCGGGTCGACCTGCGACTGCCCAGCCTACCCCAGTCCATGCGGGTCCCATTGTCTCAAAGTACGTGCACTTTGGCTATGCGATCGCCTATCAGCAACCGCATTCGGTTGCAGATCTTTATCAGTGATCAACTGCGGTCGCTGATAGGCGTCACATAAAATATGGTCGTTGGAATGCACATCAGCGACCACTATTAGCGATCGACGTATCTGCTACCGATAATAGCTATCGAATTCGTCGCTAAGCTGAGTCAGCATGGTTTAGGGCAAAGTCTGACGTGGGCCACGTGTTAATGATCACTATCAGTGACCGCACGCGGTCGTTGATACCCTCAAATGCAGAATTCCCTCAAAAACTAAAAACCAGGTTTTTCCTATTTTGCAGAATTCCCAAAAAACTGTACCTATTTTTACCTACTTTATCCCAACACACATACACAATAATATAAACAATGTGCACAACAATATAAACATCCATCGTCCATATATATACCGACACATACACCAAACTAGTATATAAACTATATAAACCTTTAAAACCCATATGAATTGAATAAATAACCACAAATCTGATGTTTAAGTAACATACAGACATCCAAAGAATGAATATAAAAGTACAAGATTCTCAAATAACTGCAAAACAACACTAAATCAGTCATCAAGCCTCATTGTCTTGAGTAGCTTCTCCTTGATCACCCTATAATTAAAAAAATAATAAAACAAGTTACAAATATAGTAACTTTGTTGATACTGGTATTATGATAATATATAATAAATTGATTACCTCATCGCCATCCCTATGTTGTGTTGCTGCTGCTGCCGCCACTGCATCAGCTAACTCGTCAGGATTCAGAGCCGCCAGATGCCCGCCTAGTATCTTTAGAAGATCGCGATCTCGAAATATAGCTCTCACACAGTCAACAGGATTATGAACAGCTGGATGACTCGATGACTGTGAAGACTAGGTAGCAGAGCTACCTGAGCCACTGAAGGATGGGCGTCGTCGTTGTCCTTGACCTTTAATGTAGTTCTTCTTCACAACAGACGCCCTCTCCCACAACTCTTAATCAATTGGCAGATGTAGAGTGCCTTCAGGATAGCGCTCATTCAATAAATGCTTATAAGTATCTTGTATAGAAACATTAATCTTTGTATATAAATTAAGCTGACAATTCCGGACAACTAATTTGGGACAAAATATTGGCCTTTAATTTATTTACAGAATATTATACACCTTCAAAAATTGTTTAATCTCTCAACTACAATAAAAATATATATAAGCAAAATGATTAGGAGATTGAGGATTTATAGGTGAACAATTTTTATCTTTGAAACTTCAAAGTCACAGTGCAAGTACATCAGCCCCCAATCAGAAAGTAAAGATGTTCAGAAACTAAAGGAAGAGAATACCTCAGACAGCGAGATTGACAGTCAAGAGGAGAGACGGTGCCTGAGTGGGTAACGCGGTGGCGATGGGTGGCTTCTCCTTCTTCTCTTCTTCCTCTTTCTCCCTCTTTTCTCTATTGTGCTCCCTCTTTTCCTTTCTTCTTCGCCTCTATGTCGAGCGAATGATTAAAACTGGTAACATTAAGTTTGATTAGTGATCGCCATCAGTGACCACATGCAGTGGCTAATTTTTAATGACGTGGACGCATCAGCAACCGCTTAGCGGTCGCTGATAGAGACTGGTCGCACAAAACAAATGCGCCAACATTTCACACCAATTTTTGGGAGGGAAATTCATACCAGCGACTGCATACGATCGTTGATAAAAACTTGCGACTAGAAGCAATACCGGTCACAGATGGCAGCCGCTATTATTGATATCAACGATCGAACAGGGCGTTCACTAAAAGGTTTGGTCGCAGAGAGAGATTTTTCCTGTATTGGCATTGTCTGCTTGAACCTTCATAACTTTCAATTCAGGCTTCCCATAAATGAGTGTTATACCTTTTCAGAAAGCTATTGTCAAGAGCTACCCAATGACATGGGATTAGAGGTTTTACGAAGTCGGGAAGATGGGTCCATAACCAGATCTCCAAGTCTTCAAAGTCTATCTGTTGTGTTATCTTGTGTAGTTGTCACTCAGGATTTGAGTTATGGTTCTTGTGGGACACTTTTGTATGCAATGTGGATTGAAATGTGTTGAGACGACGTGAATGTAGCATTGAGGTGGCAAAATAATGATTTTACCCCTTTGGGGTTATCTAAAACTTTTGCACGGATGTAGCGATCGTTGCTTTCGGGGTTATCTCTCGAGATTGGGGTACATTGTGAATCTTTGAATGTCCTCAGGGTTATCTCTGAGGTAAGCTTGACCTACCAGAGTTATCTCCGGGGATGAAATGAGTGTCCCGGGGTTGAAACTAACTTTTTTAGGGTTATCTTCGGAACTAGAATTGCACCCCTCGGGGTTATCTCCGAGGTTGGAATTGAATCTTCTGGGGTTGTCTCCAGGATTGAAACTGAGTATCTCAGGGTTATCTCTGAGACTGGAACTGCTTCCCTCAGGGTTGTCTCTGAGGTTGGAACTAAATCTCCTGGGGTTGTCTCCGGGATTAAAACTGAGTATCTCGGGGTTATCTCCGAGATTAAAAACTGGATTTCTCGGGGTTGTCTTTGGGATTGAAACTGTTCTGACTTCCAGGGTTATCTATGGATGATGATTTTACTCTCTTGCAGGGTTAGCAACAGGAATGTAAAATTTTGAGTGTCTACAATAACATCGCATTTATATCCATATACCATATAATAGTGTCACACTTACATCATTTTTGGCATATTCCTATAAATTCTATCTATCCCACTTAGGCAGCAAAAGATGGGATTTAAAAAAACTATATTCCCCTAAACTGTAAGGTTTTATGAAAAACATAGACGCAATCAAATTGCAAAAATAGTGGAAGCAAAAATAAAATCATATTTTAAAATTTTCATAAACCAATTACCCGGATCATCCTTTATGCATACTATTAATTAAAACGTAGAACAAGAAGTTATAGAATCATAACCTTATAGACACTAGCTTCCACAGGTACGATTTCAACACCTACTTCTCCGCGATCTCCTTAAATCTCTGGGTAGATTCCTTCCTTTGATTAATGTTAGCCACCCAAGTGTATGACCTCTAAAGGTGATCCACCAAGGAAGAAAAATTTTCAAGAAGAAATGTGTATTGACTCTAACCCTAGTTTTTCCCATCTCTGTAAAAAAAAGGGGCTTACTTTCCAACTTTTTAGAATTACGTCTAATTGATATCTTATATAAGACTGCTCTTATAAAGATATCATGTAACCCTATTTAATTAAAATAAGGTATTATTTATTTAATTAAACTCCTTTAATTAATTAGGCTCTATAATCTTATTAGGGATAATTAATTAAATTCCTTTAACTAATTTTACCTCCTAATTAAATGAGAGTACTTATATTAAATTAATTCCTAAACTCTTTTAGAAATTAAAATAATAATAATTGTAATAATATTAATAAGACTACTTAAATTAATTCATATTTAATATTTCTAAAATATTAAATAATAAATATTAAGCTATTTAATTTATTCTTGAAAGTGGTATGCATACAAGTCAATCATGTATGATGATAAAGCGTAACATTTGTAATCAATCTTATTTATCTATTAATAAAAGAATTATTTATTAAAGGCATTTATTTTCTACATGGTGTTGTTTTAATAATATGTGATAAACCCATAGTTTTAAGCAATGCTTTTAGAATCATGATGAGATCATGCTAATGAGATCTAAATTCTTAGATAGCTTAAAACTAAAATGTTCTCAATCAATGTATTACTAAAAAGATAATTAGTGAATCCGGATAGATTGGTACATACGTTACTTGCTCATTAGATGAGGATGATTAATCTTATGATCATTTGTGTGGAGACACTAAAGCAAGTATGTAGGTGCTTATTGGAGAATAAGTTCACTGAACGTGCCTCGCTAAGAAATACCTAATGGAGTTTTACTTACTTGTCAATAGAATTTATGTAGTGATAGTAGTACAAATGATCCTTAGACTTGATATCATCATAGTATCTTATGTATAGTGAATTACATTTTAACTTATTCCTTAAGACCCTTAAGGTATATCAAAGGGTATGCTTGAGTGTAATAAGTTATATATGGAGATAATGAATGATCTATATATAATCTATCACTTCTATTAAAAGAAGAGAAATGTCCTATGTGATTTGATAAATGACAACCCAGGAATCCTTGGCCAATGTGAAATGAAATTAGAAAGTATTTTTTACTTTGCATTAATTCGGAGTTGTGCATTTGGGAATCGAAATACATATAATTAAATAAAATAAGACTTGACAGTAATTTCATGTCTTATATTTAATTGGGATATTGTGTGGTGGAAGAATTGAATTGTACAGTAACTATTTACTCAAAGGTTCTTTTATGATTAATGTTGAAATCTATATTATCTGGAAAGTAGTTGATCTCTAGGGAGGCTTATCCCTATTGTAGAATAAATATTATTTATTGAAATAAATTAATAGTTTAGTTTATTTATTTAAATAAGATTAGAATTGTTATAATTGATTTATTCATAGCTTAGATTTAATATGGAGAACCTAAAAGGTTACACCATAAAAGGAAGATTAATTATTTAAGAAGTTAATGGCATAATCGTAATAATAAGTTAATTATATTTAATTTAATCTATGGTGACAAAATAAATTTAATAGCTTAATATTTATTATTTAATATTTAGGAAATATTAAATATAAATTAATAAGTGGAGTCTTATTAATATTATTATAATTATTATTATTTTAATTTCTAAAAGAGTTTAGGAATTAATTTAATATAAGTACTTTCATTTATTCCTAATTGGATTAGGAGGCAAAATTAGTTAAATGAGTTTAATTAATTATCCCTAATAAGATTAGGGAACACAATTAATTAAAAGAGTTTAATTAAATAAATAATAACTTATTTTAATTAGATAGGGTTACTTGATATCTTTATAAGAGGATTCTTATATCATATATCAGATATACGTGATTCTAATTGTTGGAGAGTACACCCCCTTTTACTATAGAGATAGGAAAAACTAGGGTTTGAGCCAATACACCCTTCTTCTTGAAAATTCTTCTTCCTTGGTGGATCACCTGTAGAGGCCATAAACTTGGGTGGCTAACATTAATCAAAGGAAGGAATCTACCCGAAGATTCAAGGAGATCGCGGAGAATTAGGAGTTGAACTCGTACCTGTAGAAGCTGATGAGTGGGTTTTATACCTACGAATTGGCCTCTAATTCGAGCTTAAAATTCGTTTTACTTGTTTTGTGTTATTTTATGGTTAGGTGTGCTGGCGTAGCGTGTGCAGGCTTAAAAGGATCTAAAACTGGACTTCTACAGATTGACCCCCCGCCGGGGCAGACTTTATGCATACAAAACCCCCGCCGAGACGGGGGTACTTAATCAAGAACATAAGCACCTTCACTTGAGCAGGTCACTTAAAGAAGGAAAACCCCGTCGGCAAGAAGTCTGAAAAAGGCCAAGACTCCTGTTTCAGTTAAAATATTGTAGAGGCGTGAAGGAAGGAGGTTGGCATGGTTTGGAAGTGTATTTGGCGTCAAGTTACGGTTAGAATACGTGTCCTAGGCTGGATATTAACAAGAAACAACAAGGGAGATTACATCTAACAATGAATTAGCAATTTGAAGCCCTAATTTTAAGAGAAAGCATCAGAGGAAGGATTGAAGGTCGAAGTCACAAAAATTGCAAATTGGAGCTAAGGAGAAGGGTGGTTTTGTATTCATTCTACTTCTTTAATTTAATTTTTGTAATTGGGATGATGATTACTTTGATGATTTCAGTTTTTAATTCATTTATGATGAACTAATTTACTTGTTAGGCTTATGACGGATCTTGATGGTTGGACGATGATTATGTAGCTTTGAATTTTAGTTTAATAATCTATCATTCAGTTTATCTATTGTGATTTGTGCTTTAATTTATGAATGTCTTGATCACCAATTCTATATGGATTTGTATGGATTCGAGTAAGGAAATATGAATCTATACTTAGTCACTATAGCATGTGTTCTTGAATTCTGTGTTTGAATGGAATCTTGATGAATATTAGGGTAGAGATATGCCCAGCATCGCATGTAATCGGATGGAGAACTTGAACTTAAACCTTATTTGATTATAATTCACTTAGAGATATAGTGAATTAGTTAATTAAGGTGTTTAGCTTAATTCTATCTAATTTGTGGATTTAAGTTAATATAGTATTAGTGCATCGAGAGATGGCTAGTTCTACTTAAGTTTTCTTGATTAATAAACTGAGATAGTGAATTGAACTGAAATAAGGTGTAATAATCGGAGTGAGACTTAAAGTAAAGTTGTAAGCCTAATTCTCCAATATTTGCTCGAAATTACAGTTTTTAAGTTTGTTGATTGCTTGGTATTTTTAATCGTTTTAATATTTTTAGTTTTTAATATTTTTAATTATTGAATTGGATAGTTTTATAAAATTTATATTAATATAAAGCTGGTAATTGTGAGGATTAATTTCATACTAAATCTCTGTGGGAACGATACTCAACTTATCACTGTATTACTTGTTGACAACGTGCACTTGCGTGATTGTACGTAATTAGAATTTACACCCAATAGAAGCTTGTATCTACAAGGGTATGATTCCATAACTTCTTGTTCTTCGTTTTATTTAATAATATGCATAAAGAATGATCCGGGTAACTAGTTTGTGAAAAATTTTAAAATCTGATTTTACTTTGCTTCCGCTAATTTTGTAATTTAATTGTTACTTTGATTTGTACAAAGCCTTACAGTGGTATCAGAGCCAAATTTTATGCGAATTATTAATTCTTTTGATTCCATATATGTATGAGTATGTATTTAGAATAATTTATTGGGCATAATTTGTTGTATAAAATTTATTTTTTAAAAAAATCAATCAATTCGCGAATCCTGTTAACAGGGGATATCAACGTGGTCGGTTAATATTATATACATATAATAGTTATATATATATATATATATATATATATATATATATATGAATAATTTTATAATTAGAATAAAGAGTTTATTTTAATCTTGAAATTGGATTTTATGCAACTTAAAATAACCCATTAAATGATATTCATATATATATGGAATGATTTTATTTATTGATACATATGATGATATGTATGATAATAAATGGGATTGATTATGGACTATTGACCAATGTGAATGTATTTATTTTGGTTGGATGCTTGAATGAATGCGTTTTATTTAATGGGGTTTGCGTACCTCGTATTTTCTAGTTTTATTCTTGATGTAAATTCTATATCTCTTGTGACGCCCCCCAAAATAGGTCCAATCCACCCAACCCATTCTGAGTCGCCAAATACATAGTACAGAAATAACTACAACTTTATTAATACAATTGTCGTGCAAAATATGACAACACATAAACTGTGAGTTTAAATACAAATATTGTCCTTTAGACAATATGCACACTCAGATAAAGTTCTCATTACAATTATTGAAGCACTATTTTATAAAAATAGTGAGGACTGCTAAAATAATTGTCTAGGACCATCACTCTATACCCCGACTGGTTCCTACTATATTCTCACTTCTTGAGAAGAAAAATGGAACAAAAAGGAAAAGGGTGAGCTCAACTAGCCTAGTAAAGAATATTATGACTAAAATAATATACAATAAATTATCCTTAGTCTTCAACAAAGAAAAATCTGATAGAATATAATCGACAACAAGTTTTAGATCAACAACTGCAGCGGAAACAAAAATTCATTAGAAGAGTTAAGTAGAGAATGAAATCTACTATCATCTATGAATTTAAAAGTCCATCATCAATATTTTATCCCTGTAACATCAATCAATATACATCTTGCATCAAATATTCATCTTTGTACTACGGGCCAAAGATATTCATTCGTATCACCAGTTGGTCATGTTCATCTCAACACCTGTTCAACTTTGCACTACGGGCCAAAGATATTCATCAGCTAATCATTCATCTTTGCACTACAGGCCAAAGATATTCATCAAGTATCACCATTAAGGACTGAGGATGATGAAAAACATTTTAAAGAACGAATCCAGTGAGACAAAAGGACAAATATTAGGGATTCGTATTTCGGTTTATCCAAATTCAATAATACTCCATAATAACAAATTATGAAGTAGAATTCAAAAATAAAGATCAAAACATGGATACAATCAAAGATAGTAACCATAATAGACATATGGGACAAAGAAGAGAAAATTTTATTTTTCGGTGAATAGTGTCGTATTCGTGAATAGTGCCATATACGTGAATAGTGCCGTATACATGAATAGTAACCCTGACACAAAAAGGTAGAAATTCCACAATAAAATTCATAACAATATCTCAGCATAATGATATTGAAGAAAATAATATCATTTAAGAAGAAAATAATATCCCTTACCTCAAAGAAAGAAAGCTTATGTTTCTGGTGTGATTTTTAATTCTAACCTAAACACCTATTTATAGGAAAATGTTAGCACGTCGGAGCAGACTTGACATGCTACCTGATGGCTTTACCTGCTACTATTGCCACCCACCACATTTGAAATAAAATTTAAGCACATTTCTCACCAACCAAAAGTGGGTCCCACCAATTCTAGAATTTTCCAAAATGGTTTATCATTTAAACAATAATCAAAAACTTTAATAATTCATAATAAATAGCCCTTTTATCAAAAAAAAAATACGAATTTTATGTCCATTCCATACGAAATCGAATTCTCTACAACTTTGTAGCCTTATGTTTTTCCAAATTCCAAACAGAAAATATCTGAATTCCACAAACGGACGATTATCAACACCTCATAAAATTCATAACAAATCATATGTTAATTTTCAACGGTTCAAAATTTGTGGACATATACTCAACTTATATATGTATAACATATCAAAAAATCACAACGATCCAACGGTCGGATTAAAATTATAACTCACACAATAGAGTTTTAAGAACACCGATTTAATTATTTAATACCTCCATTCCGACAAAATACTGATAAAACACCTCAGCTTTAATTCCTTCATTTATAACCACATAAAATAAATATATCCATCAATTATATCCACAAAAAAAATATTTCCTTATCATATAAATTAATAATTAATTATTCACAAATAATATTACGTAATCACAATAATAACAACCAGTTTGTTCCGTGAAAGAGGGGTTTTCCGATAAGGATTTCTCCTTACTGACGCGCAATTAGATGACCAAAGCTCTCCTTGACAGAACTTTCTAGACATTGCCAATAATGTTATCTAATAATATTATTAAAATAATATGAATTATTGGCCTGATAATGGGAAATACTGTACAGTGACAATTAATGAAACAACAATAATATAAAATATCAACGCATCAATTATTGAACCAATAAAATAAAATATTAAACAGTAATTACTGTAACAATTATTGAGTAGTGCCTTCATATGTAAGAATCAATAATTGAAAAATACTGTGCAATACCGTGTGCTACTGTACAATCACGCGTATTACTGTATTTTAACCACCAGGTAATCCAACAGTGTAAACGGTAACAATCACGTCGTTATTTATAAAAACTCAAACTTGTCAATTTCTTCATCCGACAGTTATTCTGGTATGGGGCTCATAAATGGCTGCGCCGTCGTACGAATATTCCCCGACAACAAGAATATTTCACGACCAAACGAATATTCCTCGACAAAAATGAATATTTTATAATCACTTGCGTATTTTATAAAATTTGCACATTTCACCCATAACCAAAATATTATATCAAATTAACTCCTTATTATTTCAAGATAATGAATAGAGGAAATTCAATTTTATTTATATATAAAAAAATTTGAGGTCTTACAACCTCCCCTCCTTATGAAATTTTGTCCTCAAAATTGACGTACGTACTTGGTATTTCGAAAAGGTGAGGGTACCTCACTTTTATTTTTGATTCCAACTCCCAGGTCATTTCTTCAATAGCATGGTTCCTCCACAAACCCTTAACTTGTGGTATAACCTTGGTGAGTAGGACATGATCTTTCCTATCCAAGATCTTGATAGGTACCTCCTCGTACGTTAAATCTTCAGCTATCTCATCTAGTTCTAACACAATAATATGGTTTGGGTCATCCACATATTTATGTAACATCAATACGTGAAAAACGTTATGAACATGCGACATACTTAGCATTAAGGCGAGTCTATAGGCCACAGTACCTACTCGATCTAGGATTTCAAATAAATCGAAGGTTTGAGCTTTCTTCTCTTCATCGACTCTTACTTTTAGAATAACGCTTCTTGCACCTTCTTCTTTATATTCATCAGCTCCGGTGTGCAACTTGAGCGGTTTTAACTTTATCAATTAAAGTCGATTCTACTCGTATATTTAACATCATAACATGGGTTCCTAGAGTCTTTAACTCTATCTTTATCGTTTTTAAATTATACAAAATAGGTTTTTTTGTTCAACAATATCGCACTCGTACTCGCGTATGATCTTCTACTCAACGCGTCAGCTACCACGTTCTGTGACGCCCCCAAAATAGGTATACATGACCTATTCTGAGTCGCCAAATACATGGTACAGAATATAAATACAATCTTAAATATACAACAAGAGTTGTGAGTTTTAATACAAATATTGTCTTCTAGACAATATCCGCTCTCAGAATAAGTCCTCATTACAATTATTATTACACTATTTCATAGAATAGTGAGGACTACTAATGCTACCATCTGGACCGTCACTCCGTTCCCCGACTAGTCCCTGCTACGTTTTCATTTCCTGAAGAGAACAATGAAAGCAAAAGGGTGAGCTCAACTAGCCCAGTAAGAAATATTATGACTAAGATAATGCAAAATAAATTATCGTTAGCCCTCAACAGTGTTAAACTGATAAAATATAATAGACATCAAGTTTAATTGCAGCGGAATAAGCAATCCATTAGAAGAGTCAAGTAGAGAATAAAATCTACTATCTTTTATGATTTAAAAGGTTTTTCATCACTTTTATCATTTGGGACTCACTTTTAATAAATAATCCACATCATCCTTTACTGACCGAGGATATTTATTAGTATCATAACCACAAATTATCCATGCACTACAGGCCAAGGATATTCGTGTATTCATCAATGGTCATGATCATGCCAACAACTGTCCATCAATGCACTATGGGCCACAGATGACTTTTAACATAATATAAACATGAGGATGATGACAATGATATAAGAATTCAATAAAACAATTCAAGAATTAATTTATCCAGGAACTAATAACGTCCAAATTGTCGACATGATACTTCTTTGTAGATTAAAATTCAAGAATGCTCAGAAGAATATTTTCATGAAAAGATACTGGATGAAGCGCAAATATCCAGGATATTCTACTAATTTCATTGAGTATAGAAGTCAAAACTTTAATCAACTGAGTATAATAGAACATACGAAACTGCAAATGGATTTTCATCCGCCATGCGGTAAAAGTATTATGTTTTATATGAAACTGCAAATGGACCCACGTAAACAGATCATTCACCGTGCATGTGATAATCCACATAGATAGGTTATTCCAACAAAATAATAAAGAACGGAATAACAAAAGAATTCACCATGCATGCGATAGAATACACAGACAGGTTATTCCCAACAGAATAATAAAGAATGGAACCAGATCATGCGTAAACGCACAGACAGGATATTTCGACAGAATAATAAATAATGGAATAACAGAAGAATTCACCAAGCATGCGATAGGCCGCATGAGACGAGGTTATTCCAGCAGAATAATAAAAAACGCAACAGTCGGTAAAATTACGCACCAACAGGATATTCATTCCAAGAATAATAATGAATTCACCATGCATGCGATTGGCCGCAGAAAGTTATTCAATGAATAATAAATAATGGAATAATAGAAGAATTTCACCATGTATGCGGTACTTCGAATAGACAGGTTATTCCAACATAATAATAAAGAATGGAATAACAGAAGAATTTCACCATTTATACGGTAGTCCGCGTATACAGATTATTCCAACAGAATAATAAAGAATGGAATAACAGAAGTTCTCTTCATGAATACGAAAGAAATAATATCCCTTACCTTAGAAGAAACTGGATATAGGAGTAGTGAAGTAACATAATACTTTTCTTCTTTCTCTCTATAGTTTTCTGCATACAGAGTTTGATGAATTCGTAAGAAATAATGAAGGAATCAGCTTCTATTTATAGGAGAATGGAATGAATAGTAACTAATTCATGAACGGTCCAGATTGATATACTTTTAAATAGACGATCCATATTAATTTACTATGCAGTATTAATAAAATATTCTAATAAAACAAAATCTTTTAAATAAAATATAATATATTCTATTTATAATCTAATAAAACGAATAACTTTATAAAAGTATTACATTTTATATAAAAAAATTTTACTATCTGCAAACATTATGCGAGAGCCTTATGCAAACACTATGCATAATAAAATATAATATATTCTATTTATAGTCTAATAAAACAAATAACTTTATAAAAGTATTACATTTTATATAAAAAGATTTTTCTATGCAAAACACTATGCATAATAGAATATAATATATTCTATTTATAGTCTAATAAAACAAATAACTTTATAAAAGTATTTCGATTTATATAAAAACTTTTACATTTTATTACATTAATAATACTAATAAAACAAAATTTATATAATATATATATATATATATATAAACATCCGTGACTTCATAAAAAGACACCTCAATATATTTAACAACATTTATCATCATTATTATAATTCAAAATATTAATCGACCGTGTCGTTTCTCGAGAAAGAGGGGCTTTCCAATAAGGATTTCTCCCTATTGGCGCACAATTAGATGGCCAAACCTCTCCTTGACAGAATTTCCAGACATCGTTAATATTGCAAATAATAATATTAATAACTCTGTCATCTCAATTATTGATTTAATAATATATAAAAATATCGACAATAATTGAATCAATTAACGTGAGATACTATGAAATAATTACTGTAGCAATAATTGAACAAAACTGAGTGACTTCACACGTAAGCATCAATAATCAATATCGCGTACTCTTATGCAACCACCGTATTCATCGTACTTTTAACTTAGCAAGTGTTTCAACAAAGATTAATGGTAAAACTTTCGCCGTTATTTTCATAAAAATATTTTTGTCGTTTTCTCAATCCGACAATAATTTTGTTGTGGGGTCCACCAATGATTGTGCCGTCGTACGGATATTCCCCGACAAAAATAATATTTCCCGACCAATCGAATATAATACAACAACTTTCATACTTTGCAAAATTTATAAATATTACCCACAACTTATAACATTATCTCAAATCCACACAATAATATTCAAAAAAAATATTTTGAGAAATTTAAATCTTTATTCATAAAATTTGGGGTCTCACAATCTCCCCTCCTTATGAAATTTTTCCCTCGAAATTTATGTACGTACCTGGTATGCCGAAGAGATGAGGATACCTTGACTTCATTTTAGATTCTAACTCTTGAGGTATAACCTTTGAGTGTTGAATACAATCCTTCTTATCCAAGATTTTAACACGTATCTCCTTATACGTTAAATCTTTTGCTATCTCGTCTAGTTCTAATTTAATAATGTGGTTCGGTTCGTCCACATATTTATGTAACATCGATACGTGAAAAACGTTATGAACACGCAACATACTTGGCGGTAAAATGAGTCTACAGTTCCTACTCGATCGAGGATTTCAAATAAACTAATAAAATCAAGGGTTGAGATTTCCTCTCTTCGTCGATTCTTGCTTCTAGAATAACGCCCTCTAGTACCTTCTTCTTCACATTTATAAGCTCTGAGTCTGTAGCTTGAGCGGCTTTAACTTTATCGATTAAATTTGATTCTACTCGTATATTCGTTATCTTCATGTGGATCCCTAGAGTCTTTAACTCTATCTTCATCATTTGTAAGTTATAAGAAATAGGTTTTTATGTTAACAACATCGCACTCATAAACGCATACTATCTTCTACTCAACGCGTCAGTTACCACGTTCGCTCTTCCACAATGATATTGAATGGTACGATCGTAATCTTCAACAGCTCGAGCCAACGTCTTTGGCACATGATACGTTCGTTTTGGTTGAAGAAATATTTAAGGGTTTTAGAAATGGGTTTTGTGACGCCCCCAAAATAGGTATACATCACCCATTCTGAGTTGTCAATACATGGTACAGAAACAACTACAACTTTATTATTACAACAGTAAAATTGTGAGTTTGAATACAAATATTATCTTCTAGACAATATCTATACTCAAATAAATTCTCATCACATTTATTGATACATTATTTTACAAAAATGGTGAAGACTACTAAACAACTCTCTCTAGAACCTTCATTCCATACCCAGACTAAGTACTCGCTATATTCTCGCCTCCTGAGAAGAAAAATGGAACAAAAAGGAAAAGGGTGAGCTCAACTAGCCCAATAAAGAATATTATGACTAAGATAATATACAAAAAATTATCATTAGTCATCAACAGGGAAAAATCTAATAGAATACAATTGACAACAAGTTTTAAATCAATATTCGCAGCGGAAATAATAATTCATTAGAAGAGTTAAGTAGAGAATGCAAACTACTATCTTCTATGTATGAATTTAAAAGTTCATCGTCTATCTTTTATCCCTGTAACATCAATCAATATATATCTGGAATCAAATAGTCATCTTTGCACTACAGGCCAAAGATATTCATCAGTTGGTCATGCTCATCTAAACACTTGTTCATTTTTACACTACGGGCCAAAGATATTCATCAGAAATCATTCATCTTTGCACTACAGGCCAAAGATATTCAATAATATCATCATTTAGGACTGAGGATGATGAAAAATATTTTTAAAGAACGAATCCGGTGAAACAAAATGATGAGGATTAAGGATTAAGTACTTTGTTTT
The DNA here is from genome assembly GCA_020205615.1 of Panax quinquefolius. NCBI lineage: Eukaryota > Viridiplantae > Streptophyta > Magnoliopsida > Apiales > Araliaceae > Panax > Panax quinquefolius. The sequence continues at coordinate 90,535 of JAINUW010000604.1, forward strand.
ATCCATGTCCAAAAATACCTCAAAATAATCATAGTGGTGTAAAATTCAAGAATGATCAAAACATGGATACAATCAAAGCTAGTACACAATAGATATTTTTTAGGCGAAAGGAAAATTTTCATTTTCGATGAATAATGTCGATGATCGTAAATAGTGTCGTATATCGTGAATAGTGCCGATATCGTGAATAGTAACTTCAAACCAAAAGTTCCAAATTTGATAAAAACTTCAGATCGATATTCAAAGATAATGATATTGAAGAAATAATATCATTCTGAAAAAATAATATCCCTTATCTCGAAGATCGGTACTTCTAATTTGAAATCAGAATATAGGCTATAACTTGAACTTGCAATCGCATAGCAATACTCAAAGTATACTCAAAATACTCACAAGAATACGCTTTCGATAATATAGAGAGAAAACTTGAGTTTTCGGTGTGATTTTCAATTCTAACCTAAGCACCCTATTTATAGGAAAATGCTTAGAACACCAAAGTAGAAAATTTAATTAAATATTATTATTATTTTTTTCTAAATTTTCCTACGCATACTAACTGAATTCAGCCATCAACCACACCCCAATAAAACAACAAAAACGTTTTTCTCACTTAAACCATTTAAAACTTCAAAAAAATGATAATCAATTAATCTGAAACTTCAATAATTAATAATTAATAGCCCTTTTGTCAGAAAATTCGAATCTCGCAATTTTTTTATAGGAAATTCAATTCTCTACAACTTTACAGAAGAAAGTTTTTCCAAATTCCAAAGCGAAATTGGTAGAAATCGACAAATGTAAAATTTTACATTTATAATCAAATTTCGATCGATAAATGAGGTCCATTGACATGTTTAACATGTTTTAAATATTTATTGCAACAAAAATACTCTTTCTCCTCGTATACTCATATATCCCACATTTATTGTAAAAATATCACCATTATTATATTATTAAAATATAATAATATATTTAAATGAATTATTTTATCGAGAAAAAGATAAAATTTCAATTTTCAACAATTGTCACATTAAAAATTTTCTCCATCTATATCCACATAAAATCAATATTTTCCTCATCATATGAATCAATAATTAATTATTCACAAATAATATTACAGAATCACTGATATTGACAACCGGCGGCTCCGAAAGAGGGCTTTCAATAAGAATTTCTCCTTCTTGGCGCCGCAATTAGGTGACCAAACCTCTCCTTAAATGAGAACTTTCTAGACATTGCCAATAATGTTATCTAATAATATTATTCAGATAATCTAATTATTAGCCGATAATGAAAAAATATTGTGTAATGACAATTATTGAAACAACAATGAATATAAAATATCAACGCAAAGAATTATTAAATCAATAAAATAATGAGCGTAATTATCGTAACCATTATTGAGTAGTGCCTTCTTACATAAGAATCAATAATTGGTGCAATACTGGTGTCTTCTACGTGTTTTAACCATAGAGTATTTTAACGAAGATTAATGGTAATAACTATCTTAGATTATTTTTAAACAACTTATATTTGTTGTTTTCTTCATCCAATCGCTTTCAGTTATGGGGCCCATAAAAGCTGCGTCGTCGTAAATACGAATATTCCAGACAAAGCAAGAATATTCCACGACCAAACGAATATTCCCGACAACAATGAATATATTTTATAACCACTTGCTTATTTTAAAATATTTGCGTATTTTACCCATAACTATCCACATTAATCAAATCAACCCTTACTATTTCAAAATAGAGAAAATTAAATTTCATTAATAATAAGTTGGGGTCTTACAGGTTTTGTACTGGGGACAATACAAAATTTGATTTCACGGTCTAGGGGTAGGCTAAGAAGTCTTCAAGAATACGCCATGAAATTTATTAACAATAGAAATATCATTCAAAACTATGACTCTAATCCAAGACTTGGATAGCACGTCACATTGATACCTATCAACTTGTCACCGTTATTCACGACATCGCCTACGAAAAGTCTGGCTTCGGTGCATTCCACACAAGGAAGTCAATAACGAAAGGATTGGGGCTCTTTACTTATGTCTTGATATAACATTGATTAACTTTAGTGGTTTGGTTGCTTGAATTCGCATAATAGGTTAGTTAGGAATATGAAAGCTAACAACCTTATGAAAAGCATAATGAGTAGTTAACCAATTGATTCCTAAAATCACATCAAAGGCAAGTATTTTCAAAGAGATAAGATCGACAGGTAACGTGAAAGTGTCGATTTGAATCAACAAGATTTACAAACAGTGGAGGTAACAAAGGTTTCTCCTAACCGAGTTTCAACCGATAAGTCAAAGTCTAATTTCTCCGTAGTCAAATTTAAATGTTGAGCGCAAGCAAAAGAGATAAAAGAATGGGTAAAACCAGTATCTAATAAGGTATAGACTTTGCAAAAATTTATAATTAAATAATCTATGCTAACTTGGTTCGGGTCACTCGCTTTTTGAGAAGTCACGAAAAACGCTCTTCCTAAAACCACTGACTTTTTTTTGTCCGTATCCACCTTTGGTGCCACCGTCCCAGCTGGACTTGACTTTGGTGCACGATAAAATCGGGCTAAGTGACCTTCTCTTCCACAATTATAACATGCTTTGGACGGAATTGCGCACTTTGGACTGATGTGTCCCTCCCCTCCGCATTTGAAGCATATGATAGGTGGTCGTTCTCCTTCCTTAACAACGGTCTTTGGTCTTTGACTTCTTTCCATCATTGTTGAATCTCCTCTTCTTGAAATGTCCATTCTTATTGTTTTGGCCATGATTACCACCAAATTGGTTACCATTTCTGGCATGCTGCTTCCCTCCACGCTTATTGTCACCGCTTTGATAACTGCTATCACGCTGCTGCCTTTTGGTTGGGTTGACTCATTATCGCGTTCTAATAACTGATCCCTTTTAACAACATCTAAATACAAACACAGTTTATGAGAGATAAGATATTGATGTATCTCGGGTTTCAAACCTCTTAGAAATATTCGCGTCATTCTCTCCTCATTATAAACCAAATGGGACGCAAATCGGGACAGTTCGGCAAATTTGGCTTCGTACTGCAACACGGTCATGTTGTTTTGTTCCAGTTTAATGAACTCTACCTCTTTCATGTGACGAATACTTTCGGGAAAGTACTTGTCGTTGAACAGTTCTTGGAACTTCTCCTAAGACATTTTTCGGTCTGGCGGGTTTGTACGCTTTTCTGATTCCCACCGAGAATCGCCTCTTCCCCAATACATGAAGGTGGCAAAGGGAACCTTTTGTTCCTTGGAGAATCCGAAGACATCAAATATCTTGCAGATCTGCTTTATCCATGTCTCCGCCTTAAGTTGTTTTGGCTCTCCAAAAAACTCTGGTAGTCCCAGTTCCTTGAACTGTTTAGCGGTGACCGTCCGAGAGTTGTCAGTGTTTCCACCTGCATTTTGGACAGGAGTCGCTCTTGCCTGATGTTGCATGAATTGCATAAAGCCTCTGAACATTCCATCGTTCATCATATGGTCAGTGTTGTTGTTTGCCTGAGGATTGTCGCCTTACTGATGCACATTATCCTGATTATTAATCTATGGAGACTCAACGATCTCCTGTGCTCCATTGATGTTCTCAACATTTTCGGATGCCATTTTGAAATACTGCCACAAAACAAAGGTTAATTGACATATCACATATTATCTCTATACTCTGACCAACCAATTAAATACCAAATAAACTTAGGTAGGTTATACTAGCGAAGGAATTCCCCGTCTCTCCCCTCCTAGTTCTTGTCTCACATCTCAGCCAGGGATCATATCCCTAATCATTGATACCAACTGTGACGCCCCCAGAATAGGTATACATCACCTATTCTGAGTCGCCAAATACATGGTACATAATACAAATACAATCTTAAATATACAACAAGAGCTATGAGTTTTAATACAAATATTATCTTATAGACAATATCCACTCTCAGAATAAGTCCTCATTATAATTATTATCACATTATTTCATATAATAGTGAGGACTACTAATGCTACCATCTGGACCGTCACTCCATTCCCCGACTAGTCCCTACTACGTTCTCATTTCCTGAAGAGAACAATGAAAGCAAAAGGGTGAGCTCAACTAGCCCAGTAAGAAATATTATGACTAAGATAATGCAGAATAAATTATCGTTAGCCTTCAACAGTGTTAAACTGATAAAATATAATTGACATCAAGTTTAATTTCAGCGGAATAAGCAATCCATTAGAAGAGTCAAGCAGAGAATAAAATCTATTATCTTTTATGATTTAAAATATTTTTCATCACTTTTATCACTAGGACTCAGCTTAATAAATAATCCACATCATCCTTGAACTACGGCCAAGGATATTTATTAGTATCACAACCACAAATTATCCATGCACTACAAGCCAAAGATATTCATGTATTCATCAATGATCATGATCATGCCAACAATTGTCCATCAATGCACTACGGGCCAATGAGGACTTTTTCCACATCATTTGTAACATTACGGTCATGATTATGCCGATTAATCCCCGGTCATAATCATACCAAGTCCATCTATGCACTACAGGCCACAGATTACTTTCAACATAATATAAACATGAGGATGATGACAATGATATAAGAATTCAATAAAACAAGTTCAAGAATTAATTTATCCAATAACTAATAACGTCCAAATTGTCGACATGATACTTCTTTGTAGACTAAAATTCAAGAATGCTCAGAAGAATATTTTCATGAAAAGATACTGGATGAAGCGCAATATCCAGGATATTCTACTAATTTCATGGAGTATAGAAGTCAAAACTTTAATCAACTGAGTATAATAGAATTATGAAACTACAAATGGATATTAAACCGCCATGCGGTAAAAGTATTATATTTTATATGAAACTACAAATGGATCCACGTAGACATATCATTTCCATAATTTAATAAGGAATGAATACAAAGGATTATTCACCATGCATGTGATAATCCACATAGACAGGTTATTCCAACAAAATAATAAAGAATGGAACCAAGTCATATATAAATGCACAGACATAATATTCCGATAGAATAATAAATAATGGAATAACAGAAGAATTCACCAAGCATGCGATAGACCGCATGCATGACGAGTTATTCCAATGAGAATAATAAATAATGGAACGGTCAGCGCGAAACCGCAGCGACGAGGATATTCCAACAAAATAATAAAAAGAAACGAAACTAGGTCAAAGCGAAATTGCGCAACAGGATATTCCAACAGAATAATAAAGAATGGAATAACAACAGAATTCACCATGCATGCGATAGACCGCACAGACAGGTTATTCCAACAGAATAATAAATAATGGAATAATAGAAGAATTTCACCATGTATGTGGTATTTCGCACAGACAGGTTATTCCAACTCTACTAGAAAATCAGCCTATAGCGACGGTCACCGACCGTCGCTATAGGCCAACAGACCGTCGCCATAGAACCCGTCGGTAAAGCCTATAGCGACGGTCTTTTGGCTTATAGCGACGGTCACCGACCCTAGCTATAGATCATGGGAAAATCGTGTATTTGCTCTTTACTAACGATCGCTGAGAGTTATTGCTACGGTCATAACCATAGCTATAGATGTCTATAGTGACGCCCGGTGACCGTCGCTATAGGGATGCGTTTTATAGAACACTATAGCTACGGTCGATGACCGTCGCTATAGCCTTTTCATATTCTAAAAAAAATTAATAATGCACATTTATTCAATAAACACAAATACAATATAAAATAAAATATAAAAAATATTATATACATCATTTAAAATCATTCACATTACAACATGAATTTGCCAAAAAAAAATTAACACCATCAACGTCTGACATGATAATTAACACCAGAAACAGGGAAGGGAATAGTTACAATCAGGTTAATTTTTGCAACCCACAAAACACATCCCTTGTTCAACTTCAGATGAGAAATAAAACTTTTGATGAACAACATATCAACCCACCAGCTAAGAATATCATACAGGCGAGCACGTTAATCTTCTATATACCCCTGCAATTATATGCCAATCCAAACAAATCAATAAAGCATGCCAGAACGACTTCATAGATCAATAACTCAAGAGCATAGAATGAAGATATTGACACAAGTAAGAAGTAGTAGAAATCCAAATAGAGCACAAGAACAAACCAACTTATCCTCCACACCAGTAAATCCAAGGCTCATCCGTAGTGCAATCCTTATTGAGATTTGAACCACCACTGGTCCATATAGGAAAAAGCTCATGATAATTTTAACTAGAAGAATGATTTTGTAATCCTACACAACACTCAAAACAGGGATTTCTGCCTGGATTCAAGTATAGGCCACAACAAAATACGCGACAGTAGATAATGTCAAAGAGCGAGCAAGGTCAGATTTATGGCATAACAATATGCTAAATAGATTGCTGGTGTGCACAAGAATGGACTAAATCACACTATCTAGCATCACCCCAAAATGGATTGAAGCAATCAATAAAGATGTCAATGACCTGTAAAGTTTCTGGTCAAATACTATAAAATTAAGGCTCAAAATTTAAAGTTGTTAATATTATTTGCTCAGCCTCAATCACCCGTTCCCGATACTGCTCAAACCAATCCTGTTAAAGAGCAACCAAATTTAGGAAAGCATATTGAGAATTTAAACTGATAACATGCCCTTAAACTGCACTCAACTTCACGTATGTAGAGATCAGTAGCCATCCACCTAGATAAAAGGGGTACATCTTTTGTGACCTGAAATAGTAGAGCAGACGTTTACATAAAATGACAAACTTAGTAGACATACTAAAATAAATATAGACATACTAAAACAAATTTGGCAGCTCTAGCTAAATTCAACAGTGCTTCTTTTTTGGACTTCCTAATCCCATTTGTTTTTTCAGCTTCAAAAAAGGTGTCTTGCCCATATTCTTGCATCTTTTCTTGCAGAATCATGTAATGGTCTCTCCATCATTTTCCAAACCAAATTATCAACTATATAAATAACATCTTATTTCCTAAACACTGAACAACAAGTGATCTTATAGGCTGCCACAAAGAACTTCTTAGTGATATTATGGGTTGGAACAATCTTCACACTCTAAACATGGCAACTTTTCCAGGCTATTTATGTGTTCAGTTGTAGATGACTGAACATAATTCTCATCTAAAATGGCCTAAAAATCTTTTGATAATACGTGATGGTTAAAAATATATTTTCATTACTTACCAAATCTGAGTTTTTCTTGTTGAAGGCTATGACATCTGCCAAAGACCGCACATGAGAAATTACTAGTCATTTTAAGTAAGCATTTAGAGCCAACTTGAACTCTGCATTTAACAAAATTTGTTCGCTGTTTGACATGGCATTTATGATGTCATTAAAGTTGGCTATTTCCAGATTGTCATGATGCACTGACCTAGATCAAATAAATCAAGAAAAATTTAAGTTTATCTATGCATCTACAAGTCTAAGATAACAAATTCACTTTAAGGAGCAAATTTCATTCAGCAGAATGCATAGCCATCCAAAGAGATCTCAAGTAAGCTCTGTTTTTAAAGATAACCACTGATACTTTCATTAGTCCATTATATAACAATCTGAATATTATGTAGCACATAATGCTAGCAAAAACTATATTAATACTTCTGCCAGAAGAAGAGAGAACATGTGCATTGAAACATACCAAATGAAAATTAGGAAAAATAATTTGTTTGTTTCAGTTCTCTTAACCCCATATTCGACAGTCATACTAACAGCCTAGAACATTGCAAATTGGGAAATTATTACCCTTAGATAAATAAATTCCCTCTAATAACCGATACTTCCCCCCTTTCATCTGGACTAGTACAACAAGAACAATCGAATTTTTAGTGTGAGAAATTCTAGAGAGGAGAGAGAAAAACCAACTAACCTCACACCACCGACCTATGGCAATGGCGGTTCGTAGGGTTTTGTGATACTTGGAATTTGTCAATGGAATTGATTGGTGGTAGGAGATCCAATTACACTCTGCTGAGTCAAATTACCGACGACCATTACAAGCCTCCTCCGCCCAAGCTATCCGTTGGGGCCTCCTCCGACTCGGGCGAGAAGAACAAGGCCAAGAACGATGGGGTTTTTGATTGGGACTTGACCGATCATCGAATGATTCAAAGAACAACATAATCGAATGGGGGGGCGATGCTGGTTTCCTACCTCGATTGGGTTGCGAGAGGCGATCGATGGGAGTAGTTTGGCGAGAGTTAAATTTTGCACTAAAACCCTAACTATTGACGTTCGTCTCTAACGAGAGAGAAAGAGTGAAGATCTTGAAATCATTTGGGGAAAGTGGGAGTGTTTAATCTAAAAACACTCTATCCGATTGATTCCGCGTAGGACGATGTCGCTATAAATACCCTATAGCGACGGTTCCGTGTCGACTGTCGCTATAGCTCGTCGCTATATATCGAATTTCTAGTAGTGCAACATAATAATAAAAAATGGAATAACAGAAAAATTTCACCATGTATACGGCAGTCCGCGTATACAGATTATTCCAACAGAATAATAAAGAATGGAATAACAGAAGTTCTCTTCATGAATACGAAAGAAATAATACCCCTTACCTTAGAAGAAACTGGATATAGGAGTAGTGAGGTAGCAGAATACTTTTCTTCTTTCTCTCTCTATAGAGTTTCAGAGATTTCGTAAGAAATAATGTAGGAATGAGCTTCTATTTATAGGAGAATGGACTGAATAGTAACTAATTCATAAGCGGTCCAGATTGATTTACTTTTTAAGCAGATGATTACATATTGATTTACTATGCAATTATTAATAAAATATTCTAATAAAATAAAATCTTTTAAATAAAATATAATATATTCTATTTATAATCTAATAAAATGAATAACTTTTTAAAAAGTATTATGTTTTATATAAAAGATTTTACTATGCAACACTATGCATAATAAAATATAATATATTCTATTTATAGTCTAATAAAACAAATAACTTTATAAAAGTATTCTGTTTTATATATAAAGCTTTTCTGTTTTGTTACATTAATAATACTAATAAAACAAAATTTATATAATATATATATATATATATATAAACATCCGTGACTTCATAAAATGACACCTCAATATATTTAATAATATTTATCATCATTATTATAATTCACAATATTAATCGGTCAGGTCGTTCCCAGGAAAGAGGGGGCTTTCCAATAAGGATTCCTCCCTATTGGCGCGCAATTAGATGACCAAACCTCTCCTTGGCAGAACTTCTAAACATCGTTAATATTGCAATAATAATATTAATAACTCTGTCATCTCAATTATTGATTTAATAATATATAAAAATATCGACAATAATTGAATCAATTAACGTGAGATACTATGCAACAATTACTGTAGCAATAATTGAACAAAATTGAGTGACTTCTCACGTAAGCATCAATAATCAATACCGTGTGCTACTATGTAACCACGCCAGACATCGCATTACTTTTAACACCGGGTGTTTCAACAAGATTAACAGTAAAACTTCCGCCGTTATTTTCATAAAAAATATTTTATCGTTTTCTCAATCGTGATAATAATTACATTGTGGGGTCCACTAATGATTGTCTTCGTCGCATCACGGATATTCCCCGACAAAAATAATATTCCCCGACCAATCGAATATAATACAACAACTTGCATACTTTGCAAAATTTATAAATATTACCCACAACTTATAACATTATTTCAAATCCACACCATAATATTCAAAAAAAAATATTTCGAGAAATTTAAATCTTTATTCATAAAATTTGGGGTCTCACACGTTCGCTTTTTCAGGATGGTATGGTCAGAACAGGTGCCGAAATTAGTCACCTCTTAAGCTCTTGGAAAATCTTCTCGCATTCCTCGCTCCATACGAATTTTGTATCTTTCTGAGTCAACTAAGTTAACGGAGTAGCAATTCAAGAAAATCCTTCCACGAATCTCTGATAATAACCAGCTAAGCCCAGAAAGCTACGTACTTTGGTCACCGACTTTGGTTGCTTTCAACTGTGATTCATATCCCAATCTTGGATAGCACTTCACAATAGCACCTATCGTTTTACCACCACACAAATATAGCATCCCCTTACGGAGGGTCTGGCTTTAGTGCATTCCACAAAGGAAGTCACCAAATAGAGGCTCGGGTACTAATTCTTGTACTTGAGTTTTTAACTCCTGAAGTTCAATAGGAGCCATTCGATATGAGATTTTAGAAATGAGTTTTGTACTGGGTTCAAAGTCGATACAAAATTCAATATCACACTTTGGGGGTAGGCCATGAAATTCTTCAGGAAATACGTCAGGAAATTCACTAACAACAGAAATATCATTCAAATCTGACGTATTTTTGTTTAAATCCATGAAACGGGCTAAGAAAGATCGACATCCGTTTTTCAATAAACGAATGGCTTTATGGCTTGATATGAAAGTTTTTGACTTCAATGGTTTGGTTGCTTTGAATTCGCATAACAGGTTGGTTAGGAATATGAAAACTAACAACCTTACGAAAACAATCAATTTTGGCATGATGAGTAGTTAACCAATCAATCCCTAAAATCATATCACATGCAAGTATCTTTAAAGAGATAAGATCAATAGGTAATGTGATTGTGCCCACTTGGATCAAACAAGATTTATAAACAGTGGATGTAACAAAATTTTCTCCTAATGGAGTCTCCACAGATAAGTCAAAGTCTAATTTCTCCAGAGTCAAGTTCAAACGTTGAGCACAAGCAGGAGAGATAAAAGAATGGGTAGAACCGGTATCTCATAAGGTATAGATTTTGCAAGAATTTATATTTAACTAACCTGTGATACCTTCGTTCGGGTTCCTCGCGTTTTGGGAAGTCACGACAAACGCTCTTCCAGAAACGGCCGACTTTGTTTTGTCCGTATTCGCCTTTGGTGCCACCGTCCCTACTGGACTTGATTTCGCTACAGGACAAAATCGAGCTATGTGACCGTCTTTTCCACAACTAAAACATACCTTGGAAGGCTGTGAACAGTTTGGGCTTATATGTCCCTCTTCTCCGCATCTGTAGCATCTCAGTGGCGGTTCTTCTCCTTCCCTAGAATTTGTTGTTGGTGCTGGTGCTGCTGCCGACGTCTTCCCGTCATCGTTAAATCTTCGCTTCTTGAAATTTCCACTTGAATTATTTTTACTATTATCTTGGTCATGATTACCACCGAAGTGGTTACCATTTCTGGCATGATAATTTCCTCCACGATGGTTATCATTGTTCCGATGACCGTTACCACTGGTTCGATTATCATCAAGTTGTTGGTCGTTATTCTTCGGTTGAGCTAATTCATTATCGCGCTCCAATAACTGAGCCCTATTCACAACATCTGAATATAAACAAAGTTTGTGAGAAATGAGGTATTGACGTATTTCGGGTTTCAAACCTCGCAGAAACATTTACGTCATTCTGTCCTCATTATCAACCAAATGGGATGCAAATCGGGACAACTCGGTAAACTTAGCTTCGTACTGGGACACCGTCATATTGTTCTGTTCCAATCTAATAAACTCTACCTCCTTCATATGACGAATACTTTCAGGAAAGTACTTGTCATTGAACAGTTTCTGAAATGTTTCCCAAGACATATTGAGTGCGGCAGGCTGGGTACGCTTCACAGATTTCCACCAGTAATCTGCCTCACCACGGAACATAAAGGTGGTGAATGGAACCTTCTGTTCCTCCGTGCATCTCAAGACATCAAATATCTTTGTTATTTGCTTAACCCACATTTCTGCCTTGATCGGATCCGGCTTTCCAAAGAATTCTGGTGGTCCCAACTCCTTGAACTGCTTGGCTATGACAAACCGCGCGTTGCTATCATTTCCACCCATATTTTGTACACGAGTCTCCCTCGTCTGATTTTGTATGAACTACAAAAAGTTTCTAAACATCCCATCATTCATCGTTTGCTCGTTAGTGTTGTTTACAGGAGGAATATTACCTTCTTGTTGCACGTTCTCCTGGTTGGTGACTAAAGGTGTTTCCACAGTCTCATATAATCCATTGTTAACGTTCTCAGCTGCCATTCTTAAAAACTGCCATAAAATAAGGGATAATTAAACAAATTAACATACCATATAATATCCCTATATTATGACCGACCAACAAATAACCTTAGGTAGGACACACTAGCGAAGGATTTACTCGTCTCTCCCCTCCTAGTTCTATTCCCCGATCTCCATCAGAGACCAAATCCCTAAGCTCTGATACAAACTGTGACGCCCCCAAAATAGGTCCAATCCACCCAACCCATTCCGAGTCGCCAAATATGTGGTACAGAAATAACTACAACTTTATTAATACAATTGTCTTACAAAATACAACAACACATAAATTGTGAGTTTAAATACAAATATTGTCCTCTAGACAATATCCACACTCAGATAAAGTCCTCATTACAATTATTGAAGGACTATTTTACAAAAATAGTGAGGACTACTAAAACAACTGTCTAGGACCATCACTCTATACCCCAACTAGTTCCTGCTATGTTCTCGCTTCCTGAGAAGAAAAATGGAACAAAAAGGAAAAGGGTGAGCTCAACTAGCCCAGTAAAGAATATTATGACTAAGATAATATACAACAAATTATCCTTAGTCTTTAACAGGGAAAAATCTGATAGAATATAATCGACAACAAGTTTTAGATCAAAAACTGCAACGGAAACAACAATTCATTAGAAGAGTTAAGTAGAGAATGAAATCTACTATCATCTATGAATTTAAAAGTTCATCATTAATATTTTATCCCTGTAACATTAATCAATATACATCTTGCATCAAATATTCATCTTTGCACTACAGGCCAAAGATATTCATTTGTATCACCAGTTGGTCATGTTCATCTCAACACCTGTTCATCTTTGCACTACGGGCTAAAGATATTCATCAGGTAATCATTCATCTTTGCACTACAGGCCAAAGATATTCATCAAGTATCACCATTACGGATTGAGGATGATGAAAAATATTTTAAAGAATGAATCCAGTGAGACAGAAGGACAAATATTAGGGATTCGTATTTTGGTTTATCCAAATTCAATAATACTCCATAATAACCAATTGTGAAGTAGAATTCAAAAATAAAGATCAAAACATGGATACAATCAAAGATAGTAACCATAATAGACATCCTGGGACAAAAAGAGAAAATTTCATTTTTAAATTGAGCAATTGTCGTATTCGTGAATAGTCTTATATCGTGAATAGTGCCGTATACATGAATAGTAACCCCGACATAAAAAGGTAGAAATTTCACAATAAAATTTATATCAATATTTCGGCATAATGATATTGAAGAAAATAATATCATTCACAAAGAAAATAACATCCCTTACCTTAAAGAAACAGTACTTCGGAATGAAAGGTCGAATGTGATGCTAAATGAAACTTGTACTGAATAGCAACTCTCAAAGTATCTAATTAATACTCACAAAATATGCTCGATAATATAGAGAGAGAAATCTTATGTTTCTGGTGTGATTTTTAATTCTAACCTAAACACCTATTTATAGGAAAATGTTAGCACGTCGGAGCAGACTTGACATGCTACCTGATGGCTTTACCTGCTACTATTGCCACCAACCACATTTGAAATAAAATTTGAGCACATTTCTCACCAACCAAAGTGGGGCCCACTATTTCTAGAATTTTCCAAAATGTTTTATCATTTAAACAATAATCAAAATCTTTAATATTTCATAATAAATAGCCATTTTATCAGAAAAATACGAATTTTATGTCCATTCCATACGAAATCGAATTCTCTACAACTTTGTAGATTTAAGTTTTTCCAAATTCCAAACAGAAAATATCTGAATTCCACAAGCGGACGATTTTCAACACCTCTTAAAATTCATAACAGATCATATGTTAATTTTCAACGGTTCAAAATTTGTGGACATATACTCAACTTATATATGTATAACATATCCAAAAATCACAACGATCCAACGGTCGGATTAAAATTATAACTAACGCAATAGAGCTTTAAGAACACCGATTTGATTATTTAATACCTCCATTCCGACAAAATACTGATAAAACACCTCAGCTTTAATTCCTTCATTTATAACCACATAAAATAAATATATCCATCAATTATATCCACAAAAATAAATATTTCCTTATCATATAAGTCAATAATTAATTATTCACAAATAATATTACAGAATCACAATAATGACAACCAGGCTGTTCCCAGGAAAGATGGGGTTTTTCGATAAGGATTTCTCCTTACTAGTGCGCAATTAGATGACCAAACCTCTTATTGATAGAACTTTCTAGACATTGCCAATAATGTTATCTAATAATATTATTCAAATAATATGAATTATTGGTCTGATAATGTGAAATACTGTACATTGACAATTATTGAAACAACAATAATATAAAATATCAATGTAGCAATTATTGAACCAATAAAATAAAATATTGAACAGTAATTACTGTAAATATTATTGAGTAGTGCCTTCATACGTAAGAATCAATAATTCAAAAATCTTTATGCAATACTGGTAGCTACTCATACTGACCGCGCATACATCGTATTTTAACCACCGTGTAATCTAATGAGTTGTTAATTGGTAATAATCACGCCGTTATTTATAAAAACTCAAACTTGTAGTTTTCTTCATCCGATAGTTATTCTGTTATAGGGCCCACAAATGGTTGTGCCATCGTACGAATATTCCACGACAACAAGAATATTCCACGACCAAACGAATATTCCCCGACAAAAATGAATATTTTATAACCACTTACTTATTTTGTGAAATTTGCACATTTCACCCATAACCAAAATATTATATCAAATTAACTCCTTATTATTTCAAGATAATGAATAGAGGAAATTCATTTTTATTTATATAAAAAAAATCGGGGTCTTACAACTCTTCTATGTACTTCCGCTTGACTGTTGATTAAAGTTTCTATTTAAATTAAATTGTTTATTGTAATAGGATTAGTTAGAATTTTTTGAAGAACTGGAGATCAAGGAGCAAGGAGCGCTTGAAGACCCGTTTGTAATGGAGCTCAGGTTTAAATGTAATAGTTATATTTAAATATTTATTCTTGCACCCAAAGGTTTGACCTTTTGATTCACTTGGTGGCTCTAGTGAACCAAACTAGAATAAAAGTCCATAATCAATTCGGGTAGAATATAGTATTCTATATGTGCATGCTAGTATTATATATATATATATATATATATATATATATATATTATGCAAACATGCTTCACATGTTTAATAATATGACGTGTATTTTATATATATATATATATATATATATATATATATATATATTTGCATGTTTGCTAAATAAGATGAGACTAATAATAACAAACCCCTCAATAAAATTATATTAAGTTTTAGCGTTCAATGATATTTGGAATATCGAGCGTCACCTTCTAGCATGATAAAAATTATAGAACATTGAATATTTAATATGAGTTTGTTGTGCACACACAAGGCGAGTATTAAATATTTGAGATATTTTATTTGATTATATATAATGTTTATAAGGAATTGAACATTACCACTTTGTTGTGCACACACAAGGGCTGTATTTTTCTCTTCACTTATATGGAAATGCTAGGTATGACTTAACTTAAATCATCTTAGTTCGGATGTGCACACACTTGACCATTATAATTTAAGAGGCAAAATATAAGGAGTTACATGATGATGTAATTGACAAAAGTTGTCTACATATTTATTTATATATAGTTTTTTGTGTACACACAATGATATATACATTTGAAATCCTTTTTCTCACTAGCAAATCATTATTTAAATATTGTCGAACTATATTTGTAAGACCCCGAAATTTTTTTAAATAAAAAGGAATTTCCTTTATTTATTATTTTGAAATAGTAAGGGTTGATTTGATTAATGTGGATAGTTAAGGGTTAAATACGCAAATATTTCAAAATAAGCAAGTGGTTATATAATATTCATTTTTGTCGGGGAATATTCGTTTGGTCGTGGAATATTAAATGCTTGTCGGGAATATTAAATGCGACGGCCTTGACACCATGTAATGGGCCCCATAATGGAAAGCGATTGGATGAGGAAAACGACAAATATAAGTTGGTTAAAAAATAACGGTGTAGTTATTTCGTTAAGATCGTTGGAATACCCGGTGGTTAAAATACGATGAATGGCGTGGTCGCATAAAGAGTTATACTGTATTGCAGATCGTATTGTTGAATTATTGATCCTTACGAAGATGGCACTACTCAATAATTTTCACAGTGAGTTATTGCTCAATATTTTATTGATTCAATAATTGTTGCGTTGATATTTTTATATTATTGTTGTTCAATAATTGTCACCGCATGATATTTCCCATTATCGGATCAATAATTCATATTATTTGAATAATATTATTAGATAACATTATTGGCAATGTCTAGAAAGTTTCATCTAAGGAGAGGTTTGGTCACCTAATTGCGCTACCAAGAAGGAGAGATCCTTATTGGAAAGCCCCTCTTTCCGGGGAAATACTGGGTCATAAATGTGATTTCGTAATATTATTTGTGAATAATTAATTATTGATTCATATGATAAGGAAATATTTATGTTATATGAATATAAATGATGGATTCATTTATGTGGTTATTAATGAAGGAATTAATGTTGAGGTGTTTTATCAAGATTTTATCTGATTGGAGGTGTTAAAAATCAAATCGGGGGTTTTTGAGATATATCATGGGGTTATAATTTTAATCCGACCGTTGGATCGTTGTAATTTTTGGATATGTTATACATACATAAGTTGAGTATATGTCCACAAATTTTGAACCGTTAAAAATGAACGAATGATTTGTTATGAATTTTAAGAGGTGGCTGATTCGGAAATTAGGGTTATAATTGATTTTGGTGGAAAATTCTAGAATTGAGTGGGCCCCACTTGTGGTTGGTGAAAAAAATGTGCTGAATTTTATTTCAAATGTGGTGGGTGGCAATAGTAGCAGGTAAAGCCATCAGGTAGCAGGTCAAGTCTGCTTCGGCGGGCTAACATTTTCCTATAAATAGAGGGCTAAGTTAGAATTGAAAATCACACCAGAAACAAAGTTTTCTCTTTCTCTCTATATTATTGAGCGTATTTTGTGAGTATTTAGATACTTTGAGAGTTCTTTGTTCAAGACAAGTTTTATTCAAAGATCACTTCCGACCTTTCCTTACAAGTAATCGATTCTTTGAGGTAAGGATGTTATTTTCTTCTCAAATGATATTAATTCTTCAATATCATTATCTTTGAAATATTGGTTGGTACTTTTTATCAAATTTGGAACTTTTTCATGCTTCGGGGTTACTATTCATGAGTTACTATTCACGAGTTACTATTCATGAGTTACTATTCACGAGTTACTATTCACGAGTACTATTCATGAAGCGTGAAGATGTTTTTTGTGGAATTTCTATCTTTGGGTGTCGGAGTTACTTATTCATGTATACGGCACTATTCACGATATCTGAGACTATTCACGAATACGGCAGACTATTCATAGAAAAATGAAAATTTTCTTTTCGTCTAAAATATCTATTCGGATACTAGCTTTGATTGTATCCATGTTTTGATCATTCTTGAATTTTACTTCACTATGATTATTTATGAAGTATTTTTGAACTCGGATTGTTTAAAGTACTTAATCCATAATATTTGTCATTTTGTTTCACTAGATTCGTTTCTTTTAAAATATTTTTCATCATCATCGGTCTTAAATGATGATATTATTGAATATCTTTGGCCCAGTAGTAAAAGATGAATGATTTCTGAAGAATATCTTTGGCCGTAGTCAAAAAGATGGCGGGAGTTTAAATGAACATGACCGATCGATGAATATCTTTGGCACAGTAGTGCAAAGATGAGCGGTGTTTAAATGAACATGACCGATCGATGAATATCTTTGGCCTTTAGTGCAAAGATGAGCAGTGTTGAGATGAACATGATCGATTGATGAATATCTTTGGCACGTAGTGCAAAGATGAATATTTGATTTGAGATGAATATTGATTGATGTTACAGGATAAAATATTGATGATGGATCGTTAAATTCATAGATTATAGTAGATTTCATTCTCACGTAACTCTTCTATGAATTATTATTTCACCGCGAATATTGATCCGAAACTTGTTGTCTATTGATTCTATATCGATTTTTCCTCGTTGGAGACTAACGATAATTTGTTGTATATTATCTTAGTCATAACATTCTTTTGGGCTAGTTGAGCTCACCCTTTTCCTTGTTGTTCCATTTTTCTTCTCGTGAGGCGTAGAATGTAGCAAGTACTAGTCGGGGGGTATGGAATGAAGGTTCTAGAGAGTTATTTAGTAGTCCTCACCATTATTGTAAAATAATGTATCAATAAATGTGATGAGGATTTATTTGAGTATAAATATTGTCTAGAAGATAATATTTGTATTTAAACTCACAGATTTTATTGTTGTGATAATAAAGTTGTAGTTGTTTTACGTACCATGTATTTTGGCGACTCGTAATGGGTTGGATGGAATGGACCAATTTTGGGGTCGCCACGGTTGGTATCGAGCTTAGGGATATGATCTCTGGCGGAGATCGGGGGAATAGAACTAGAGGGGAGAGACGAGTAAATCCTTTGCTAGTGTGTCCTACCTAAGCTTATTTGTTAGTTGGTCGTCAAGATATAGGGATATTATGTGATTGATTTCCTTAATTAACCCTTGTTTTACTTACGATGAATTGAGAATGTTGATTGAG
Source organism: Panax quinquefolius (assembly GCA_020205615.1). Lineage (NCBI taxonomy): Eukaryota > Viridiplantae > Streptophyta > Magnoliopsida > Apiales > Araliaceae > Panax > Panax quinquefolius. Next base: position 109,344 of record JAINUW010000604.1, read on the forward strand.
AATATTAATAGTGGTGTAAATGAGACCGTGGAGATGCTCGTACTTAACAACGAGGAGAGCGTGCAACAGTGGCAATGTACCTCCGTGAATAACACCACCGAGCGAGATGATGAACGAGGGGATGTTTAGAAGCTTTTTGCAGTTCATGCAAAATCGACGAGGAGACTCGTGTTCAAAATACTGAGGAGGAGATGATAGCAATTCACGGTGGTGGTCACAAAGCAAGCGTTCAAAGAGTTGGGACCACGAGTGCTGGGAAAGCGATCCGATCATGGCGGAAACATGGGTCAAGCAAATTACCAAGATATTCGATGTCTTGGGATGCGAAGGAACGAAAGTTCCATTCGCTACTTTTATGTTAAAAGTAAGGCGATGACATCGGTGGGAATCTGTGAAGCGTACCCATTCAGCTGCACTCAGCATGTCATGGGAGACGTTTCAGAAACTATTTAATGACAAGTACTTCCCTGAAAGTATTCGTCATATGAAGGAAGTGGAGTTTATTAGATTGGAGCAGAATAACATGACGGTGTCCCAGTACGAGGCGAAGTTCGCGGAGTTATCCAGGTTTGCACCTCATTTGGTGGAGAATGAGGAACGTATGACGCGGATGTTTCTGAGAGGTTTGAAACCCGGCATACGTCAAGATCTCATTTCTCATAAATTTTCTCTCTATTCGAGATGTTGTAAATGAGGCTCGATTGTTAGAAGCGAGATAACGAGTACGTTCAACCGAGGGACCATAACCAGGATCATACCAAAGATAGCAGTCATCAGAATAACGATAACCAGTGGAGAAAGAAGAATACGGACAAAGGCGGTTACCACTCTGGTGGTAATCGTGGCCATGAAAATAGAAGAAGCGAGTTGGGAGGAGATTTTAAAAAGAGGAGATTCAACAACGACCATGTGAAGACGTCAGCGCCAGTGGCAACTGGTTCCAAGGGAGGAGAAAGACCATTGGTCGTATGTTACAAATGCGGGAAAGAGGGACATATCAGCCCAAACTGCCCACAACAGTTTAAGGTATGCTATAATTGTGGAAAAGAAGGACATATCGCTCGAGATTGTACGATATCGAAACCTAGTCCAGCGGGAATGGTGACTCAAAAGGATGTCCCAGAAAAGTCAAAGTCAACGATTCCTGGAAGAGCGTTTGTCGTGACCGGTCAAAATACGAGGAACCCGAACGAAGTTAGCACAGGTTAGTTAATTATAAATTCTTGCGAAGTATATACCTTACTAGATATTGGTTCTACCCATTCTTTTATCTCTCTTACTTGCGCTCAACGTTTGAACTTGACTACGGAGAAATTAAACTTTGACCTATCTGTGGAGACTCCATTAGGAGAAACTTTCATTATATCCGTTGTTTAAAAATCTTGCTTGATTCAAGTTGGCACTATCACATTACCTGTTAACCTTATTTCTATAGAGATATTTGCTTTTGATGTGATTTTAAGGTTAACTACTTATCTTGCCAAATTGATTGCTTTTGTAAGGTTGTTAGTTTTCATATTCCTAAGCAACCTGTTATTCGAATTCAAGCAATCAAACCATTGTAGTCAAACATTTTCATATTAAGCCATGAAGTCATTCGTTTATTACGGATGTCAAGTTTTCTTAGTCCATGTTATGGATTTGAATAAAGACACGTCAGATTTGAATAATATTCTTGTTGTTATTGATTTTTCCTGACGTATTTCTGAAGAATTTTTCGCTTACTCCCAAAGCCCGATATTAAATTTTATCGAATTTGAACCCTAAGACAAAACTCATTTCTAAAATCTCATATCGAATGGCTCTATTGAACGAGGAGTTAAAAATTCAATTATAGAATTTGGTACCGAGCCTTTATCTTGTGACTTCCTTTGTGGAATTCACCTAAGCGAACTCTCTCTGTAGGGACGTCATATTCGATGCGATAGTAAATTGATAGGTGTCATTGTGACGTGCTATCCAAGATTGGGATATGAGTCACAGTTGAGAACAACCTAAGTCGGTAATCAAAATACGTAGTTTTCTAGGCTTAGTTGGTTATTATCGGAGATTCGTGAAGGATATTCTCGAATCGCTATTCCATTATCGCAGCTGACTCGTAGAGATACAAAATTCAAATGGAGCAAGGAATGTGGTAAGAGCTTCGAAGAACTCAAGAGGAGACTCATTTCAACATATGTTCTGACCATGCCATCCTGGAAAAGCGAATGTGGTAGCTGACGTGTTGAGTAGAAGATTGTAAGACCCCGAAATTTTTTTAAATAAAAAGGAATTTCCTTTATTTATTATTTTGAAATAGTAAGGGTTGATTTGATTAATGTGGATAGTTAAGGGTTAAATCATAAATATTTCAAAATAAGCAAGTGGTTATAAAATATTCATTTTTTTAGGGAATATTTGTTTGGTCGTGGAATATTAAATGCTTGTCGGGGAATATTAAATGCGACAAGTAGCTTGACCATGTGTGGGCCCCATAACGGAAAGCGATTGGATGAAGAAAGCGACAAATATAAGTTGGTTAAAAATACTTGGCGTAGTTATTCTGAGTTAAGAATTTGTTGGAATACCCGGTGGTTAAAATCTGATGTCTGGCGTGGTTGCCGCGATGCTTTGCGGTATTGCACGATATTGTTGAATTATTGATCCTTACGTAAGAAGGCACTACTCAATAATTTTCACGATGAATTCTTATTCGATATTTTATTTTATTGATTGATAATTCTGCGTTGATATTTTATATTATTGTTGTTCGATAATTGTCGCACATTATCTCCATTATCGGATCAATAATTCATATTATTTGAATAATATTATTAGATAGCATTATTGGCAATGTCTAGAAAGTTACATCGAGGAGAGGTTTGGTCACCTAATTGCGGCGCCGATGAAGGAGAAATCCTTATCGGAAAGCCCCTCTTTCACAGGAGCGGCTTTGGTTGTCATAATTGTGATTACGTAATATTATTTGTGAATAATTAATTATTGATTCATATGATAAAGAAATATTTATTTTATGTGGATATAAATGATGGATTTATTTATGTGGTTATAAATGAAGAAATTATTGTTGAGGTGTTTTATCGATTATTTTACCAGTTGAGGTATTATTAAAAATTAAATCGGGGTTTTGAGATATATTATGGGGTTATAATTTTTAATCAACCAGTTGGATTGTGGTAATTTTTGGGTATGTTATACATACATAAGTTGAGTATATGTCCACAAATTTTGAGCAGATTAAAATGCACGAATGATTTGTTGTGAATTTTAAGAGGTGTCGGATTAGAAAATTAGGTTTATAATTGATTTTGGTGGAAAATTCTAGAATTGAGTGGGCCCCACTTGTGGTTGGTGAAGAAATGTGCTGAATTTTATTTCAAATGTGGTGGGTGGCAATAGTAGCGAGGTAAAGCCATCGGTGTGAGTTAAATGCCGCTTGGCGGGCTAACATTTTCCTATAAATAGAGGGCTAAGTTAGAATTGAAAATCACACGAAATAAAGTTTTCTCTTTTCTCTCTATATTATTGAGCGTATTTTGTGAGTATTTAGATATTTTGAGAGTTCTTTGTTTAGTACAAGTTTCATTGACATCACTTGAGACCTTTCCTTAGAAATCTTGATTCTTTGAGGTAAGGGATGTTATTTTCTTTTCGGATGATATTATTTCTTCAATATCATTATCTTTGAAATATTGGTTGGAATTTTTATCAAATTTGGAACTTTTTCATGTCGGGGTTACTATTCATGAGTTACTTATTCACGAGTTACTATTCATGAGTTACTATTCACGAGTTACTATTCACGAGTACTATTCATGAAGCGTGAAAATGTTTTTTGTGGAATTTCTATCTTTTGGTGTCGGAGTTACTATTCACGATATCGGACTTTATTCACGTATCTGACACTATTCACGTATCGGCACTATTCATCGAAAAATAAAATTTCTTCTTTTCGTCCAAAATATCTATTACGGATACTAGCTTTGATTGTATCCATGTTTTGATCATTCTTGAATTTTACACCACTATGATTATTTTTGAGGTATTGTTGGACATGGATAAAACAAAGTACGAATCCTTAATCCTTAATCCTTGTCATTTTGTTTCCTTTGGATTCGTTCTTTAAAAATATTTTCATCATCCTCGGTCTTAAATGATGATATTATTGAATATCTTTGGCTTTGTAGTGCAAAGATGAATGATTTCTGAAGAATATCTTTGGCTTTGTAGTGCAAAGATGAGCAGTGTTTAAATGAACATGACCAATGATGAATATCTTTGGCTGTAGTGCAAAGATGAGCAGTGTTGAGATGAACATGATTAATGAATATCTTTGGCTGTAGTGCAAAGATGAATGTTTGATTTGAGATGAATATTGATTGATGTTACTGAGGATAAAATTTTGATGATGGAATTTGTTAAATTCATAGATTATAGTAGATTTCATTCTCTACGTACTCTCTACATGAATTATTATTTCAGCTGCGAATATTGATCCGAAACTTGTTGTCTATTGTATTCTATCATTTTTTTCCTGTTGAAGACTAACGATAATTTGTTGTATATTATCTTAGTCATAATATTCTTTCTTGAGCTAGTTGAGCTCACCCTTTTCTTTTTGTTCCATTCTTCTCGGGGAGGCGAGAATATAGCGAGTGCAATTAGTCGGGGTATGGAATGAAGGTTTTAGAAAGGATTGTTTAGTAGTCCTCACCATTTTGTAAAATAATGTATCGATAAATGTGATGAGGATTTATTTGAGTATAAATATTATGCAGAAGATAATATTTGTATTTAAACTCACGATTTCTTGTTGTAGTAATAAAGTTGTAGTTGTTTCGTACCATGTATTGACAACTCGGAATGGGTGATGTATACCTAAGTTGTATAGCTATAAGTAAAAAGAGCCCCGAGTTGGTGACTGTTGATGGGGGATGCACAAGCCGGACTCTCCGTATTCTTGGTGTGGTGATAGGTACCATCGTGAGGTCTTTGTCCACGGTTGGGGAATGAGTTACAGTTGGTATCGAGATAAGTAGCCCCGAGCCTCTCGTTGGTGACTTCTATTTATGGGGATGCAATTGGCAAGCAGCGGACTCTCCGTAGGGGACGCTTGGTTTTTGTGGCATGGCCCGATAGGTACCATTGTGAGGTCTTTGTGGTTGAAGCACCATGAGGGTCTGATTGGTATCGAGCTTAGGGATATGATCTCTGGCGGAGATCGGGGAATAGAACTAGGAGGGAGAGGCGAGTAAATCCTTCTCTAGTGTGTCCTACTAAGCTTATTTGTTAGTTGGTCGATATATAGGGATATTATGTGATATATTAATTTCCTTAATTAACCCTTGTTTTATGGCGGTATTTGAGAATGTCGATTGAGAATATTAATGATTGGAGTAAATGAGGGCCAGTAGAGATGCTGTACTTTACCAACGAGGAGAGCGTCTGACAGTGGCAATGTTCCTCCTGTGAACAACACCTTGAAGCGGCGAGATGATGAGCGAGGGGATGTTTAGAAGCTTTTTGCGGTTCATGCAAAATCGACGAGGAGACTTCGTGTTCAAAATCTGAGGAGGAAATGATAGCAATTCACGGGTTGTCACAATGAGCGAGTTCAAAGAAGTTGGGACCACGAATTTAAGGAAAGCGGATCCGATCATGGCGGAAACATGGGTCAAACAAATTACCAAGATATTCGATGTCTTGGGATGCGGAGGAACGAAGGTTCCATTCGCCACCTTTATGTTCCGTGGCGAGGCGGACTCTTGGTGGAGATGCGTGAAGCGTACCCATCCACCAAGCGCTTTTCGGCATGTCTTGGGAGGCGTTTGAGAGACTATTTAATGACAAATACTTTCACGAAAGTGTTCGTCGTATGAAGGAAGTGGAGTTCATCGATTAGAGCAAAACAACATGGCGGTGTCTCGATGCGAGGCAAAGTTTGCGAGTTATCGAGGTTTGCACCTCATTTGGTGGAGAATGAGGAGCATGTATGGCGGATGTTTCTTAGAGGTTTGAAACCCGGCATACGTCGGTATCTCATTTCTCATAAACTTTCTCTTTATTCGAGATGTTGTAAGCAGGGCTCAATTATTAGAAGCGAGATACTTGAGTACGGTCGTTGAGGACCATAACCGAGGATCGTACGGAGATAGCGATCAGCAGAATAATGATAACTGCGGAGAAAAGCGAGACGGACGAAATGGTAACCACTCTGGTGGTAATCATGGCCGTGAAAAGCAGAAGAAGCGAGTTAGGAGGAGATTTTAAAAGAGGAGATTTAACAACGACTATATGAAGGCAGCGGTCTTGGAGTAGCAAGCTGGTTCTAAGGGAGGAGATCGACCACCGGTCATATGCTCTACAAAATGCGGAAAAGAGGGACATATCGGTCAAATTGCCCTAGCAGATTCAAGGTATGCTATAGTTGTGGAAAGGAAGGACATATCGCTTTCGAGATTATGCGGATGCGAAACCTAGTTCAATGGGGACGGTGACTCAAAAAAATTTATCCCGAGAAAAGTCAAAGTCAGCGATTAGGAAGAAGCGTTTGTTGTATTTGGTCATAATGCGAGGAACCCAAGCGAGGTTATCACGGGTAAGCTATTTATAAATTCTTGCGAAGTTTATACCTTACTTGATCTGGGTGCTACCCATTCATTTATCTCTCTGCATGTGCTCAGCGTTTAAACTTGACTCGGAGAAATTAGACTTTGATCTATCTGTGGAAACTCCGTTAGGAGAAACTTTCATCACATCCTTTGTTTATAAATCTTGTTTGATTCAAGTTGGCACCATTACCTTACACATTGACCTTATCTCTTTAAAGATACTTGCTTTTGATGTGATTTTAGGAATTGATTGGTTAACTACTCATCATGCCAAAATTGATTGTTTTCGTAAGGTTGTTAGTTTTCATATTCCTAACCAACTTTGTTATGCAATTCAAGCAACTAAACCATTAAAATCAATCCTTTCATCATATCTAATCATAAAGCTATTCGTTTATTGAAAAGCGGATGTCAAGCTTTCTTAGCCCATGTTATGGATTTGAATAAAGACACGTCAAATTTGAATAATATTCTGTTGTTATTGACTTTCCGGCGTATTTCTGAAGAACTTCCGATTACACCCCGAGCGTGAAGTTGAATTCTTTATTGATCTTGAAACTGTACAAAGCCCATTTCTAAAACCCCATATCGAATGGCTCTATTGAACTTGAGGAGTTAAAGGTCCAACTACTGAGGAATTGTTGGACATCGGTTTCATTCGTCTAGTACGTCTCCTTGGGGTGCTCTGTTTTATTTGTAAAAAAAAAAGGCGGGAGTATGCGACTTTGTATTGACTATCGGGAATTGAACCATGTCACCATCAAGAATAGGTATCCTCTACCTCGTATTGATGACTTGTTTGACCGATTGCAAGGGCACAATTCTTTTCAAAAATCGATCTTCGATTACGGATATCATCGGTGAAAATTAGAGGCGAGGATATTCAAAGAGCGCCTTGAGAACTCGGTATGGGCATTATGAATTCTTAGTCATGTCTTTCGGACTAACTAATGCTCTGCTGGCTTTCATGGATATGATGAGCCGAGTATTCAAGGAATATTTGGATCGATTCGTTGTTGTCTTTATTAATGACATCCTTATATATTCCAAAAGTCGTGAAGATCATGAGCACCATTTGAAAATTTGGTACTCCAAAGGCCCGTGAAAACCAACTATATGCCAAATTGAAGAAATGCGAGTTACGCTTGAGGAAGTAGCATTTCTTGGGCATATCAGTGTCAAAACATGGAGTATCTGTTGATCCGTGAAGATTGAAGCAATCAAAGTTAGGAGCACAGCAAGTCGGTATTTGAAATACGTAGCTTTTTGGGCTTATTTGGTTATTATCGGAGATTCGTGGAAGGGTTTTCTCGAATCGCTACTCCATTCTTCGGCTAACTTTCGGAAGGATACAAAATTCGTTTGGAAGCGAAGAATGCGAGAAAAGTTTCCAAGAGCTTAAGAGGAGACTTATTTATTTTGTTCTAACAATACCATCTGGTTCGGATGGATTTGTTATCTCTGACGATGCTTGAGGCAAAGGGTTAGGATGTGTTCTCATGCAGCGTGGGAAAGTCATAGCCTATGCCTCATGACAACTTAAAGAGTATGAGAGGAATTATCCTACTCATGATCTAGAGTTAGCGGTGATCGTTTCGCGCTAAAGATATGGAGGCACTATCTATATGGGGAGAAAGTGGAGATATATTCGGACCATAAAAGCCTTAAATATTTCTTCACTCAAAAAAGAACTCAACATCTTGGCGGTGACGTTGGCTCGAACTATTGAAAGACTACGACCACACTATTGATACCATCACGGAAAAGCGAGCGTGGTAGGTGGCGCGTTGAGTAGAAGATCATGCGGAACGAGGAGCGAGTGCGATGATGTCAAGTATCGCGTAGAGCCGACTTTAATAGAAAAAGTTAAGGTTGCTCAAGCCGCAGGCCGGAGTCGATCGTATGAAGAAGAAAGTACAAGAAGGAGCTATTAGGAGCGAGAATTGATGAAGAAGGAATACTTGAGTCCACTCTAGACTTTGTGTTCCTAACGACTACGATTTGAAGTACAAGATTATGATGGAGGCACACAATACACCATTTGCAATCCATCACGGAAGTACTAAAATGTATCGTGATCTTGACATACATTTTGGTGGAATAATATGAAGAGAGAGATTGCAAAGTTTATCTCGATGTGTTTAACTTACCCAGCGTGTAAAGGCGGAGCATCTAGTACCTAAGGGTCCGTTGCAACCACTTGAGATTAGGAATGGAAGTGGGAACACATTACCATGGATTTAGTTTCTGGTCTTCCTACGGTTTCTCAAGGCATCAATGCTATTTGGGTTATTGTTGATAGATTAACCAAGTCGCTCACTTCTTTACCGATCACGGAGACTTATTCCTTGAGCGTCTTGCTAGTATATACGTAAATGAGATTGTGAGGTTGCATGGCATGCTGTATCCATAGTTTTGGATCGTGACCCAAGATTCACTTCAAGATTTTGGGTTAGCTTGCAAAAAGCTATGGGCGCAGATTTGCGATTTAGTTGGCATACCATCCCCAAGCGGACGGACAATCGAGAGGACTATTCAAACTCTTGAAGATTTATTAAGACTACGTGTCCTAGACTTTAAGGCGGTTGGGATAAGTATTTACCATTGGTGGAATTCTCCTACAACAACAGATTATCGAGCAAGTATAGGTGTGGCTCCATTGAAGCATTATATGGGCCGAAAATGTCGTTCTCGATATGTTGGGATGAGGTGGGTGAAGCAACATTGTTGGGACCGAGTTAATACGATATGACTCTAGAAAAGATCCAAATGATTCGACAGCGTATACAAAGCGGCTCAAGATCGACAAAAGAGTTATGCGGATCTTCATCGAAAGGGCGTGGAATTTAATGTAAGGGGATCATGTATTGTTGCGAGTTGCTCCATGGAAGGGAGTTACAAGATTTGGGAGAGAGGAAAGCTCAATCCACGATTTATTGGTCCATTTCAAATTCTTGGACCGAGTAGGAAATGTAGCCTATAGACTTGCATTACCTCCAAGTATGTCTCGTGTTCATAATGTGTTTCACATATCTCGTACTTAAGTAAATATGTGAAAGACCGAACCACGTTATAGAGTTAGACAGGGACGAGATAGTAGAAGACTTAACGTATGAGGAGAGGTACTGTCAAGATTTTGGATAGGAAGGAGCATGTCCTGTGAAAGGTTATACCACAAGTTAAAGTTTTGTGGAGGAATCATGCTATAGAGGAAATGACACGGGAATTGAAAGCGGAAATGAAAGCGAGGTATCCTCATCTTTTGAAACACACCAGTGCGTCACGTCGATTTCGAGGACGAAATTTCATAAGAAGGGAGGTTGTAAGACCGAAATTTTTTAAATAAAAGGAATTTCCTTTATTTATTATTTTGAAATAGTAAGGGTTGATTTGATTAATGTGGATAGTTAAGGGTTAAATCATAAATATTTCAAAATAAGCAAGTGGTTATAAAATATTCATTTTGTCGGGGAATATTTGTTTGGTCGTGGAATATTAAATGCTTGTCGGGGAATATTAAATGCGAATGCAGTAGCGACATAATGTGGGCCCCATAACGGAAAGCGATTGGATGAAGAAAGCGACAAATATAAGTTGGTTAAAAATAACTTGGCGTAGTTATTACCAATTAAGGCTATTGGAATACGGTGGTTAAAATACGATGTCTGGCGTGGTTGCACTGATAGCACTGCGGTATTACGGTATTGTTGAATTATTGATCCTTACGTGAAGGCCTTTACTCAATAATTTTCACGATGAATTCTTATTCAATATTTTATTTTATTGATTTGATAATTCTTTGCGTTGATATTTTATATTATTGTTGTTTGATAATTGTCCGCATTATCTCCATTATCGGATCAATAATTCATATTATTTGAATAATATTATTAGATAGCATTATTGGCGATGTCTAGAAAGTTACATCGAGGAGAGGTTTGGTCACCTAATTGCGGCGCCAAGATGAGGAGAAATCCTTATCGGAAAGCCCCTCTTTCACAGGAGCGGCACTGGTTGTCATAATTGTGATTACGTAATATTATTTGTGAATAATTAATTATTGATTCATATGATAAAGAAATATTTATTTTATGTGGATATAAATGATGGATTTATTTATGTGGTTATAAATGAAGAAATTATTGTTGAGGTGTTTTATCGGTATTTTACCAGTTGGAGGTATTAAAAATTAAATCGGGGTTTTGAGATATATTATTGGGGTTATAATTTTTAATCAAACCAGTTGGATAATGGTAATTTTGGGTATGTTATGCATACATAAGTTGAGTATATGTCCACAAATTTTGAGCCGTTAAAATGCACGAATGATTTGTTGTGAATTTTAAGAGGTGTCGGATTCGAAAATTAGGTTTATAATTGATTTTGGTGGAAAATTCTAGAATTGAGTGGGCCCCACTTGTGGTTGGTGAAGAAATGTGCTGAATTTTATTTCAAATGTGGTGGGTGGCAATAGTAGCGAGGTAAAGCCATCGGGTAGCGAGTTAAAGTGCCTTGGCGGGCTAACATTTTCTATAAATAGAGGGCTAAGTTAGAATTGAAAATCACACGAAACAAAGTTTTCTCTCTTTCTCTCTATATTATTGAGCGTATTTTGTGAGTATTTAGATATTTTGAGAGTTCTTTGTTTAGTACAAGTTTCATTCAACATCACTTGAGCCTTTCCTTAGGAAATCTTGATTCTTTGAGGTAAGGGATGTTATTTTCTTTTCGGATGATATTATTTCTTGATATCATTATCTTTGAAATATTGGTTGGAATTTTTATCAAATTTGGAACTTTTTCATGTCGGGGTTACTATTCATGAGTTCTTATTCACGAGTTACTATTCATGAGTTACTATTCACGAGTTACTATTCACGAGTACTATTCATGAAGCGTGAAAATGTTTTTTGTGGAATTTCTATCTTTTGGTGTCGGAGTTATTATTCACGTATCGGCCTATTCACGATATCTGACTTTATTCACGATATCTGACTATTCATCGAAAAATAAAATTTCTTCTTTTCGTCCAAAATATCTATTACGGATACTAGCTTTGATTGTATCCATGTTTTGATCATTCTTGAATTTTACACCACTATGATTATTTTTGAGGTATTGTTGGACATGGATAAAACAAAGTACGAATCCTTAATCCTTAATCCTTGTCATTTTGTTTCCTTTGGATTCGTTCTTTAAAAAAATATTTTCATCATCCTCGGTCTTAAATGATGATATTATTGAATATCTTTGGCTGTAGTGCAAAGATGAATGATTTCTGAAGAATATCTTTGGGCTGTAGTGCAAAGATGAGCAGTGTTTAAATGAACATGACTAATCGATGAATATCTTTGGCACAGTAGTGCAAAGATGAGCAGTGTTGAGATGAACATGAATGAGATTAATGAATATCTTTGGCTTGTAGTGCAAAGATGAATGTTTGATTTGAGATGAATATTGATTGATGTTCTGAGGATAAAATTTTGATGATGGTACATTAAATTCATAGATTATAGTAGATTTCATTCTCTACGTAACTCTACATGAATTATTATTTCATTGCGAATATTGATACGAAACTTGTTGTCTATTGTATTCTATCGATTTTTTCCTGTTGAAGACTAACGATAATTTGTTGTATATTATCTTAGTCATAATATTCTTCTTGAGCTAGTTGAGCTCACCCTTTTCCCTTTTGTTCCATTCTTCTTCGGGAGGCGAGAATATAGCGAGTGCAGTCGGGGTATGGAATGAAGGTTTTAGAAAGGATTGTTTAGTAGTCCTCACCATTTTGTAAAATAATGTATCAATAAATGTGATGAGGATTTATTTGAGTATAAATATTATCAGAAGATAATATTTGTATTTAAACTCACAGATTTCTTGTTGTAGTAATAAAGTTGTAGTTGTTTCTGTACCATGTATTGACAACTCAGAATGGGTGATGTATACCTATTTTGGGGGCGTCACAAAGATCGTATACAAGTACGAGTACGATATTGTCAAAGACTCATTTCGTATAATATACAAATAATAGAGATGGAGATGAAAACTCTAGGTACCCACGTGATGATATACGAGTATAATCGACTTTAATCGATAAAGTTAAAAGCTGTTCAAGCTACACACTGGAGCTGATGAATTTGAAGAAGGAGGTGCAAGAAGTTGTTATTTTAAAAGCGAGAATCGGTGAGGTGAGGAAAGCTCAAACCTTCGATTTATTAATCCATTTGAAATTCTCGATCGAATAGGAACTGTGGCCTATAGACTCGTTTTACCACCAAGTATGACGCGTGTTCATAACGTTTTTCACGTATCGATGTTACGTAAATATGTGGACGACCCAAACCACGTCATTGAGTTAGAACGGGACGAGATAGTAGAAGACTTAACGTCACGAGGAGATACTGTCAAGATCTTGTAGAGGAAAGAACATGTCCAATGTAACCGAGGTTATACCATAAGTTAAAGTTTTGTGGAGAAACCATCTTTATTGAGGAAATGACACGGGAGTTGGAAGCGAAAATGAAAGCGATGTATCTTTACCTTTTGAAACACCAGGTCGTCACGTCGATTTCGAGGACGAAATTTCATAAGGAGGGAGGTTGTAAGACCGAAATTTTTTAAATAAAAGGAATTTCCTTTATTTATTATTTTGAAATAGTAAGGGTTGATTTGATTAATGTGGATAGTTAAGGGTTAAATACGCAAATATTTCAAAATAAGCAAGTGGTTATATAATATTCATTTTTGTCGGGGAATATTCGTTTGGTCGTGGAATATTAAATCTTTGTCGGGGAATATTAAATGCGATGACAGTAGCGACCATGTGTGGGCCCCATAATGGAAAGCGATTGGATGAGGAAAGCGACAAATATAAGTTGGTTAAAAATAACGGTGTAGTTATTACCGATTAAGAGGCATTGGAATACCCGTTGGTTAAAATCTGATGTCTGGCGTGGTTGCACGATAGCTACTGCGGTATTACCGTATTGTTGAATTATTGATCCTTACGTAAGATGGCACTACTCAATAATTTTCACGAGAGTTATCTTATTCAATATTTTATTGATTCAATAATTGCTGCGTTGATATTTTATATTATTGTTGTTGATAATTGTCATCGCACTGATATTTCCATTATCGGATCAATAATTCATATTATTTGAATAATATTATTAGATAACATTATTGGCAATGTCTAGAAAGTTACATCTAAGGAGAGGTTTGGTCACCTAATTGCGGCGCCCGAGAAGGAGAGATCCTTATTGGAAAGCCCCCTCTTTCCTGGGAACAGCCTGGTTGTCATAAATGTGATTCTGTAATATTATTTGTGAATAATTAATTATTGATTCATATGATAAGGAAATATTTATGTTATATGAATATAAATGATGGATTCATTTATGTGGTTATTAATGAAGGAATTAATGTTGAGGTGTTTTATCAGTATTTTATCGGATTGGAGGTGTTAAAAATCAAATCAGGGGTTTTGAGATATATTCAGGGGTTATAATTTTAATCCAAATAGTTGGATCGTTGTAATTTTTGGATATGTTATACATACATAAGTTGAGTATATGTCCACAAATTTTGAACCGTTAAAAATGAGCGAATGATTTGTTATGAATTTTAAGAGGTGGTGATTAGGAAATTAGGGTTATAATTGATTTTGGTGGAAAATTCTAGAATTGAGTGGGCCCCACTTGTGGTTGGTGAAAAAAATGTGCTGAATTTTATTTCAAATGTGGTGGGTGGCAATAGTAGCAGGTAAAGCCATCGGTAGCAGGTCAAGTCTGCCTTTTACGGGCTAACATTTTCCTATAAATAGAGGGCTAAGTTAGAATTGAAAATCACACCGAAACAAAGTTTTTCTCTTTCTCTCTCTATATTATTGGCGTATTTTGTGAGTATTTAGATACTTTGAGAGTTCTTTATTCAAGGTCTAAGTTTTATTCAAACATCACTTGAGCCTTTCCTTACGAAATCTTGATTCTTTGAGGTAAGGGATGTTATTTTCTTCTCAAATGATATTAATTCTTCAATATCATTATGCTGAAATATTGGTTGGTACTTTTTATCAAATTTGGAACTTTTTCATGTCGGGGTTACTATTCATGAGTTACTATTCACGAGTTACTATTCATGAGTTACTATTCACGAGTTACTATTCACGAGTACTATTCATGAAGCGTGAAGATGTTTTTTTGTGGAATTTCTATCTTTGGGGTGTCTGAGTTACTTATTCACGATATCTGGCACTATTCACGAATCTAAGACTTTATTCAATAGAAAAATGAAAATTTTTCTTTTCGTCTAAAATATCTATTCGGATACTAGCTTTGATTGTATCCATGTTTTGATCATTCTTGAATTTTACTTCACTATGATTATTTATGAAGTATTTTTGAACTCGGATTGTTTAAAGTACGAATCCATAATATTTGTCATTTTGTTTCACTAGATTCGTTTCTTTAAAAATATTTTCATCATCATCGGTCTTAAATGATGATATTATTGAATATCTTTGGCTTTGTAGTGCAAAGATGAATGATTTCTGAAGAATATCTTTGGCTGTAGTAGTGCAAAAGATGAGCGGAGTTTAAATGAACATAATGATCGATGAATATCTTTGGCTGTAGTGCAAAGATGAGCAGTGTTTAAATGAACACGACCGATCGATGAATATCTTTGGCCTTTAGTGCAAAGATGAGCAGTGTTGAGATGAACATGATCGATTGATGAATATCTTTGGCTGTAGTGCAAAGATGAATATTTGATTTGAGATGAATATTGATTGATGTTCTGAGGATAAAATATTGATGATGGATTTGTTAAATTCATAGATTATAGTAGATTTCATTCTCTACGTAACTCTTCTATGAATTATTATTTCATTGCGAATATTGATCCGAAACTTGTTGTCTATTGTATTCTATCGATTTTTTCCTGTTGGAGACTAACGATAATTTGTTGTATATTATCTTAGTCATAACATTCTTCTTGGGCTAGTTGAGCTCACCCTTTTCCTTGTTGTTCCATTTTTCTTCTCGGGAGGCGAGAATGTAGCAAGTACTAGTCGGGGGGTATGGAATGAAGGTTCTAGAGAGAGTTATTTAGTAGTCCTCACCATTATTGTAAAATAATGTATCAATAAATGTGATGAGGATTTATTTGAGTATAAATATTGTCTAGAAGATAATATTTGTATTTAAACTCACAGTTTTATTGTTGTGATAATAAAGTTGTAGTTGTTTCTGTACCATGTATTTGGCGACTCAGAATGGGTTGGATGGAATGGACCAATTTTGGGGTCGTCACAATATTGATGAGGGTAATATAGTTTGAAGAAAATAGTGGGAGATACCAATATATAAAATAAGACCTAATTTATTTTGGTAAAATGAATTAATAAAAGAATGTTTGCTAAAATATTATCTTTTTACATGCAGAATTTGAAAAATGTCACATCACTAATTTCATTACGTAGCATACTTGATGCTAACAAACTGATCGGACCAAATTACACGTACTGGTTAAGGAATCTGAGAATTGTTCTCACTGCTGAAAAAATTTCTTATGTCCTAAAATTCGACCGTACCTGCAAAAGTTGCAGAGACAACATCTGAGGAAGAGATTGCTACTTTTAAACAGTGGCAAGATGATGCATCCATGGCTCAATGTATCATGCTCGCATCCATGAGTAACGAGCAACATGAAACCATGGATGCTCCTACTATACTGTTTCACCTGCAAGAGCTATATGGTCAGCAAAGTAGGACAGCTAGATATGAAATATCTAAGGAGCTCTTCCAATCTCGGATGACCGAGGGTACTACCATTGAGACTCATGTCTTAAGGATGATCAATCTGACTGAACATCTTAGACAACTTGGGTTCATCATGGATGGGGAGTTGAGTCAAGGTTGTTAGGTTTTGTGAAAATCAAAGTAGCAATCAAATTGAAAAATTAGCGGAAGCGAAATAAAATCAGATTTTAAAATTTTTTCACAAACCAATTACCCAGATCATCCTTTATGCATATTATTAATTAAACGAAGAATAAGAAATTATGAATTCATACCCTTGTAAAAACGAGCTTCCTCAGTGCGAGTTCACCTCCTACTTCTCATGATCTCCTTGAATCTCGGGTAGATTCCTTCCTTTGATCAATGTAAGCCACCCAAGTGTATGGCCTCTAGAGGTGATCCACCAAAGAAGAAGAATTTTCAAAAAGAAGGGGTATTGACTCAAACCCTAGTTTTTTCTATCTGTATAGAAAAAGGAGGCGTACTCTCCAATTCTAGGAATTACGTATATTTGATATCCGATATAATCCTCCTCTTATAAAGATATCATGTAACCTATTTTAATTAAAATAAGGTATTATTTATTTAATTAAACTCTTTTAATTAAATGGGCTCCCTAATCTATTAGGGGTAATTAATTAAACTTCTTTAACTAATATTCCTTCCTAATCAATTAGGAATAAATGAGAGTACTTATATTAAATTAATTCCTAAACCTTTTAGAAATTAAAATAATAATAATTGTAATAATATTAATAAGACTCTTCTTATTAATTTATATTTAATATTTCTAAAATATCAAATAATAAATATTAAGCTATTTAATTTATTCTATCACCATAGATTAAATTAAATATACTTAACATATTATTACAATTATGCCATTAACTTCTTAAATAATTATTCTTCCTTTTATGGTGTGACCCTTTAGGTTCTCCATATTAAACAGGTTGTGAATAAATCAATTAGAACAATTCTAATCTCATTTAAATAAATAAATTAAACAAATAATTTATTTAAATAAATAATATTTATTCTACAATAGGGATAAGCCTCCCTAACGATCAACGACTTTCCAGATAATATAGATTTTAACATTAATCATAAAAGAACCTTTGAGTAAATAGTTATCGTACAATTCAATCCTTCCACCATACAATGTCCCAATTAAATATAAGGCATGGAATTACTGTCAAGTCTTATTTTATTTAATTATATGTATTTCGATTCCTAAACGCACAACTCCTAATGAATGCAAATTAGAAACTACTTTCTAATTTCATTCCACATTGGCCAAGGATTCCTGGGTTGTCATTTATCGAATCACATAGGTCATTTCCCTTTTTTACTAGAAGTGGTAGATTCTTTATTGATCATTCATTATCTTCATATATAACTTATTACACCCAAGCATACCCTTTGATATACTCTAAGAGTCTTAAGGAATAAGTCAAAGTGTAATTTATTATATATAAGATACTATGATGATCTTAAGTCTAAGGATCATTTGTACTACTATCACTCTGAGAATTCCTATTGACGATGTAAGTAAAACTCCATTAGGTATTCCTTAGCGAGTCACGTTCAGTGAACTTATTCTCTAATAAGCACCTACATACTTACTTTAGTGTCTCCACACAAATGATCATGAGATCAATCATCCTCATCCAATGAGCAAATAACGTACGTACCAATCTATCCAGATTCATTAATCCCCTTTTTAGTAATCCATTGATTGGGAACATTTTAGTTTTAAGCTATCTAAGAATTTAGATCTCATTATCATGATTCTAAAAGCATTGCTTAAAACTATGGGTTTATCACATATTATTAAAACAGCACCATGTAGATAATAAATGCCTTTAATAAATAATTCTTTTATTAATAAATAAATAAGATTGATTACACAGTATATACTTTATCATCATACATGATTGGCTTGTATGCATAATACTTTCAATCTCCCACTTGCACTAAAGCCAATCGTCGTGGTATCTCATACCCATCTTCTCTAAGTGACGATCAAACTGTTGTTGTGTTAACGCTTTAGTAAATGGATCTCGCAATATTGTCTTGAGAGTCCACACGCTCGAGGTGGCGTCTCCTCTTTCAATGATCTCTACGATCAAATGAAATCGTCATAACACGTGTTTGGATTTACGATGAGACACTGGGTTCCTTAGCTTGTGCAATGACTCCGGTGTTGTCACAGAAT
Organism: Panax quinquefolius; assembly: GCA_020205615.1. Lineage (NCBI taxonomy): Eukaryota > Viridiplantae > Streptophyta > Magnoliopsida > Apiales > Araliaceae > Panax > Panax quinquefolius. The sequence continues at coordinate 127,979 of JAINUW010000604.1, forward strand.
AAAAGGCATTGGTCCTTTAATGCTAGAAACCACACCAAGTTTGGTAATGAACTTCTTCATCCAAATAGCTTCCTTCGCTGCGACTTCACTTGCGACTATGTACTACTGCCTCATCTTTGAATCAAGAATCTGTTTGTTGCTTGGAACTTTTCAACTCAACTGCGCCACCGTTTAAGGTAAATACATACCCCAAAGCGGTTCTTGTCATCTTGGTGCGTTTGAAAACTTGAGTCTGTGAAGCCCTCTAGTTTTAATTCGGACCACCGTAAACAAGAAATACATCCTTAGTTCTTCTTAAGTACTTTAGGATATTTTTCTTTGCCTTCAGTGTTCTTCTCACGGATTCATTGATATCTCGCTTGTTACACTAAGTGCATGGCGACATCTGGTCTAGTACATATCATCACAGTATATGATAGATCCTATTCTTTGAAGCATAAGGAATCTTACTCATACGGTTTCTCTCCTCAGTGTCTTTGGGGCTTGTTTCTTGGAGAGATGTATTCCATGGCTCATCGGCATGAGACCTCTTTTGGAATCTTCCATGCTAAACCTTTTAGCATCAAGTCGATGTACGTTCCTTGGGACAAGCCAAGCATCCTTTTAGATCTATCTCTATAGATCTTTATCCCCAAAATATCGATGCTTCTCCCAAGTCCTTCATGGAGAAGTGTTTAGATAACCGATTTTAATTGATTGCGACATAAGAATATCATTCCCTATCGGTAATATATCATCAACATATAATACAAGGAATGAAACAGCGCTCCCACTAACCTTTCTTACACACATGGTTCATCCTCATTTTGATAAAATCAAACTCTTTGATTGTCTTATCAAAGCGGATGTTCACCCTACGAAGCTTGCTTTAATCCATAAATGGATCGTTGTAGCTTCTGAGACTTGATTTGTTCCAACCTTTGAAACAAATCCCTCTGGTTGTGTTATATACACATCCTCCTCAAGTTTCCCATTGAGGAAGGCCGTTTTCACGTCCATCCGCTGATTTACGTAGTCATGGTAAGCTGCTGATCATAAGCAAAATCCGAATGGACTTGAGCATTACTCTTGGTGAGAAGGTTTCGTCATAGTCAACTCCTTGTCTTTGTTTGAAACCTTTTGCAACGATCGGGCCTTATAGGTCTCTACCTTGCCGAAATCTGCTCCGATCTTTCTTTTAAAGACCCATTTACACCCAATAGGCTTAATGCCTTGGTGGTGAGACCAAAGTCCATACTTGGTTCTCATACATGGAGTCCATCTCGGATTTCATGGCTTCTTGCCACTTCTACGAGTCTTTACTACTCATAGCTTTGTTAAGTAATTCAATGGATCATCATCATCTATGATCGTACCTCATTGTCATCTTCTATGACAAGTCCATACATGTCTGGTATCTTTGGTACTCTTCAGATTCTGAATAGGATGTGGTATGAAGGAATCTCTACTTGGTTAGGTACCTCACTTTGATCTGTAGTATTTTGTGGTTCTTGAACCTCTTCAAGATATATCTTACTCCCATCGACCCTTGAGGATAAACTCCTTTTCAAGAAGGCGGCATGTTTCACAACAAACACCTTTTGATCGGTTGGATGATAGAAATAATACCCGATGTTTCTTTAGGGTATCCCACAAATCTACATTTGTCGGATCTAGTCTGCGACTTATCGTTTTCAAACTTTTTGACATAATTTGGACAACCCCAAGTCTTAACATGCTTAAGATTTGGTTTCCTCCTATCCATAACTTCATATGGGGTCTTGGGGACGGATTTTGTAGGTACCTTGTTAAGTAGGTATGCGGTAGATTCTAGGGCATATCCCCGGAAGAAAGCTGGAAGGTCGGTAAAGCTCATCATAGATCGAACCATGTCCAACAATGTTCGATTTCTCCTTTCGAGATACACCATTCATCTGTGGCATCCCCTGGTGGAGTCCATTGTGAGATTATACCATTTTCTTTTGAGACAATTGAGAAACTCACCACTTAAGTATTCTCCTCCTCGATCGGATCGAAGAATCTTAATACTCTTACCGGTTTGCTTCTCAACTTCACTTCGAACTCTTTGAACTTTTCAAATGATTGATTTGTATTTCATTAAATACACATATCCAAATCTTGAGTGGTAAATCAATGAATGTAATAAAATAAGAATACCCTCCTCGTATGCGATTCGTTGTCATAGGTCAACATACATACGTGTGTACCAACGCTAACAACTCTGTAACTCTTTCTCCTTTTCCACTAAAAGGAGATTTAGTCATTTTACCCATGAGACAAGATTCTGGGTTGGATATGATTCATAATCGAGATAACTCTAGGAGCCCATCTTTATGCAACTTGGATAATCTTGTTTCATTAATATGACCAAGTCTCGATTGCCACATGAAGGTATAGTTAACATCATCTCTTTTCCTTTTCTTAGTTTGTTCAATTTGAAATACATTTTCATGCAAGTCAGTATATAAAGTTCATTTACGCAAATTACCAACACCATATAAAACATTATCATTATAAATAGAACAAACTGTTGTTCTTTATTATAATATTAAAACCATCCATATCCAATACGAGAGATAGAAATAATGTTTCTAATGATATTTGGAACAAAATAACAATTATTTAAATTAATGAACTTGCCGTGGCGGTGCTAAACAATAAGTCCCTACAAACTAATCGTGACCTTTGCTCCATTTCCCACTCGTGGGACGACCTCATCCTTCTTTCGACTTTCTACTTGACCGATCCACGCATATTATTACATATGTGAGAACCACATCCGGTATCCAATACCCAGTAGAAGATTGACTTTCGGAAAAATTAATTTCAATCATAAACAAACCTTGATTAGGATTGAAGCTTCTCCAAGCTTCTTACGCTTTTATTCTGTGAGATAATCCTTGCGAGTTCATCTTCGATGACCCGACTTATTGCAATGGAAGCAAATTCCTTTGCTAATTTGGATCGAGTTTCTTTGATCCTTCACTTTCGCCTTTCCTTTAGCCTTCTTGGATTTCTTCTTTTCGGAAGATACCTTGGGCCTCTTCCTTTTCTTGGAAGAATCATCCACCGAAGAAGACATGGTTCTTCTTGGATGGGAAGTGACCTTGGCGATTTTCAACATGTTAAGTAATTCGTGCAAGGTGACATCCAACTTATTCATGTGAAAATTCACAACAAATTGTGAGAAGGTGTGCAGGGGTGACTGCAAGACTAAATCTTGACTCAACTCCCCATCCATAACAAACCCAATTTGTCCAAGGCGTTCAATCAGTTGATCATCTTTAGGACATGAGTCTCAGCGGTAGTGCCCTCGGTCATCAAGAGATCGGAAGAGATCCTTAGATATTTCATATCTATCGGTCCTACTTTGCTCACCATACAACTCTCGAAGGTGCGGTAGCATAGTAGGAGCATCCATATTTTCATCTTTGTTATTTGAAGCTCGTTACTCATGGATGCGAGCATGATGCATTGAGCCACAAATGCATCATATTGCCACTATTTAAAAGTAGCAATCTCTTCCTCCTGGTTTGTCTGCGCAACTTTTTTGAGTGCTGGTGGAATTTAGGACATAAGAAATCTTTTTATTGGTGAGAACAATTCTCGATTCCTTAACCGATCAGTGTAGTTCGGTCCGGTCGGTTTGTTAGCATCAAGTATGCTACTGTGATGAAATTAGTAAATGTGACATTTTCAAAATTACGCATGTAAAAAGACAATATTTTAGCAAATATTCATTTAATTAATTACCAAAATAAATTAGGTCTTATTTTATATTGGTATCTCCCACTATTTTCTTCAAACTATATTATCCTCATTTATATTGTTTAAAAAATCTAATTAAAGTTTTTGCTAGTGAGAATAAGGATCCCATTTCAAATATATATAGCCTTGTGGTGACCTGACAAACTATATATAAATAAATAGGTAAACAACTCCTTGTCAATTACATCAACATGTAACTCCTTATGTTTTGCCTCTTAGATTATTTTGATCAAGTGGTGGCACATCCGAATCAAAATTATCTAAGTTAAGTCCAACCTAGCACTTCCATATATTAAAAAAAGAAAAATATCGCCCTTGTGGTGACACAACAAAACAATATTGTTCAATTTTCTTTATAAGCATCAAATGTGATAAATTAACATCTTAAATACTTAATACTTGCCTTGTGGTGACACAACAAACTCATATTAAATATTTAATACTCTATTAATTTTATCATGCTAGAAGGCGACGTTCGATATTCTAAATATCTTTGAACGCTTAAGACTTAAAAAAAAAAAAAAAACTTTGAGGGATTTGTTATTATTTGTCTCATCTTGTTTTATTAGCATGCAAATATATATATATAAAATACGCGTCATATTATTAAACATGCGAAGCATGTTTTTTGCATAATATATAATATATATAATACTAGCATGCACATATAGAATATTATATTCTACCCGGATTGATTATGGACTTTTATTCTAGTTTGGTTCACTAGAGCCACCAAGTGAACCAAAAGGTCAAACCCTAGGGTGCAAAGAATAAACATTTAAATATAACTATTACATTTAAACCCGGGCTCCATTACAAGCGGGTCTTTTAAGCGCTCCTTGCTCCTTGATCTCGGTTCTTCAAAAAATTCTAACTAATCCTATTACATTAAACTATTTAATTTAAATAGAAACCTTGATCGTGATCGAGGGAAATACATAGGAGAGAGATAGAATTTACATCAAGAAGAAAAACCGAAAAAAGATGAGGTCTGTGAGACCCCATTTAATAAAACCCATTCATTCAAACATCCAACTAAAATAAATCCAATCACATTGGTTGATTGTCCATAATCAATCCCATTTATTATCATACATATCACCATATGTATCGATAAATAAAATATTCCATATATATATGAGTATCATTTAATGGGCAATATTATGTTACATGAAATCTAATTTCAAGATTAAAATAACTCTTTATTTTAATTATAAAATTATTAAAATATTATATATATATATATATATATATATATATAACTTATATATATATAATATTAATAAAATACATGACCACTTGGCATGATACTAAATGGCCAACGTGGTGCCTAAAAAAATCCTAGACAAGCGGGTGCTATATATATATATATATATATATATATATATATATATATATATATATATATATATATATTTATTTATTATATTACTTCAAATTGCTATTCTTAATTTGCGTGATTCAAAGTAATTAGAGGTATCGAGATTTTTTTTTTTAAATGATCATGCCCTTTAAAAGAGTTCATGATTTCCTTTTAAGATACATGATCAAGATAAAACACCCACGACTGCAAAAAAAAAAAAAAATTAATTTCCGAAACCACGGATTGCATAAAAAAAACGATTCCGAAAACTTTTTTCGGCAAATATTTATTTATTTATTTATTTATTCATAAAATAATAATTTTATACAACAAATTATGCCCAATAAATTATTCAAAATACATACCCATACATATATGAAATCAAAATAATTAATAATTCACATAAAGTTTGGCTCATGATACCACTGTTAGGTTTTGTGAAAATCAAAGTAGCAATCAAATTGAAAAATTAGCGGAAGCGAAATAAAATCAGATTTTAAAATTTTTTCACAAACCAATTACCCGGATCATCCTTTATGCATATTATTAATTAAACGAAGAATAAGAAATTATGAATTCATACCCTTGTAGAAAGCGAGCTTCCTCGAGTGCGAGTTCACCTCCTACTTCTCGCGATCTCCTTGAATCTCGGGTAGTTTCCTTCCTTTGATCAATGTAAGCCACCCAAGTGTATGGCCTCTAGAGGTGATCCACCAAAGAAGAAGAATTTTCAAGAAGAAGGGGTATTGGCTCAAACCCTAGTTTTTCCTATCTGTATAGAAAAAGGAGGTGTACTCTACAACTCTAGGAATTACGTATATTAGATATCTGATATAAGACTCCTCTTATAAAGATATCATGTAACCCTATTTTAATTAAAATAAAGTATTTATTTAATTAAACTCTTTTAATTAAATGGGCTCCCTAATCCTATTAGGGGTAATTAATTAAACTCCTTTAACTAATATTCCTTCCTAATCCAATTAGGAATAAATGAGAAATACTTATATTAAATTAATTCCTAAACCTTTTAGAAATTAAAATAATAATAATTGTAATAATATTAATAAGACTCCTCTTATTAATTTATATTTAATATTTCTAAAATATTAAATAATAAATATTAAGCTATTTAATTTATTCTATCACCATAGATTAAATTAAATATACTTAATATATTATTACAATTATGCCATTAACTTCTTAAATAATTATTCTTCCTTTTATGGTGTGACCCTTTAGGTTCTCCATATTAAACCGGTTGTGTGAATAAATCAATTAGAACAATTCTAATCTCATTTAAATAAATAAATTAAACAAATAATTTATTTAAATAAATAATATTTATTCTACAATAGGGATAAGCCTCCTAGCGATCAACGACTTTCCGGATAATATAGATTTCAACATGAATCATAAAAGAACCTTTGAGTAAATAGTTCTGTATAATTCAATTCCTTCCACCATCTGATGTCCCAATTAAATATTAGACATGGAATTCTTGTCAAGTCTTATTTTATTTAATTATATGTATTTCGATTCCTAAACGCACAACTCCTAATGAATGCAAATTAGAAACTACTTTCTAATTTCATTCGACCTTAACCAAGGATTCTGGGTTGTCATTTATCGAATCACATAGGACATTTCCCTTTTTTACTAGAAGTGGTAGATTCTTTATTGATCATTCATTATCTTCATATATAACTTATTACACCCAAGCATACCCTTTGATATACTCTAAGAGTCTTAAGGAATAAGTCAAAGTGTAATTTATTATATATAAGATACTATGATGATCTCAAGTCTAAGGATCATTTGTCTTACTATCACTACTGAGAATTCTATTGACGGTAAGTAAAACTCAATTAGGTATTCCTTAGCGAGTCACGTTCAGTGAACTTATTCTCTAATAAGCACCTACATACTTGCTTTAGTGTCTCCACACAAATGATCATGAGATCAATCATCATCATCCAATGAGCAAAAACCGTACGTACCAATCTATCCGGATTCATTAATCCCCTTTTTAGTAATCCATTGATTGGGAACATTTTAGTTTTAAGCTATCTAAGAATTTAGATCTCATTATCATGATCTTATCATGATTCTAAAAGCATTGCTTAAAACTATGGGTTTATCACATATTATTAAAACAGCACCATGTAGATAATAAATGCCTTTAATAAATAATTCTTTTATTAATAAATAAATAAGATTGATTACACAGTATATGTTTTATCATCATACATGATTGGCTTGTATGCATAATACTTTCAAAGGTTTGATCTTGCAGTCACTAACTGACACCTTCTCACAATTTGTTGTGAATTTTCACATGAATAAGTTGGAAGTCAGCTTGCCTGAGTTAGTTAACATGTTGAAAACTACTGAAGGTCACTTCCCATCCAAGAAGAACCATGACTTAATAGTGGATGATTCTTCCAAGGAAAGGAAGAGGCCCAAGGTATCTTCTCAAGAGAAGAAATCCAAGAAGGTTAAGGGTAAAGCGAAAGTGAAGGATAAAAAAAACTGATCCAGCTAGCAAAGGAATTTACTTCCATTACAACAAGCTGGGTCATTAGAAGAGGAACTGCAAGGATACCAACTATGGTTCTCACATATGTAATAATATGCATGGACTGGTCAGAAGTAGAAATCTAACAAGGATGAGGTTGTCCTACGAGTGGGAAACAAAGCAAAGGTTGTTGCATTAACTGTAGAGACTTATTTCTTAACACTGCCTATGTGCAAATCCATTAGTTTAAATAATTGTTATTTTATTTTGTCACTTATTAGAATAATTATTTCAATATCTGTATTGGATATGGATGGTTTTGACATTGTAATAAAGAACAATAGTTGTTCAATTTATAATAATAATGTTTTATATGGTGTTGGTAATTTACAAAATGGACTTTATGTGACGCCCCCAAAATTAGGTATACGTCACCCATCTTGGGTCGCCACTTACATGGTACATAAATTCAAATACAACTTACTAATATAAGCGTGGTGTACAATACGACATAAGCGTGAGTTTGAATACAAATTTTGTCTACTAGATATTATACAAACTCAAAAGGAGTCCTCATTACTGACTATTATCACACTATTTCACGCAGAATAGTGAGGACTACTAATGCTATCCTGCGGACCATTACTTACGTTCCCCAGGCTCGTCCCGGCTATGTTCTCATTTCACAAGAGAAACGGTGAAAGAAAGGTGAGCTCAACTAGCCCAAGAAGAAATATTATGACTAAGATAATGCGAATAAATTATCATTAGCCTTCAATGATGTTAAACCGATAAAATACAATAGACAACAAGTTTAAGCTGCGCTTGAATAAGCAATCCATTAATGAGTCAAGTAGAGAATAAAGTCTACTATCTTTTAGGGTTTAAAAGGTTTTCATCAATTTTTATCATTTGAGACTCGATTTTAATAAATAAACCACCACATCTAATCATCCCTGTACCACGGTCAAGGATTTTCATCAAGTTATCAATGGTCATGACTATACCGAATCACCCTGGTCATAATCATACCAAAAACTATCCATCACTGCATTACAGGCCATTGAGGACTTTTGTCACATCATTTATATCAAGTCATGATTATCTTAGAATGATCCACTGGTCATAATCATACTAAGTTCATCTATGCACGTAAGCCAAAGATAACATAATATAACATGAGGATGATGACAATGACATAATAATTCAATAAAACAAGTTCAAGAATTATTTAATCCATGAATTATTAACGTCCAAATTGTCAACATAATAATTTGTTTCATAGAGTAAAATTCAAGAATGATCGGAAGAATATTTCCGTGAAAAGATCTTTGGATGAAACACAAATATCAAGGATATTCTACTAATTTCATGGAGTATAGAAGTCAAAGTTTTAACCAACCTGGGTATAATAAAGAATGGAATAACAAAAGAAATCACCATGCATGCGGTACTTCAGATGAGCAAAAGTTATTCAAGAGAATAATAATAACGGAACCGGTCGGTGAAATTCACGCAAGCGGGATGTTCCAATGAGAATAATAAAGATGGAACCGGATCCTGTGTAAAACACACGAGATAGGATATTCAGCAGAATGATAAAAAGCGGAACCGGTCCGGTGTAAAACACATGAGCATGGATGTTCCAAGAATAATAATAAAAGCGGAACCGAGTCGGGTGTAAAACACATGAGCAGGATGTTCCAATGAATAATAGAAGAATGTCACCAAGTATAGGGTAAATGGCATACACCGGAGTTATTCCAATGAATAAATAAAAATGGAATAACATAAGGATTTCACCAAGTATAGGATATCCGCATATCTGAGGTTATGTATAGGGTATATCACTTTTACAAAAGTTATTCCAACAGAATAATAGTGAATGGAATAATGAAGTTCTCTTCAAGAAGAAAGAATAACACCCTCTTAGTAAAAGAACTGAATATAGAAGTAGTGAAGTAGCGAGAATACTCTTCTTCTTTCTATAATTTTCTCTCTATAGCTTCTCTCTATAATTTCTCTCTCAGAGTTTCAATGAATTCGTAAGAAAATAATGAAGGAATGAGCTTCTATTTATAGGAAAATGGAATGCATAGTAACTAATCCATGAAGCGGTCAGATTGATTTACTTTAATCGACGGTCCATATTTAAAGAAAAATCTTTTAAATAAAATATAATATATTCTATTTATATAAAAATATTTTACTATGCAAACACTATGCAATACTATGCAAAACACTATGCAAAAACACTATGCAACACTATGCATAATAAAATATAATATATTCTATTTATAGAATAACTTTAATAAAGTATTCTATTTTATATAAAAGATGTTTACATTTTATTACGTTAATAATACTGAATAAAACAAAAGCGTCATTATCGCTATAATAATTCATATTATTAATCGACAATAATGGAATCAAACCGGTGACTTCTCACATAAGCATCGATAATCAATCTGGGTGTCTTCTACTATGCAACCACACTTATTATTGTACTTTTACTACTGAGGTAGTTCAACGGTAACCACGGTAAAACTTCCGTAGTTATTTTAATAAAATATTTTTTGTCGTTTTCTCAATCAAAGCCAATAATTACATTTGCTGGGGTCCACCAATGATTGAGTAGTTATGCGAATATTCCCGCTAAACCAAGAATATTCCCAGACCAATCGAATATAATATAACCACTTGCATACTTTGCAAAATTTATAAATACTACCCACAACTATAATATTATCTCAAATTCACACCATAATATTAAAAATTATTTTGACAAAATTTAAATCTTTATTGATAAAATCGGGGTCTCACAATCTCCCCTCCTTATGGAATTTCGCCCTCGAAATTAGAGTGCGATACTGATATGATAAAGAGGTGAGGATACCTTGAATACCTTTATCGTTGAAAATATTATGTTTATCTTTGCAATCCGGCTAAAGATATCAATTCATCTTTGCACTACTGGGCCAAAGATATTTATTAACAATTTCATCTTTGCACTACTGTGCCAAAGATATATAAGCGTAAAACCAATAATCTTTGAGACTCAAACTTAATAGTATCACAACCATGAATTATCCATGCACTCTTGGCTAAGGATATTCGTTTTTCAATTACTGATCATGATTATACCGAATAATCCGTGGTCATAATCATACCAAGTCTATCAATGCACTACTGACCAAAGATGACTTTTACCACATCCATGAATTAATATTTCATTTGAGACTCATTTCAATAATTAATCCATATCATCGAATCATCCCCGCACTTGCTACGAGCCAAGGATATTCATTAGTATCACGACCACGAATTATCCATGCACTACTACCAAAGATAATCGTGTATTCATTAGTATCACGACCACAAATTATCCATGCACTACTACCAAAGATAATTGTGTATTCATTAAGTATCACGACCACAAATTATCCATGCACTACTACCAAAGATAATTGTGTATTCATTAGTATCACGACCACAAATTATCCATGCACTACTACCAAAGATAATTGTGTATTCATTAAGAGTATCACGACCATAAATTATCCATGCACTACTACCAAAGATAATTGTGTATTCATTAATATCACGACCACAAATTATCCATGCACTACTACCAAAGATAATTGTGTTTTCAATTACGGTTATGATTATACCGAACAATCCACGGTCATAATCATACCAAGTCCATCTATGCTTCTGAGCCACGTCCATGATGACTTTCAACATAATATAAACATGAGGATAATGATATAAAGAATCAATCAAATGAGATAAAGGATAAATATTAAATATTTATTATATAATTTATCCGAGATTCAAGAATATCCCCATGTTATCAATCATTTAATAATCTTATAATCTAATATCATTAATATTATAACAATATTTTAATCACTTCTTAAATTTATAAACAATTTATCTTAATTGTTTACGCTTTACCATATAATGCATTTAATCATTCAAAAATGCCATACTCATAAGATATCATCACCAATTATCAAATCTCTCAAAAAATATGCATATACTTTATATAGGATTCTCTAGCCATAATATCCTATTTTCAACTTTGTTACTTCACATAACATATTTAACTCATATGTTCAGTAACTAAACTATTTTCATGAAAAATACCAAATCAGTCCCAAAAAAATATTTCTTTTCTGGGATTTAGCATAATATAGTCCCATAATGAAAATATATTTTTCTCGGAATTTTTAAAATTCATTTACTATTTTTTAAAAATCAATTTCTAATTAATTCCTTAAGAAATTAGCTACCTCAAGTTTAACTCCAAAAATTCCCAAATCTTGGCAGGACCTTACACATGTTAACGTGAGCTTCTAGTTTAAATTTCATGGTCATCGGAGTTATAGAACTCCGGTTATAGCGTTTTTCGTCAAAAAAACCTAAATATTGAAATAGTCATAACTTGCTCATTTTAAGTCAGGATGAGCTCATTTTTGGACAGGAGGTACTTTATACCATATACCTTCATGTCCCAAAAGGCCAGAATTTTTCTCATAATTTAAGTGGCCGAAACAGCCTCTCTAAAATCATGGCAGAAGCTTTTTCGGTTTTTGCAGCTTTGCACTCCTTTGCTAAAATCAGTCCACACATAAATCTACAACACCTTTTCCAGTAATTCCACTTATATTAGTTAGGTAACTCATAGATCTAACTCTAGGACTTGACCACATTCAAAAATTCAAAATATAACAGGAGATATGGTCAATTGAATTTCATGTTACGTTTTTCACTAAAATCTGATTTTCAACTCTTTGTGATTTCTAAGAAACTTTCATGTTTTCACATACTAACCAACATAACTCATCATAAAACTTACTAATACTTCATATACCCATGATTTTTATTAGTTCTATACTTTTATTATGACTTTCATCATAATCCACGTAAACTGTTCATTTTAGTTGAAGAAATATTTGAGGGTTTAAGAAATGGGTTTTGTCTTTGGAATCAATACAAAATTCGATTTCACGCTCTAGGGTAGGCTAGGAAGTCTTCAAGAATCGTCAAGAAATTTATTAATGATAGAAATATCATTCAAAGCGCTACTCTTATCCAAGACTTGGATAGTACGTTACATTGATACCAACCTGTGACTTCTATCCCTTAACCTAGATAGCACCTCACAATGATACCTATAGACTTGCCATCTTCACTCACGATGTCGCCTACGAGAAAGTCCGGCCCGGTGCATTCCACACAAGGAAGTCAACAACGAAAGGATCGGGGCTCTTTACTTATGGCTTGATATAACAAATGATTAACTTTAGGGTTTGGTTACTTTGAATTAAGTATATGAGGTTGGTTATGAATATAAAAGCTAACAACCTTACGAAAAGCATGATGAGTAGTTAACCAATTGATTCCTAAAATCACATCAAAGGCAAGTATTTTCAAAAAGATAAGATCGACGAAGTAGCGTGAAAGTGTTTATTTGAATCAAACAAGATTTAAAAATAGTAGCGATAACGAAGGCTCCTACTAACGAAGTTTCAACCAATAAGTCAAAGTCTAACTTCTCCTGAGTCAAATTTAAGCGTTGAACGCAACTAGGTGAAATAAAAGAGTGGGTAGGCGGTATCTAACACGGTATAGACTTCGCAAGAGCTTATGATTACTTACCCGTGATAATCTTATTCGGGTTCCTCGTCACGAGAAAAAAACGCTCTCTTAAACTCTAGGCTTTGGTTTATGCTGGGGATGACCTTTGGTGCCTCCATCCTAGTTGAATTTGTCTTGATGAACGACAAAATCGAGCTAAGTGACCTTCTCTTCCACAATTATAACATGCTTTGAATGGCATGGTATGCATGATTGGATCGATGTGTCCCTCTCTCTCCGCATTTGAAGCATATAATAGGTGGTCCTTCTCCTTCCTTTGACAACGGTGTTGGCCGACGTCTTTCCATCATTGTTGAATCTCCTTTTCTTGAAATGTCCATTCTTATTGTTTTGGTACGATTACCACCGAAGTGGTTACCATATTTTTGGCTGTTGATTCCCTCCACGCTTGTTGTCACCGCTCGATGACTACTCTCTTTGGTATTATAATTTTTGCGGCATTTACTTTCTTTTAGTTGCATTGACTCGTTATCGCGCTCCACTAAGCGAGCCCTATTTACAACATCTGAATAAAAACACGGTTTATGAGAAATAAGATGTTGACGTATCTCCGCTTCAAACCACTTAAAAACATTCGCGCCATTCTCTCTTCATTATCCACCAAGTGGGGACGAAACCGTGATAACTCCGCAAACTTTGCCTCGTATTGCGACACGGTCATATTGTTTTGTTCCAACTTGATAAACTCCACCTCCTTCGTATGGCGAATACTTTCGGGAAAGTATTTGTCGTTGAAACGACTCTGGAACTTCTCCCAAGATATATTCAAGACAAAGAAGTTGAGTACGTTTCTGGATTCCCACCGATGTCTGCCTCTCTCCATGCAACATAAAGGCGGAAAAGGAACCTTTTGCTCCTCGGAGCATCCCAAGACATCAAATATCTTGGTAATCTGCTTTATCCATGCTTTTCGCGAAGTGGTTTTGGCTCTCCTTAAACTCCGGTGGTCCCAACTCCTTGAATTGTTTAGCGGTGACCGCCGAGAGTTTTCCGTGTTTCCACCTACGTTTTGGACAGGAGTCGCTTTCGCCTGATGTTGCATGAATTCTAAAAACCTTTTAAGCGTCATCGTCATTCATCAATTGATCAGTGTTGTTGTTTACAGGAGGATTATCGCCATCCTGTTGCACATTGTCCTGATTATTGATCTGTGGAGAATCAACAGTCTCCTATGCTCCATTGTTATTCTCAACATTTTCGGATGCCATTTTCAAACACTGCCACAAAAATAAGGGTTAATTGACATGCAACATATTATCACTATACTCTGACCGACCAATCAAATACCAAATAAACTTAGGTAGGTCATACTAGCGAAGGTATTCCCCGTCTCTCCCTCCTAGTACTATTCTCACATCTTAGCCAGGGATCATATCCCTAAGCTTTGATACCAAATTGTGGACGCCCCCAAAATTAGGTATCGTCACCCATCTTGGGTCGCCACTTACATGGTACATAAATTCAAATATAACTTACTCATATAAGCGTAGGTGTACAATACGACATAAAGCGTGAGTTTGAATACAAATTTTGTCTACTAGATATTATACAAACTCAAAAGGAGTCCTCATTACAACTATTATCACACTATTTCACGAGAATAGTGAGGACTACTAATGCTATCCTCGGACCATTACCGTTCCCCGACTCGTCCCGGCTATGTTCTCATTTTCAAGAAGAGAACGGTGAAAGAAAGGGTGAGCTCAACTAGCCCGAAGAAGAAATATTATGACTAAGATAATGCGAGAATAAATTATCATTAGCCTTCAACAAAGTGTTAAAGCGATAAAATACAATAGACAACAAGTTTAAGCTGCGACGGAATAAGCAATCCATTAATGTGAGTCAAGTAGAGAATAAAGTCTACTATCTTTTAGGTTTTAAAAGGTTTTCATCAATTTTTATCATTTGAGACTCGACTTAATAAATAAACCACCACATCTAATCATCCCCCGTACCACTTGTCAAGGATTTTCATCAAGTTATCAATGGTCATGACTATCTTAGAATCACCCCTGGTCATAATCATACCAAAACTATCCATCATCGCATTCTGTGCCACCGAGGACTTTTGTCACATCATTTATATCAAGTCATGATTATACCGAATGATCCTCGGTCATAATCATACTAAGTTCATCTATGCACGTAAGCCAAAGATAACATAATATAACATGAGGATGATGACAATGACATAATAATTCAATAAAACAAGTTCAAGAATTATTTAATCCATGAATTATTAACGTCCAAATTGTCAACATAATCTTGTTTTATAGAGTAAAATTCAAGAATGATCGGAAGAATATTTCCGTGAAAAGATATCTTGGATGAAACACAAATATCAAGGATATTCTACTAATTTCATGGAGTATAGAAGTCAAAGTTTTAACCAATTTGGGTATAATAAAGAATGGAATAACAAAAGAAATCACCGTGCATGCGGTATTGCATGTAGGCGAGTTATTCAACAGAATAATAATAACGGAACGAGTCGGGTGAAATTCACACCAAGCGGGATGTTCCAACAGAATAATAAAGATGGAACCGGATCCGATTGTAAAAAACACGCAGATAGGATATTCCAATGAGAATGATAAAAAGCGGAACCGAGTCCGGTGTAAAACACACGATGAGGATGTTCCAACAGAATAATAAAAGCGGAACCGGTTAGGTGTAAAACACACAGACAGGATGTTCCAACAGAATAATAGAAGAATGTCACCAAGTATAGGGTAAACCGCGTACACAGGTTATTCCAACAGAATAAATAAAAATGGAATAACATAAGGATTTCACCAAGTATAGGATATGCCGCATATACAGGTTATGTATAGGGTATATCACTTTTACAGGTTATTCCAACAGAATAATAGTGAATGGAATAATGTGAAGTTCTCTTCAAGAAGAAAGAATAACACCCTTACCTAAAAAGAACCTGAATATAGAAGTAGTGAAGTAGCAGAATACTCTTCTTCTTTCTATAATTTTCTCTCTATAGCTTCTCTCTATAATTTCTCTCTCTAGAGTTTCAATGAATTCGTAAGAAAATAATGAAGGAATGAGCTTCTATTTATAGGAAAATGGAATGCATAGTAACTAATCCATGAACGGTCCAGATTGATTTACTTTAATCTGACGGTCCATATTTAAAGAAAATCTTTTAAATAAAATATAATATATTCTATTTATATAAAAATATTTTACTATGCAAACACTATGCAATACTATGCAAAACACTATGCAAAAACACTATGCAACACTATGCATAATAAAATATAATATATTCTATTTATAGAATAACTTTAATAAAGTATTCTATTTTATATAAAAGATGTTTACGTTTTATTACGTTAATAATACTGAATAAAACAAAACGTCATTATCATTATAATAATTCATATTATTAATCGACAATAATGGAATCAAACTGAGTGACTTCTCACATAAGCATCAATAATCAATACCGTGTGCTACTATGCAACCACACTTATTACTGTACTTTTACTACCGAGTAGTTCAACAGTAACCACGGTAAAACTTCCGCCGTTATTTTAATAAAATATTTTTGTCGTTTTCTCAATCCGACAATAATTACATTATTAGGTCCACCAATGATTGGTAGTTATACGAATATTCCTCGCTAAACCGAATATTCCCCGAACAATCGAATATAATATAACCACTTGCATACTTTGCAAAATTTATAAATACTACCCACAACTATAATATTATCTCAAATTCACACCATAATATTAAAAAATTATTTTGACAAAATTTAAATCTTTATTGATAAAATCTGGGGTCTCACACTTTACATTCTTGACTTGCATGAAAATATACTTCAAATTGAACAAACTAAAAAAAAGGAAAAGAGATGATGTATATTATACCTTCATGTGGCACTGTAGACTCGGTCATATTAATGAAACAAGATTATTCAAGTTGCATAAATATGGGCTCTTAAAGCTATCTGATTATGAATCATATCTAACTTGTGAATCATGTCTCATGGGCAAAATGACTAAATCTCCTTTTAGTGGAAAAAGAGAAAGGGTTAAAGAGTTGTTAGCATTGGTTCACACAGATGTATGTGGACCTATGACAACGAATGCACGAGGAGGGTATACTTATTTTATTACATTCACTGATGATCACTACAGATTTGGATATGTGTATTTAATGAAATACAAATCTGAATCATTAGAAAAGTTCAAAGAGTTCAGAAGTGAAGCAGAGAAGCAAAGTAGTAAGAGTATTAAGATTCTTCAATCAGATCGAGGATATGAATACCTAAGTAGTGAGTTTCTTAATTATCTCAAAAAAGTGGTATAATCCCACAATGGAGTCGACCAAGGACGCCACAGCTGAATGGTGTATCTAAAAGGAGAAATCGAACATTGTTGGACATGGTTCATTCCATGATGAGTTTTACCAATCTTTCGGTGTCGTTCTGGGGATATGCCCTAGAAGCGGCTACATATCTACTCAATAAAGTTCCCTCAAAATCTGTCCCTAAGACTCCATATGAGATGTGGACAGGGAGGAAACCTAGTCTTAAGAATATTAAGATTTGGGGATGTCTAGCTTAATATGAAAAGGTTTCAGAATGATAAGCTTGGGACAAGATCTGATAAGTGTACTTTTATAGGATATCCTAAAAAAAGTTTAGGATATTATTTCTACAATCCTACTGAACAAAAGGTGTTTGTTGCTAAACATACTGCATTCTTGGAAAAGGAGTTTATCCTTGAAGGGCCTAGTGGGAGGAAAATAGATCTTGAGGAAATTCAAGAACTACAACCCACTATGGATCAAATAGATGAACTTGTCCAAGTAGAGATACCTTTTATATAACACCCTATTCGTAAATCTGGAAGAGAACCGAAGATACCTGATAGGTATGGATTTGTCATAGAAGATGACAATGAGGTACGTATCATAGATGATGATGATTCATTGAATTATGAACATGCTATAAGTAGTAATGACTTGGAGAAGTGGCAAGAAGCCATGAAATCCGAAATGGACTCCATGTATGAAAACCAAGTATGGACTTTGGTTTCACCACCTGAAGGCATTAAGTCTATTTGGTGTAAATGGGTCTTTAAAAGAAAGACTGGAGCAGACGATAAGGTAGAGACCTATAAGGCCCGACTGGTAGCATAAGGTTTCAAACAAAGACAAGGAGTTGATTATGACGAAACCTTCTCACCAGTTGTGATGCTCAAGTCCATTAAGATTTTGCTTGCGATTGCAGCTTACCATGACTACGAAATCTAGCAGATGGACGTGAAAACGTCTTTTCTCAATGAGAAACTTGAGGAGGATATGTATATGACACAACCACAGGGATTTGTTTCAAAGGTTGAAACAAATCAAGTTTGTAAGCTACAACGATCCATTTATGGATTAAAGCAAGTTTCTCGTAGGTGGAACATCCATTTTGATGAGACAATCAAAGAGTTTGATTTTATCAAAAATAAGGATGAACCATGTATGTACAAGAAGGTTAATGGGAGCACTTTTTCATTCCTTATATTATATGTTGATGATATATTATTGATAGGGAATTATATTCCTATGCTACAATCAATTAAAATCTGGTTATCTAAACATTTCTCCATGAAGGACTTGGGAGAAGTATCCTATATTTTGGGGATAAAGATCTGTAGACATAGATCTAAAAGGATGCTTGGCTTGTCCCAAGGAACGTATATTGACTTGATGCTAAAGAAGTTTAGCATGGAAGATTCCAAAAGAGGTCTCGTGCCGATGAGCCATGGAATACATCTCTCCAAGAAACAGACCCCAAAGACACCTGAGGAAGGACACCGTGTGAGTAAGATTCCTTATGCTTCAGCAATAGGATCTATCATGTACGGTATGATATGTACTAGACCAGATGTCGCTCATGCACTTAGTGTAACAAGCAGATATCAGTCGAATCCAGGAGAAGACCACTCAAAGGCAGTGAAAAATATCCTAAAGTACTTAAGAAGAACTAAGGATGTGTTTCTTGTCTACAGTAGGTCTTAATTGAAACTATAGGGCTTCATAGACTAAAGTTTTCAAACGGACCAATGTAACGTCAGAGAAAATTAGATTAATTGTAAAATAATTTTATTTGATTAAATAGTGAATAAAATTATTTTATATGTTATTATTAATGAGTAAGCAAGATGAAGGTTGTTCTATAACCTAAAAATATCAGAATATCGTAGTATTCTGGTTACGTGAAGGAATTAAAGTGTTTGAATTTCCAAGACGAAAATAAAAGCTTTCTAAGAAATTTTACAAAAAATACTATTCATCAATATCTGCTAGGAAATTATTTTTGAACTTCTGAGAAATACGTAATGATAGAATAATAAGGAAGGATGGATTATGTAATAATAATTCAAGCATGACAAACGCAGTTTTTTGCCTGCGTACTAAGTTTGACAATGTTAAGGAAAGTAAAGATTTAATAAATGATGATCGTATGATACACAAGTATTATATGAAGCAATGAATACTAGTATGATATGAAATATTTTACTAGTGTATGAAAGATGGTATATCGTATATGATGAATGATTATAAGAACTCGTATACGAATAGAATACGTATACTATACGTTAAAAGCCTAAAGCCAATTATAATGAACTTTGTAGGATTTTTGTAGGAACTGGGCAAGCCCAAGTGCAAACTCTTTAAAGCCCAATGATTGATAATGCAAGCCTAAATGTTAATCCCAAAGTAATTAAAACCTAAGCCCAAACCAAGAACCGGAACCGTAGATCGAACCGATGGGTTACCAAGTGAGAAAAACTCATGGGACAACCCATGTGGGCCCCATGGAGCACATGACCAGCCATCTTGGTGACCAAGTAAAGAGATTTACTTGGTAACCAAGATATGAATAGTAAGGAGGTGGGATAGCTTTTTGACCCTTATACCCTCACTTGGCAAATCTTATAAATAGAAGAGGTGTTGGTTCATTTGTTGCTTGTTAAAAATACACCAACATCTTAGAGCACTTATATATTAAGAGAAAAGTGAGAAGTATCTTGCAAGTTCAAGAAGAAAGAAGAAGAACCAAGTTTAGAACATCAAAGGTAATGAATTCCTAACCATTAATCTCCATCTCTTCATCATAGTTTTGATAGAGAAGTGAGTATTAGTGGTGCATGTATCATAAGGTGTATAAGGATGGTTATTAATGGATGTAAACCTTAATAAACCATATGAATTGAATCATAAGCATAAAAGTTATGAATTAATGAAGAATATTGAAGAATTGTAATTTTGTTATCGATGGACAAATTGAAAACCATCGTGTATAGGAGTAGATTAAATATGCTTGGTTAGGATGTTAGAATGATGGAATGAATCCATTTCGAACGAAGTAAAAATCTCAAGTAACAAAGTTATGGCAAAATTTACGAGATTAGACGATAATCGTCGAAATCGTTAAATTCTCGGAATGGAAGTCAAAAGTCACCATTGAACTTAGATATGTTGGTTTTTGATGGAGAATAGTCTAAGTTTGCATTTTAGAGTTACGGCCTAGAAAATGGTCAAATTCTGACTTAGAACGAAGAAACGAGCTATGAATGTTCACGAACGTTTAACGTTTTTGTAATAAAGAACTTAAATGGTGAATTCCATGTTAACAGATTTGAAATTGTAAGATTCTTAAATGAAATTATAAAATATTTGATATGTGAGCTAACGGCTTTTGAATGAGCCAATTCAGACTTATAATGAACAAGTTATGAGCCCGGAAAGAATTGCAGTAAAAAAACTGTGAAATTGCCTAAGGCTCAGGGCCGGCGTTGCATCGCAGCCCACGGAGGTAAAGTCGGCGCCGCAGCGCCAGGCCAGACCCTCAAACACTAAGAAGTGGCCCATACAGGCGTAAAGTGAAGTAGGTGAAGTCATGACACCACCAAGACCAAGTACCGTATCTTTATCGCTAAGTTGCATCGCAACGCGAGGTTTACTATAGAAAGGCGCAGCCGCAATGACGTCGACAAGACTAGAAACGACCAGAGAAGAATGCTCATGAATGTATACGGAATAAAAGTTGATTAATGGTGAATTATAACCTTAATAAACTTGAAGTAACATCCTTAATGATGATAATAACCTTAAGAATTACAACTAAAGTTGACGAAAGATTACTTGAACGTAAATCCAAAGTAATACGATAATCGTAACCAATGTTAAACAATCTAAGGAATAATTAGATATACATTAGTGACCATATATGATTGATTATGACCTAATGTGGTATGTTATGTGATTATGTATTGTAGAATCCTTAAAGACTCAAAAGGAAAGTATATTATCTGTAGAAGATGCTGAAGGCAAGTGTTTTAACCCTTGTCTATGTTCATTCTGGACAAACTTTGTGATTTATGTATCTTCCGCATGAATTTATGTATAATAAAGTTGAAGCCAATTCCTTCAGCTAAACTTAATGTATTTGGTGGATTTCCTTATAATCTATCGAAATGTTATCAATGTTGTTCTCTTTTGCTAAACTGTTTTGGTGTGGATTTCAAAGAAAGACTGAGTATGAGTAAAAAATGTTTTGTCGTCAAATTACAGGCATGTGAGGTTGCCAAATCTTTAACGTAAATACGTTTAAAGAAGTAGTGTTGTACAACATAGAGTACTATAGGCTGAGCACCTAGATGTGCTCGTAAGATATACCAGACTTATGGACTTGGTGTTGGGTTGTCCTTTTCAAAGAAAGAATGAAATGCTCAAGGTCTTCGACCAAAATTTATGTTTAATGAATGTTGTTCGTTGTGAAATATTTTAAAGAAAAGAGAAGTGCTATTTTGAATTATCTATAGTACTTCATAACTATTGATTCAGTTATAGAAGATATACGATTCATACGATTCAAGCATGTTGCTTAAATGAAATTGTCATACTTGCTGAGCTAGTTATGCTCACTCTTGCTTGAAGCATATGAATGCAACTAAAATCGAACGACCTGAAGGATCCAGTAAGGATAAAGGAAAGGCTAAGGTAGACATATAAGCTGTCGTTGTAATAGTAATGTATGAATGTTGTAATTATTTGATATTATGACAAAGAACATATGTAATGGTTACAAAGAACATATGTAATGGTTACAAAGAACCTGGGAAAGGGAATATTATTTTAGAATATATATAAGACATATTCACTCTTTTGAGTTATTTCATTGAATGTATATGTGAACTGTAGCACCGTGTAGCACCATCTGTCAGGTTGGAAGATACCCGGATTTGGGGGCGTCACAACCAAGATGATAATAAATTCATTTCGAGGTATGTGTTTACCTTAAACGGTGGCGCAGTGAGTTGGAAGAGTTCCAAATAGCAAGCAGTTGTTGATTCGATGTGATGAGGCAGGGGTACATAGGCTGCAAGTGAAGCTGTAAAGGAGGCTGTTTGGATGAAGAAGTTCATAACCGAACTTAGTGTGGTTCCTAGCATTACAGGAATAGTACCTTTATTCTGTGACAACATCGGAGCTATTGCGCAGGCTAAGGAACCCAGGTCTCATTAGAAATCCAAACACGTGTTGCGGCGTTTTCATTAGATTAGAGATATCATTAAAAGAGGAGATGTTACCCTAGAGCGTGTGGAATCTCAAGACAATATAGCAGATCCATTTACTAAAGTGTTAACACAACAACAGTTCGATCGTCACTTAGAGAAGATGGGTATGAGATACCACGACGATTGGCTTTAGTGCAAGTGGGAGAATGAAAGTAGTATGCATACAAGCCAATCATGTATGATGATAAAGCATATACTTTGTAATCAATCTTATTTATTTATTTATTAATAAAAGAATTATTTATTAAAGGAATTTATTATCTACATGGTGTTGTTTTAATAATATGTGATAAACCTATAGTTTTAAGTAATACTTTTAGAATCATGATGAGAGCATGCTAATGAGATCTAAATTCATAGATAGCTTAAAATTAAAATGTTCTCAATCAATGGATTACTAAAAACTGGATTATTGAATCCGGATAGATTGGTACATACGTTGTTTGCTCATTGGATGATGATGATCGATCTCATTAGCATGATCTCATCATGATTCTAAAAGCATTGCTTAAAACTATGGGTTTATCACATATTATTAAAACAACACCATGTAGATAATAAATGCCTTTAATAATTAATTCTTTTATTAATAAATAAATAAGATTGATTACAAAGTATATGCTTTATCATCATACATGATTGGCTTATATGCATACTACTTTCAATCTCCCACTTGCACTAAAGCCAATCGTCGTGGTATCTCATAACTATCTTCTCTAAGTGAAGATCATACTGCTGTTGTGTTAACTGATAAGTGGATTTCATATCCACAAATTGACATTCATTTCAAGCTTTATTGTTGTTACTTTCTTGTTTTCATGTTCGTTTTTACTCGTTTCGTGTTATTTTGTATGTAGGATAGGTGGTGTGGTGATTGAGTGAAAAAAGGAAGCATTTGGAGTATTATGGTTGCAATTATGAAGATCAGCCATGCCAGTTAGCAGAACCTACCCCCGCCGGGGCGGGCCCTTTTTGTCTATGTACCCCCGGGCAGGGGGTCTTCAATATCAGTTTACAGAATGGATGCTCGCCGGGGCAAGCTCATTATAGGCATACACCCCCATCGGGGCGGGGGGTCTCGACAGCTGAGAGTCCTGTTTTGCTTATAACTTTGCTGGAACATGATGTGTTAGCATTTGGATGGCAATTGAACTCTATTGGAGATGGGATTTAACCAAAAAAATGTGTGTTGTATGTATATGGAGCAATTAACAACGAATTGGACAATACACAGGGCATATTACAGAGATTAATTCTAGAATTTCGTAGCAAGCTTTGGAGGGAGATTTTGAAGAAATTTTCGTGACGATTGCGGATTAAGGCTACATGAAGTGTGTTTTGTGTTATTCTTCATCTTAGTCTTATATTTGTAATTGAAAAGATGTTTTCTTTGAATGATTCAGTTATTTATTCATTTATGATGAACTAATTCACTTTTTGGGATTATGATGGATCCTTAAGTGAAACGATGATTTTGTAAACTTTAATTTTCAATTCAAAAGCTATTTTTCGGTTTATACATGTTAATTTGAGCTTAAATTTGTGAATTGCCTGATCAACAATTCTTTGTGGATTTGTATGGAATCGAGAGAGGATATACGAATCTAGACTTAGTTAATATAGCATGTGTTCATGAATTTTGTGAATAGTAGAATCTTGATGAGTGTTAAGGTAGAGATATGCTTGACATCGCATGTAATCAGGTAGGGAGCTTAATCTTAAACCTTCTTTAATTATAATTCACATAGAGATATAGTGAGTTAGTTGATTAAGGTGTTTAACTTGTTTCTATCTAATTTGTGGATTTAAGTTAATACAGTACTAGTGCATCGAGAGGTGGCTAATATTAAATTCATGTTCTTGATTAATAAACTGGGATAGTGAGTTGAATTGGAATAAATGTGTAGAAATCAGAGTGAAGCTTAGGGTGAAATCATAAGTCTAACTCTCTACTAAATGTTTGAAATTTCAGATTTTGATATTTGTGATTATTTTGTGATACTATATTTATTAATAATTTAGTTTCTATAATTTTAATCATTAAATTGGATAGTTTAATAAAATTAGGATTAATAGAAAATTGATAATTGTAAGGTTAAATTTTTTACTAAATTATCTCTATGGGAACGATACTCTACTCATTACTGTATTACTTGTTCACCACGTTTACTTGCGTGTTGTGCGTAATTAGATTTTACCCAACAAGTTTTTGGCGCCGTTGCCAAAGATAAATTTAGTATAGAGTTTAATATTTTTATGATATCAGTTTAATTAGTCCAGTTTTACTTAAACATTTTTATTTTTGTTTTGCTCCTCTTATTTCAGGTTTTTGAAGTGGTTTATGCAAACTCGATCCAAAAATCCAGACTTGTTGCCTTTTGAGGATGACATTGAGAAACTGTTCCAGAGGTTAAGTAAGTGGATCAAGGAAATGAGGGAAGACTTTGAAAAATCTAAAAAAGAAGAGGTAATGGCAGCCGAAGATCAGAAAGCTTTGAGGGACTTCGCCAAACCCAAGGTGACTGAACTGCAGTCGAGCATCACCAAGCCTACAATTGCTGCAAACACATTCGAAATCAAGCCTGGGATGATTAAGATGATCCAGAATTCAGTCCAGTTTGGGGGATTGGCAAAGGACAACCCGAATGAACATCTAGTCAGCTTTCTGGAGATTTGTGACACCTTCAGGTATAACAGGGTGTCGGATGATGCTGTGAGATTTCGCTTGTTCCCATTCACCTTACGGGACAAGGCAAAGAGTTGGTTACACTCTCTACCACCGGGATCGATAACTATGTGGGAAGACTTAGGTTAGAAATTCCTAGCAAAATTTTTCCCACCGGCGAAAACTGCAAAAATGAGGAATGAGATAACGATGTTTGAGAAGCAACATGGGGAATCGTTGTACGATGCATGGGAGAGATACAAGGAGTTAATCAGAAAGTGCCTGCATCATGGATTGCCTAAGTGGCTGCAAATGAATACTTTCTATAACGGATTACATGGGGATCTCAAGACCAGTATTGATGCAGAGTCAGCTGGAGCATTCATGGCTAAGAGTTATGAGGAGGCCTACAATTTGATTGAGACAATGGTAGCTAACAACTACCAGTGGCCCACGACAAGAATGACACAAGCAAAGGTAGCTGGAGTGTTAGAAGTAGATGGTATAACGGCAATACAAGCACAAATTTTAGCACTTTCCAAGAAGCTAGATGCTATGACAGGGGCACAGGTATAGTAGGTTACGGTTGTGTGTGAATTGTGCGCAGGTTACCATCCTACAGATCAGTGGGCAATCAATCCAACGTCTGTACAATTCGTAGGTAGCTACAACAGGGGTCCACTGAATATGTACCAAAACACTTACAACCAAGTGAATAGGAATCACCCAAATTTCTCATGGAGTAATAATCGGGAACATCAAGCTCCACGACCATCATATCCCCCAGGTTTTAAGAATCATCAAATATCCCAGTTTATATTTGTAATTGAAAAGATGTTTTCTTTGAATGATTCAGTTATTTATTCATTTATGATGAACTAATTCACTTTTTGGGATTATGATGGATCCTTAAGTGAAACGATGATTTTGTAAACTTTGATTTTCAATTCAAAAAGCTATTTTCCAGTTTGTCTATGTTAATTTGAGCTTAAATTTGTGAATTGCCTGATCAACAATTCTTTGTGGATTTGTATGGAATCGAGAGAGGATATACGAATCTAGACTTAGTTAATATAGCATGTGTTCATGAATTTTGTGAATAGTAGAATCTTGATGAGTGTTAAGGTAGAGATATGCTTGACATCGCATGTAATCAAGTAGGGAGCTTAATCTTAAACCTTCTTTAATTATAATTCACATAGAGATATAGTGAGTTAGTTGATTAAGGTGTTTAACTTGTTTCTATCTAATTTGTGGATTTAAGTTAATACAGTACTAGTGCATCGAGAGGTGGCGAATATTAAATTCGTGTTCTTGATTAATAAACTGGGATAGTGAGTTGAATTGGAATAAATGTATAGAAATCAGAGTGAAGCTTAGGGTGAAATCATAAGTCTAACTCTCCACTAAATGTTTGAAATTTGATTTTGATATTTGTGATTATTTTGTGATACTATATTTATTAATAATTTAGTTTCTATAATTTTAATCATTAAATTGGATAGTTTAATAAAATTAGGATTAATAGAAAATTGATAATTGTAAGGTTAAATTTTTTACTAAATTATCTCTATGGGAACGATACTCTACTCATTACTGTATTACTTGTTCACCACGTATACTTGCGTGTTGTGCGTAATTAGATTTTACCCAACAAGTTTTTGGCGCCGTTGCCAAAGATAAATTTAGTATAGAGTTTAATATTTTTATGATATCAGTTTAATTAGTCTAGTTTTACTTAAACATTTTTATTTTTGTTTTGCTCCTCTTATTTCAGGTTTTTGAAGTGGTTTATGCAAACTCAATCCAAAAATCCAGACTTGTTGCCTTTTGAGGATGACATTGAGAAAATGTTCCAGAGGTTAAGTAAGTGGATCAAGGAAAGCGAGGAAGACTTTGAAAAATCTAAAAAGAAGAGGTAATGGCAGTCGAAGATCAGAAAGCTTTGAGGGACTTCGCCAAACCCAAGGTGACTGATCGAGCATCACCAGCCTACAATTGCTGCAAACACATTCGAAATCAAGCCTGGGATGATTAAGATGATCCAGAATTCAGTCCAGTTTGGGGGATTGGCAAAGGACAACCCGAATGAACATCTAGTCAGCTTTCTGGAGATTTGTGACACCTCGTGTATAATGAGAGGTGTCGGATGATGCTGTGAGATTTCGCTTGTTCCCATTCACCTTACGGGACAAGGCAAAGAGTTGGTTACACTCTCTACCACCGGGATCGATAACTATGTGGGAAGACTTAGGTTAGAAATTCCTAGCAAAATTTTTCCCACCGGCGAAAACTGCAAAAATGAGGAATGAGATAACGATGTTTGAGAAGCAACATGGGGAATCGTTGTACGATGCATGGGAGAGATACAAGGAGTTAATCAGAAAGTGCCTGCATCATGGATTGCCTAAGTGGCTGCAAATGAATACTTTCTATAACGGATTACATGGGGATCTCAAGACCAGTATTGATGCAGAGTCAGCTGGAGCATTCATGGCTAAGAGTTATGAGGAGGCCTACAATTTGATTGAGACAATGGTAGCTAACAACTACCAGTGGCCCACGACAAGAATGACACAAGCAAAGGTAACTGGAGTGTTAGAAGTAGATGGTATAACGGCAATACAAGCACAAATTTTAGCACTTTCCAAGAAGCTAGATGCTATGACAGGGGCACAGGTATAGTAGGTTACGGTTGTGTGTGAATTGTGCGCAGGTTACCATCCTACAGATCAGTGGGCAATCAATCCAACGTCTGTACAATTCGTAGGTAGCTACAACAGGGGTCCACAGAATATGTACCAAAACACTTACAACCAAGTGAATAGGAATCACCCAAATTTCTCATGGAGTAATAATCGGGAACATCAAGCTCCACGACCATCATATCCCCCAGGTTTTAAGAATCATCAAATATCCCAGTTTATATTTGTAATTGAAAAGATGTTTTCTTTGAATGATTCAGTTATTTATTCATTTATGATGAACTAATTCACTTTTTGGGATTATGATGGATCCTTAAGTGAAACGATGATTTTGTAAACTTTGATTTTCAATTCAAAAAGCTATTTTCCAGTTTGTCTATGTTAATTTGAGCTTAAATTTGTGAATTGCCTGATCAACAATTCTTTGTGGATTTGTATGGAATCGAGAGAGGATATACGAATCTAGACTTAGTTAATATAGCATGTGTTCATGAAATTTGTGAATAGTAGAATCTTGATGAGTGTTAAGGTAGAGATATGCTTGACATCGCATGTAATCAAGTAGGGAGCTTAATCTTAAACCTTCTTTAATTATAATTCACATAGAGATATAGTGAGTTAGTTGATTAAGGTGTTTAACTTGTTTCTATCTAATTTGTGGATTTAAGTTAATACAGTACTAGTGCATCGAGAGGTGGCGAATATTAAATTCGTGTTCTTGATTAATAAACTGGGATAGTGAGTTGAATTGGAATAAATGTATAGAAATCAGAGTGAAGCTTAGGGTGAAATCATAAGTCTAACTCTCCACTAAATGTTTGAAATTTCAGATTTTGATATTTGTGATTATTTTGTGATACTATATTTATTAATAATTTAGTTTCTATAATTTTAATCATTAAATTGGATAGTTTAATAAAATTAGGATTAATAGAAAATTGATAATTGTAAGGTTAAATTTTTTACTAAATTATCTCTATGGGAACGATACTCTACTCATTACTGTATTACTTGTTCACCACGTATACTTGCGTGTTGTGCGTAATTAGATTTTACCCAACAAGTTTTTGGCGCCGTTGCCAAAGATAAATTTAGTATAGAGTTTAATATTTTTATGATATCAGTTTAATTAGTCTAGTTTTACTTAAACATTTTTATTTTTGTTTTGCTCCTCTTATTTCAGGTTTTTGAAGTGGTTTATGCAAACTCAATCCAAAAATCCAGACTTGTTGCCTTTTGAGGATGACATTGAGAAAATGTTCCAGAGGTTAAGTAAGTGGATCAAGGAAACGAGGGAAGACTTTGAAAAATCTAAAAAAGAAGAGGTAATGGCAGTCGAAGATCAGAAAGCTTTGAGGGACTTCGCCAAACCCAAGGTGACTGAACTGCAGTCGAGCATCACCAGGCCTACAATTGCTGCAAACACATTCGAAATCAAGCCTGGGATGATTAAGATGATCCAGAATTCAGTCCAGTTTGGGGGATTGGCAAAGGACAACCCGAATGAACATCTAGTCAGCTTTCTGGAGATTTGTGACACCTTCAGGTATAACGGGGTGTCGGATGATGCTGTGAGATTTCGCTTGTTCCCATTCACCTTACGGGACAAGGCAAAGAGTTGGTTACACTCTCTACCACCGGGATCGATAACTATGTGGGAAGACTTAGGTTAGAAATTCCTAGCAAAATTTTTCCCACCGGCGAAAATTGCAAAAATGAGGAATGAGATAACGATGTTTGAGAAGCAACATGGGGAATCGTTGAACGATGCATGGGAGAGATACAACGAGTTAATCAGAAAGTGCCCGCATCATGGATTGCCTAAGTGGCTGCAAATGAATACTTTCTATAACGGATTACATGGGGATCTCAAGACCAGTATTGATGCAGAGTCAGCTGGAGCATTCATGGCTAAGAGTTATGAGAGGAGGCCTACAATTTGATTGAGACAATGGTAGCTAACAACTACCAAAGGGCCCACCACAAGAATGACACAAGCAAAGGTAACTCGGAGTGTTAGAAGTAGATGGTATAACTTGCAATACAAGCACAAATTTTAGCACTTTCAAGAAGCTAGATGCTATGCGAGAAAGGCAATGTATAGAGGTTACGGTTGTGTGTGAATTGTGCGCAGGTTACCATCCTACAGATCAGTGGGCAATCAATCCAACGTCTGTGCAATTCGTAGGTAGCTACAACAGGGGTCCACAGAATATGTACCAAAACACTTACAACCAAGTGAATAAGAATCACCCAAATTTCTCATGGAGTAATAATCGGGAACATCAAGCTCCACGACCATCATATCCCCCAGGTTTTAAGAATCATCAACAAAAGGCTCAACATCAAGAAAGAAAATCAGATTTAGAGGAGTTATTGTCAAAATACATAACAAGCAATGAGGCAGCGATGAAAAATAAAGCAATGGCCATCAAGAATTTGGAAAATCAGATGGGACAAATTGTCTTAGCATTGAATAACAGGCCACAAAGGACTCTATCGAGTGACACCGGGAGAAATCCGAAGGGAAACTATGAACAGTGTCAGGCAATCATGTAAGACCCCGAAATTTTTTTAAATAAAAAGGAATTTCCTTTATTTATTATTTTGAAATAGTAAGGATGGATTTGATTAATGTGGTTAGTTATGGGTAAAAATGCTAAATATTTCAAAATAAGCAAGTGGTTATAAAATATTCATTGTTGTCGGGGAATATTCGTTTGGTCGTGGAATATTAAATCTTTGTCGGGGAATATTAAATGCGACGGCGCAAATGACCATGTGTGGGCCCCATAACTGAAAGTGATTGGATGAGGAAAACGACAAAGTTTGGGTGGTTATAAATAACGGCGTAGTTATTACCAATTAAGATCATTGGAATACCCGGTGGTTAAAAAATGAATGTCTGGCGTGGTTGCATAAAGAAGACACGGTGTATTGCACAAGATTGTTGAATTATTGATCCTTACGTGAAGGCACTTTACTCAATAATTTTCACGAGTTATTCTTATTCAACATTTTATTTTATTGATTCAATAATTGTTGCGTTGATATTTTATATTATTGTTGTTCAATAATTGTCAACGCACAAGATTTCCCATTATCGGATCAATAATTCATATTATTTGAATAATATTATTGTAAGACCTAAAATTTTTTAAATAAAAAGGAATTTCCTTTATTTATTATTTTGAAATAGTAAGGGTTGATTTGATTAATGTGGATAGTTAAGGGTTAAATCATAAATATTTCAAAATAAGCAAGTGGTTATAAAATATTCATTTTGTTTGGGGAATATTTGTTTGGTCGTGGAATATTAAATCTTTGTCGGGGAATATTAAATGCGACGTAGCTTGACAATATGTGGGCCCCATAATGTGAAAGCGATTGGATGAAGAAAAGCGACAAATATGAGTTGGTTAAAAATAACTTGGCGTAGTTATTACCGAATTTAAGACTGTTGGAATACCCGGTGGTTAAAAATCGATGTCTGGCGTGGTTGCACAAGAGATATTACCTGCAGTATTACAGAGATTGTTGAATTATTGATCCTTACGTGAAGAAGGCACTACTCAATAATTTTCACATGATTCTTATTCAATATTTTATTTTATTGATTCAATAATTCTTTGCGTTGATATTTTATATTATTGTTGTTCAATAATTGTCAACGCACATTATCTCCATTATCGGATCAATAATTCATATTATTTGAATAATATTATTAGATAGCATTATTGGCAATGTCTAGAAAGTTACGCCGAGGAGAGGTTTGGTCACCTAATTGCGGCCAAGAAGGAGAAATCCTTATCGGAAAGCCCCCCTTCCCGAGGAGCTACTGGTCATCATAATTGTGATTACGTAATATTATTTGTGAATAATTAATTATTGATTCATATGATAAAGAAATATTTATTTTATGTGGATATAAATGATGGATTTATTTATGTGGTTATAAATGAAGAAATTATTGTTGAGGTGTTTTATCAAGATTTTTACAGATGGAGGTATTAAAAATTAAATCGTGGGTTTTGAGATATATTGCGGGGTTATAATTTTTAATCCAACCAGTTGGATTGTGGTAATTTTGGGTATGTTATGCATACATAAGTTGAGTATATGTCCACAAATTTTGAACCGTTAAAAATGCACGAATGATTTGTTGTGAATTTTAAGAGGTGTCGGATTCGAAAATTAGGTTTATAATTGATTTTGGTGGAAAATTCTAGAATTGAGTGGGCCCCACTTGTGGTTGGTGAAGAAATGTGCTGAATTTTATTTCAAATGTGGTGGGTGGCAATAGTAGCGAGTGTAAAGCCATCGGTAGAAAAGTTAAGTCTGCCTTGGTACGGCTAACATTTTCCTATAAATAGAGGGCTAAGTTAGAATTGAAAATCACACCGTAAACAAAGTTTTTCTCTCTCTCTCTATATTATTGAGCGTATTTTGTGAGTATTTAGATATTTTGAGAGTTCTTTGTTTAGTACAAGTTTCATTCAAACATCACTCCGACCTTTCCTTCCGAAGTACTGATTCTTTGAGGTAAGGGATGTTATTTTCTTCTCAGATGATATTATTTCTTCAATATCATTATGCTGAAATATTGGTTGGAATTTTTATCAAATTTGGAACTTTTTCATGTCGGGGTTACTATTCATGAGTTACTATTCACGAGTTACTATTCATGAGTTACTATTCACGAGTTACTATTCACGAGTACTATTCATGAAGCGTGAAAATGTTTTCTTGTGGAATTTCTATCTTTTGGTGTCGGAGTTACTATTCACGTATACTAAGACTATTCACGATATCAACACTATTCACGATATCTGCTAAGACTATTCATCGAAAAATAAAATTTCTTCTTTTCGTCAAAATATCTATTCTCGGATACTAGCTTTGATTGTATCCATGTTTTGATCATTCTTGAATTTTACACCACTATGATTATTTTTGAGGTATTGTTGGACATGGATAAAACAAAGTACGAATCCTTAATCCTTAATGCTTGTCATTTTGTTTCCTTTGGATTCGTTCTTTAAAAATATTTTCATCATCCTCGGTCTTAAATGATGATATTATTGAATATCTTTGGCTGTAGTGCAAAGATGAATGATTTCTGAAGAATATCTTTGGCTTTTGTAGTGCAAAGATGAGCAGTGTTTAAATGAACATGATTAATGATGAATATCTTTGGCTGTAGTGCAAAAGATGAGCATGTGTGTTGAGATGAACATGACCGACTAATGAATATCTTTGGCCTGTAGTGTAAAGATGAATGTTTGATTTGAGATGAATATTGATTGATGTTACTGAGGATAAAATTTTGATGATGGATCGTTAAATTCATAGATTATAGTAGATTTCATTCTCTACGTAACTCTTCTATGAATTATTATTTCGGCCGCGAATATTGATCCGAAACTTGTTGTCTATTGTATTCTATCGATTTTTTTCCTGTTGAAGACTAACGATAATTTGTTGTATATTATCTTAGTCATAATATTCTTCTTGAGCTAGTTGAGCTCACCCTTTTCCTTTTTTGTTCCATTCTTCTCGGGAGGCGAGAATATAGCGAGCAATTAGCCTGGGGTATGGAATGAAGGTTTTAGAAAGGATTGTTTAGTAGTCCTCACCATTTTGTAAAATAATGTATCAATAAATGTGATGAGGATTTATTTGAGTATAAATATTGTACAGAAGATAATATTTGTATTTAAACTCACAGCTTTTCTTGTTGTAGTAATAAAGTTGTAGTTGTTTACGTACCATGTATTGACAACTCGTAATGGGTGATGTATACCTATTTTGGGGGCGTCACGGTTGGTATCGAGCTTAGGATATGATCTCTGGCGGAGATCGGGGAATAGAACTAGGAGGGAGAGGCGAGTAAATCCTTCTCTAGTGTGTCCTACCTAAGCTTATTTGTTAGTTGGTCAAGATATAGGGATATTATGTGATATATTAATTTCCTTAATTAACCCTTGTTTTATGACAAAGATTTGAGAATGTCAATTGAGAATATTAACATTGGAGTAAATGAGACCGTAGAGATGCTGTCTTTACCAACGAGGAGAGCGTGCAACAGCCGTGGCAATGTTCCTCCGTGAACAACACCACCGAAAGCGAGATGATGAACGAGGGGATGTTTAGAAGCTTTTGCGAGTTCATGCAAAATCGACGAGGGAGACTCGTGTTCAAAATACTGAGGAGGAAATGATAGCAATTCACGGGTTGTCACACCAAGCGTTCAAAGAGTTGGGACCACCGAATTTAAGGGAAAGCGAGATCCGATCATGGCGGAAACATGGGTCAAACAAATTACCAAGATATTCGATGTCTGGGATGCATGCGGAGAACAGAAGGTTCCATTCGCCACCTTTTATGTTCCGTGGCGAGGCAGACTCATCGGTGGGAGTCGTGAAGCGTACCCATCCGGTACTTTTCGGCATGTCTTGGGAGACGTTTCAGAGACTATTTAATGACAAATACTTTCACGAAAGTGTTCGTCTATATGAAGGAAGTGGAGTTCATCGATTAGAGCAAAACAACATGGCGGTGTCTCGATGCGAGGCAAAGTTTGCGAGTTATCCGAGTTTGCACCTCATTTGGTGGAGAATGAGGAACGATGACGCGGATGTTTCTTAGAGGTTTGAAACCCAAGATACGTCAAGATCTCATTTCTCATAAACTTTCTCTTTATTCAGATGTTAAAATGTGGCTCAATTATTAGAGCGAGATAACGAAGTACGGTCGGTGAGGGACCATAACCAGGATCGTACGAGAGATAGCGATCAATGTAATAATGATAACTGCGGAGAAAGAAAAGCAGACGGACAGAAATGGTAACCACTACGGTGGTAATCATGGCCATGAAAATGAAGAAGCGAGTTAGGAGGAGATTTTAAAAAGAGGAGATTTAACAACGACTATATGAAGAAGACGCAGTCTTGAAGTAATGGCGGTTCTAAGGAGGAGATCGACCCACCGGCGTATATGCTACAAATGGAAAAAAGAGGGACATATCGGTCAAGCGCCCCTAGCAGATTCAAGGTATGCTATAGTTGTGGAAAGGAAGGACATATCGCTTCGAGATTATGCGCAGAAGCGAAACCTAGTTCAGTGGGGACGGTGACTCAAAAGATCGTCCCGGAAAAGTCAAAGTCAATGATTCCGGAAGAGCGTTTGTTGTGATGGTCATAATGCGAGGAACCCAAACGAGGTTATCACGGGTAAGCTATTTATAAATTCTTGCGAAGTTTATACCTTACTTGATACCGGTGCTACCCATTCATTTTATCTCTCCGCATGTGCTCAACGTTTAAACTTGACTCGGAGAAATTAGACTTTGATCTATCTGTGGAAACTCCGTTAGGAGAAACTTTCATCACATCCTTGTTTATAAATCTTGTTTGATTCAAGTTGGCACCATTACCTTACCATTGACCTTATCTCTTTAAAGATACTTGCTTTTGATGTGATTTTAGGAATTGATTGGTTAACTACTCATCATGCCAAAATTGATTGTTTTCGTAAGGTTGTTAGTTTTCATATTCCTAACCAACTTTGTTATTTAATTCAAGCAACTAAACCATTAAAATCAATCATCATCATATCTAATCATAAAGCTATTCGTTTATTAAAAAGCGGATGTCAAGCTTTCTTAGCCCATGTTATGGATTTGAATAAAGACACGTCAAATTTGAATAATATTTCTGTTGTTATTGACTTTCACGACGTATTTCTGAAGAACTTCCGGTCTACCCCGTAGCGTGAAGTTGAATTCTTTATTGATCTTGAACTGGTACAAAGCCCATTTCTAAAACCCCATATCGAATGGCTCTATTGAACTTCAGGAGTTAAAGGTCCAACTACGAGAATTGTTGGACATCGGTTTCATTCGCCCCAAATACGTCTCCTTGGGGTGCTCTGTTTTATTTGTAAAAAGAAAGAGCGGAGTATGCGACTTTGTATTGACTATCGGGAATTGAACCATGTCACCATCAAGAATAGGTATCCTCTACCTCGTATTGATGACTTGTTTGACCGATTGCAAAGAGCACAATTCTTTTCAAAATCGATCTTCGATTCGGATATCATCAATTTGAAAATTAGGCGAGGATATTCCAAAGCTATCTTAGAACTCGGTATGGGCATTATGAATTCTTAGTCATGTCTTTCGGACTAACTAATGCTCCTGCTGCTTTCATGGATATGATGAACCGAGTATTCAAGGAATATTTGGATCGATTCGTTGTTGTCTTTATTGATGACATCCTTATATATTCCAAAAGTCGTGAAGATCATGAGCACCATTTGAAGTCGGTACTCTAAAGGCTTCGCGAAAACCAACTATATGCCAAATTGAAGAAATGCGAGTTCGGCTTGAGGAAGTAGCATTTCTTGGGCATGTGGTGTCAAAACATGGAGTATATCTGATGATCCGTGAAGATTGAAGCAATACAAAGTTGGGAGCAACCAAAGTCGGTGGATGAAATACGAGCTTTTTTGGGCTTAATTTGGTTATTATCGGAGATTTCGTGGAAGGGTTTTCTCGAATCGCTACTCCATTAACTCAGACTAACTCGGAAGGATACAAAATTCGTTTGGAGCGAAGAATGCGAGAAAAGTTTCCAAGAGCTTAAGAGGAGACTTATTTTAAGACTGTTCTAACAATACCATCTGGTTCGGATGGATTTGTTATCTCTGTGATGCTTCGGTGCAAAGGGTTAGGATGTGTTCTCATGCAACGTGGGAAAGTCATAGCTTTATGCCTCATGACAACTTAAAGAGTATGAGAGGAATTATCCTACTCATGATCTAGAGTTAGCGTGATCGTTTCATGCTTAAAGATATGGAGGCACTATCTATATGGGGAGAAAGTGGAGATATATTCGGACCATAAAAAGCCTTAAATATTTCTTCACTCAAAAGAACTCAACATGCTGCAAAATGACGTTGGCTCGAACTATTGAAAGACTACGACCACACTATTCAATACCATCACGAAAAGCGAGCGTGGTAGCCGATGGCGTTGAGTAGAAGATCATATATCTTGAGGAAAAGTGCGATGATGTCAAGTATACGACAGAGCCAACTTTAATAGAAAAAGTTAAGG
Source organism: Panax quinquefolius (assembly GCA_020205615.1). Classification (NCBI taxonomy): domain Eukaryota; kingdom Viridiplantae; phylum Streptophyta; class Magnoliopsida; order Apiales; family Araliaceae; genus Panax; species Panax quinquefolius. The sequence continues at coordinate 165,385 of JAINUW010000604.1, forward strand.
TTGCTCGAGCCACCCACCCTTGAGCTGATGCGTATGAAGAAGAAAGTACAAGAAGGAGCTATTAGGGCGAGAATTGATGAAGAAGGAATACTTGAGTCCACTCTAGACTTTGTGTTCCTAACGACTACGATTTGAAGTACAAGATTATGATGGAGGCACACAATACACCATTTGCAATCCATCCTGGAAGTACTAAAATGTATCGTGATCTTGACATACATTTTGGTGGAATAATATGAAGAGAGAGATTGCAAAGTTTATCTCGATGTGTTTAACTTACTTAACGTGTAAAGGCGGAGCATCTAGTACCTAAGGGTCCGTTGCAACCACTTGAGATTCGGAATGGAAGTGGGAACACATTACCATGGATTTCGTTTACGGGTCTTCCTACGGTTTCTCAAGGCATCAATGCTATTTGGGTTATTGTTGATAGATTAACCAAGTCCGCTCACTTCTTAAATCACGGAGACTTATTCCTTGAACGTCTTGCTAGTATGTACGTAAATGAGATTGTGAGGTTGCATGGCATGCTCAGTATCCATAGTTTCGGATCGTGACCCAAGATTCACTTCAAGATTTTGGGTTAGCTTGCAAAAAGCTATGGGCACGGATTTGCGATTTAGTTCGGCATACCATCCCCAAACGGACGGACAATCAGAGAGGACTATTCAAACTCTTGAAGATTTATTAAGACTCGTGTCCTAGACTTTAAGGCGGTTGGGATAAGTATTTACCATTGGTGGAATTCTCCTACAACAAATGCTTATCGAGCAAGTATAGGTGTGGCTCCATTCAAGCATTATATGGGACGAAAATGTCGTTCTCAATATGTTGGGATGAGGTGGGTGAAGCAACATTGTTGGGACCCGAAGTTAGTACGTATGACTCACCGAAAAGATCCAAATGATTCGACAACGTATACAAACGGCTCAAGATCGACAAAAGAGTTATGCGGATCTTCATCGAAAGGACGTGGAATTTAATGTAGGGGATCATGTATTGTTGCGAGTTGCTCCATGGAAGGGAGTTACAAGATTTGGGAAGAGAGGAAAGCTCAATCCACGATTTATTGGTCCATTTCAAATTCTTGACCGAGTAGGAAATGTAGCCTATATACTTGCATTACCTCCAAGTATGTCTCGTGTTCATAATGTGTTTCACATATCGTATTTCAGTAAATATGTGAAAGACCCGAACCACGTTATAGAGAGTTAGAACCAGGACGAGATAGCCAAGACTTAACGTATGAGGAGGTACTGTCAAGATTTTGGATAGGAAGGAGCATGTCCCCACGCAAGAAAGGTCATACCACAAGTTAAAGTTTTGTGGAGGAATCATGCTATAGAGGAAATGACACAGGAATTGGAAACGAAATGAAAGCGAGGTATCCTCATCTTTCGAAACACCAGTATCGCACGTCAATTTCGAGGACGAAATTTCATAAGAAGGGAGGTTGTAAGACCCAGAAAATTTTTTAAATAAAAGGAATTTCCTTTATTTATTATTTTGAAATAGTAAGGGTTGATTTGATTAATGTGGATAGTTAAGGGTTAAATACGCAAATATTTCAAAATAAGCAAGTGGTTATAAAATATTCATTTTTGTCGGGGAATATTTGTTTGGTCGTGGAATATTCGATGCTTTGTGTGGGAATATTAAATACGACAGTAGCCTTGACATATGTGGGCCCATATGTGAAAGCGATTGGATGAAGAAAACGACAAATATGAGTTGGTTAAAAATAACGGCGTAGTTATTACAGTTAAGACTCATTGGAATACCCGGGTGGTTAAAATACATGAATACGCGTGGTTGCACATAAGAGCAATACGGTAGACGCACAAAGATTGTTGAATTATTGATCCTTACGTAAGAAGGCACTACTCAATAATTTTCACGGTGATTCTTATTCAATATTTTATTTTATTGATTCAATAAATTGCGTTGATATTTTATATTATTGTTGTTCAATAATTGTCCACCGCACATTATCTCCATTATCGGATCAATAATTCATATTATTTGAATAATATTATTAGATAGCATTATTGGCAATGTCTAGAAAGTTCATCAAGGAGAGGTTTGGTCACCTAATTGCAAGGCGCAAGATGAGGAGAAATCCTTATCTGAAAGCCCCTCTTTCCGAGAAGCGGCTTTCATCATAATTGTGATTACGTAATATTATTTGTGAATAATTAATTATTGATTCATATGATAAAGAAATATTTATTTTATGTGGATATAAATGATGGATTTATTTATGTGGTTATAAATGAAGAAATTATTGTTGAGGTGTTTTATCAAGATTTTTGATTGGAGGTATTAAAAATTAAATCGGGGGTTTTGAGATATATTCATGGGGTTATAATTTTTAACCATTGATTTGGTAATTTTTGGGTATGTTATGCATACATAAGTTGAGTATATGTCCACAAATTTTGAACCGTTAAAAATGCACGAATGATTTGTTGTGAATTTTAAGAGGTGTGGATTCGAAAATTAGGTTTATAATTGATTTTGGTGGAAAATTCTAGAATTGAGTGGGCCCCACTTGTGGTTGGTGAAGAAATGTGCTGAATTTTATTTCAAATGTGGTGGGTGGCAATAGTAGAGTAAAGCCATCAGTAGCGAGTTAAGAAATCTGGCTTGGTGGGCTAACATTTTCCTATAAATAGAGGGCTAAGTTAGAATTGAAAATCACACCGTAAACAAAGTTTTTCTCTTTCTCTCTCTATATTATTGGCGTATTTTGTGAGTATTTAGATATTTTGAGAGTTCTTTGTTTAGTACAAGTTTCATTCAAAGATCACTCCGACCTTTCCTTCCAAGTAATCGATTCTTTGAGGTAAGGGATGTTATTTTCTTTTCGGATGATATTATTTCTTCAATATCATTATCTTTGAAATATTGGTTGGAATTTTTATCAAATTTGGAACTTTTTCATGTCGGGGTTACTATTCATGAGTTCTTATTCACGAGTTACTATTCATGAGTTACTATTCACGAGTTACTATTCACAGTACTATTCATGAAAGCGTGAAAATGTTTTTTTTGTGGAATTTCTATCTTTTGGTGTCTGAGTTACTTATTCACGATATCACGACAAGACTATTCACGATATCTGCACACTATTCACGATATCTAAGCACTATTCATCGAAAAATAAAATTTCTTCTTTTCGTTCAAAATATCTATTCGGATACTAGCTTTGATTGTATCCATGTTTTGATCATTCTTGAATTTTACACCACTATGATTATTTTTGAGGTATTGTTGGACATGGATAAAACAAAGTACTGAATCCTTAATCCTTAATCCTTGTCATTTTGTTTCTTTGGATTCGTTCTTTAAAAATATTTTCATCATCCTCGGTCTTAAATGATGATATTATTGAATATCTTTGCTTCAGAAGTGCAAAGATGAATGATTTCTGAAGAATATCTTTGGCTGTAGTGCAAAAGATGAAGCAGTGTTTAAATGAACATGATTAATCGATGAATATCTTTGGCACAGAAAGTGCAAAGATGAGCAGTGTTGAGATGAACATGACCGATTAATGAATATCTTTGGCTCAGAAAGTAAAAGATGAATGTTTGATTTGAGATGAATATTGATTGATGTTACTGAGGATAAAATTTTGATGATGGATTTGTTAAATTCATAGATTATAGTAGATTTCATTCTCTACGTAACTCTTCTATGAATTATTATTTCCGCTGCGAATATTGATCCGAAACTTGTTATCTATTGTATTCTATCGATTTTTTTCCTGTTGAAGACTAACGATAATTTGTTGTATATTATCTTAGTCATAATATTTTTCTTGAGCTAGTTGAGCTCACCCTTTTCCTTTTGTTCCATTCTTCTCGGGAGGCGAGAATATAGCGAGTAACAAGTCTGGGTATGGAATGAAGGTTTTAGAAAGGATTGTTTAGTAGTCCTCACCATTTTTGTAAAATAATGTATCAATAAATGTGATGAGGATTTATTTGAGTATAAATATTGTCTAGAAGATAATATTTGTATTTAAACTCACAGTTTTACTGTTGTAGTAATAAAGTTGTAGTTGTTTCTGTACCATGTATTGACAACTCAGAATGGGTGATGTATACCTATTTTGGGGGCGTCACAATTATTAGATAACATTATTGGCAATGTCTAGAAAGTTCTGTCTAAGGAGAGGTTTGGTCACCTAATTGCGCGGCGAAGAAGGAGAGATCCTTATCGAAAGCCCCTCTTTCTGGAAGCTACCTGGTCATCATAAATGTGATTCTCAGTAATATTATTTGTGAATAATTAATTATTGATTCATATGATAAGGAAATATTTATTTTATATGAATATAAATGATGGATTTATTTATGTGGTTATTAATGAAGGAATTAATGTTGAGGTGTTTTATCAAGATTTTTTATCGGATTGGAGGTGTTAAAAATCAAATCGGGGTTTTGAGATATATCATGGGGTTATAATTTTTAATCCAAATAGTTGGATCGTTGTAATTTTTGGATATGTTATACATACATAAGTTGAGTATATGTCCACAAATTTTGAACCGTTAAAATGAACGAATGATTTGTTATGAATTTTAAGAGGTGGGTGATTCGTAAATTAGGGTTATAATTGATTTTAGTGGAAAATTCTAGAATTGAGTGGGCCCCACTTGTGGTTGGTGAAAAATGTGCTGAATTTTATTTCAAATGTGGTGGGTGGCAATAGTAGCGGTAAAGCCATCGTGTAGCAGTCAAGTCTGCTTGGCGGGCTAACATTTTCCTATAAATAGAGGGCTAAGTTAGAATTGAAAATCACACCGTAAACAAAGTTTTTCTCTTTCTCTCTCTATATTATTGAGCGTATTTTGTGAGTATTTAGATACTTTGAGAGTTCTTTATTCAAGACAAGTTTCATTCAAACATCACTTGACCTTTCCTTAGAAATCTTGATTCTTTGAGGTAAGGGATGTTATTTTCTTCTCAAATGATATTAATTCTTCAATATCATTATCTTTGAAATATTGGTTGGTACTTTTTATCAAATTTGGAACTTTTTCATGTGGGGTTACTATTCATGAGTTACTATTCACGAGTTACTATTCATGAGTTACTATTCACGAGTTACTATTCATGAGTTACTATTCACGAGTTACTTATTCACGCAGTACTATTCAATAAGCGTGAAAATGTTTTTTTTGTGGAATTTCTATCTTTTGGTGTGTGAGTTACTATTCACGATATCAAGCCTTTATTCACGATATCTGGCACTATTCACGAATATCGGACTATTCATAGAAAAATGAAAATTTTTCTTTTCGTCTAAAATATCTATTACGGATACTAGCTTTGATTGTATCCATGTTTTGATCATTCTTGAATTTTACACCAAGTATGATTATTTATGAAGTATTTTGAACTCGGATTGTTTAAAAAGTACGAATCCATAATACTTGTCATTTTGTTTCAATTTGGATTCGTTTCTTTAAAAATATTTTTCATCATCCTCGCCTCTTAAATGATGATATTATTGAATATCTTTGGCTGTAGTGCAAAGATGAATGATTTTGAAGAATATCTTTGGCACGTAGTGCAAAGATGAATAATTCTGAAGAATATCTTTCGGGCCCCAGTAAGTGCAAAGATGAGCAGTGTTTAAATGAACATGGTCGATGATGAATATCTTTGGCCTTTAGTGCAAAGATGAGCAGTGTTGAGATGAACATACGACCGATCGATGAATATCTTTGGCTGTAGTGCAAAGATGAATATTTGATTTGAGATGAATATTGATTGATGTTACAGGATAAAATATTGATGATGGGTGTTAAATTCATAGATTATAGTAGATTTCATTCTCTACGTAACTCTTCTATGAATTATTATTTCATTGCGAATATTGATCCGAAACTTGTTGTCTATTGTATTCTATCGAGATTTTTCCTGTTGGAGACTAACGATAATTTGTTGTATATTATCTTAGTCATAACATTCTTTACTGGGCTAGTTGAGCTCACCCTTTTCCTTGTTGTTCCATTTTTCTTCTCAGGAGGCGAGAATGTAGCGAGTACAAGTCGGGGTATGGAATGAAAGTTCTAGAGAGAGTTGTTTAGTAGTCCTCACCATTATTGTAAAATAATGTATCAATAAATGTGATGAGGATTTATTTGAGTATAGATATTGTCTAGAAGATAATATTTGTATTCAAACTCACAGTTTTACTGTTGTAATAATAAAGTTGTAGTTGTTTCTGTACCATGTATTTGGCGACTCAGAATGGGTTGGATGGAATGGACCTATTTTGGGGTCGTCACAAATCACATTGAGGAGTGGAAAACATCTAGTTGGTAAAGATTCAGAAAATTCAGCTATATCAGATAATAAAGTTGATGACAGCAAAGTGGGTGAAGAAAATAAGGGTGAGGATAAGCAAATTGAGAAAAGAAAGTTAGATGACAAGCCAGTTGTGTATCCTCCACCACTATTTCAACAGAGGGTCCAAAAACAGAAATTAGATAAGCAGTTCGCGAAGTTTTTGGAAGTTTTTATGAAACTTCAGATTAACATCCCGTTCGTAGAAGCCCTAAAGCAGATGCCAAGTTATGTGAAGTTCATGAAAGGGATTCTGTCCAGGAAAAAGAAATTGGAAGACTTCGAAACAGTGGCATCAATAGAGGAGTGTAGTTCGGTTTTATAGCGAAAGTTGCCACCGAAGTTGAACGATCCTGGGAGTTTCACTATTCCGTGCACGATCGGGAACAGGTCATTTAATAAGTGTTTATGTGATTTGGGGGTGAGTGTGAACCTTATGCCATTATCAGTCTACACAGAATTAGGTTTGCCAGCTCCAAAGCCTACGAATATCTCACTATAGTTGGCGGATAGGTCAATCACATATCTGAGAGGCATAGTAGAGGACATATTGGTTAAGGTGGATAAGTTTATATTCACCGCGAATTTCATCATTCTGGATTTTGGGGAGGATAAGAACATCCCGATTATCCTAGGGAGACCTTTCTTGGCTACGGGTAGGACACGCATAGACGTACAAAAAGGTGAACTTACTATGAGAGTCCAAGATCAAGAAATTAAATTTAACATGTTCAAGGCCATGAAATTCCCTACGGATGAAGAGGAATTTTTCAGGATGGACATTATTGAGCAGATAATCAGTGAAGACATGGGCAAGAGTTTGGTCAACGATCCATTGGAAACAACATTATTAGGGGATGAAGAGTTCGATGACCCGGAATTTGTGGAGTACTTGCAGATGTTAGGCTCATTTCCATGAGTTAGCCGATTCAGAGCACCATTTGAACCCTTGCACGCGGAGGGAAAACTAACAATCAAATTGAAACCGTCATTGGAAGAGCCACCAACTCTTGTACTTAAGCAACTCCCTAAACACCTCAGGTATGCGTATTTAGGCAATTCAAATTCTTTACCTATTATTATTTCTGCTGCATTTAATGATTTGCAGGAAGAAAAGTGTTGAGGGTGTTTAGGGAACATAAATCAGTGATAGGATGGACGATAACAGATATCAAAGGAATCAACCCTTCTTTTTGCATGCATAAGATTCTGATGGAAGACGATGCAAAATTGACGGTGGAGCAACAACGACGACTCAACCCAATTATAAAGGAAGTTGTAAAGAAAGAAATTCTAAAATTTTTGGATGCCGGTATCATCTACTTAATTTCTGACAGTAAGTGGGTTAGTCCGATTCAGTGTGTGCCGAAAAAGGGTGGAATAACCGTGGTACAGAATGAGGACAACGAGCTAATTCTGACTAGAACAGTGACAGGTTGGAGGGTTTGCATGGACTACAGGAAGTTGAATAAGGCAACCCGCAAAGATCATTTTTCGCTGCCCTTTATCGATCAAATATTGGACAGATTGGCGGGACATGAGTACTACTGTTTATTAGATGGGTACTCGGGCTATAATCAAATTGTCATCGCTCCTGAGGATCAAGAGAAATTTACGTGCCCATACGACACATTCGCATTCAGGAGAATGTCGTTCGGTTTGTGTAATGTGCATGCTACCTTCCAATGGTGTATGATGGCCATCTTCTTAGACATGGTGGAGAAAAACTTGGAAGTCTTCATGGACGACTTCTCTATCTATGGGGATGATTTTGATACTTGCCTAGGGAATATGGTGATGGTGTTACAAAGATGCAAAGACACGAACCTTGTACTTAACTAGGAAAAATGCCACTTCATGGTTGAGGAAGGCATAATTTTGGGTCACAAGGTCTCGGCTCAAGGATTGGAGGTTGATAAAGCTAAGCTGGAAACAATCGATAAACTACATCCACCGAGCTCAGTAAAGGGAATTAGAAGTTTTCTGGGACATGCTGGGTTCTACAGGAGATTCATAAAGGACTTCTCTAAAACTGCAAAACCTTTGTGCAGTCTTTTAGAGAAGGATTCTGTTTTTAATTTTGATGAGGAGTGTAAGTCGACTTTTGAGTTGTTGAAGAAGAAGTTGACTACAGCCCCCGTGATCATCGTACCAGATTGGAATATGCCTTTTGAGCTAATGTGTGATGCAAGAGACTATGCAATTGGGGCTATTTTGGGTCAACGCCGAGAGAAGGTGTTTGACGCCATATATTATGCAAGCAAGACGCTCACAGAGACTCAAATGAATTACACAACTACGGAAAAGGAATTGCTTGCAGTGGTGTATGCGTTCGACAAATTCTGGGCATACTTGATTGGGACTAAGGTGATAGTCTACATTGATCATTCGGCTATTTGGTACCTAATTGTGAAAAAAGATGCTAAGCCACGCCTTATTTGATGGATTCTCCTTTTACAAGAGTTTAATTTAGAAATAAAGGATAGAAAGGGGACGGAGAACCAAGTCGCCAATCATTTTTCCAGGCTGGAAAATCAAGATAAACATAAAGAGGACAAGTATGCAATCAATGAGTCATTCCCGAATGAGCAATTGTTTGGGATAAATGTAAAATTTCCATGGTATGCGAACTATGCAAATTATCTAGTGAGCAACGTTCTCCCACCTGGTCTTATAAGACAACAGAAAAAGAAGTTTCTTCATGACGTAAAATGGTACATGTGGGACAAACCTTATTTATTCAAGTAGTGCGCTGATAAAATGATTAGAAGGTGTGTACCCTACAGTGAAGTGAAGAACATATTGCATGAGTGTCACTCATCTGCGTGTGGTGGACATTATGGTAGTGAGAGGACAACATCAAAGGTGCTTCAATCCGTGTTTTATTGTCCTACACTATTTAAGAACGCCCACCAGTTTGTCAAAACATGTGATAGATGTTAAAGGGTGGGCAACATATCGAAAAGGAATGAGATGCCTCTACAAACAATTCTAGAAGTTAAGATTTTTGATGTATGGGGCATCGATTTCATGGGGCCATTCCCTTCGTCACTTAATAATCAGTACATTCTACTCGCAGTGGATTACGTCTCAAAATGGGTGGAAGTCGCAGTACTCCCATCGAATGATGCCAAAATGGTTCTAAAATTCCTACAGAAGAACATTTTTATGAGGTTTCGCACGTTGAGAGCTATCATAAGTGATGAAGGTAGTCACTTCTGCAACAAATCGTTTACAGCTCTATTGGCAAGGTATGGGGTCAACTATAAAGTAGCAAAGGCTTATCATCCCCAAACTAGTGGGCAAGCTGAGGTGTCGAATAGGGAAGTCAAGAGAATCTTTGAAAAAGTGGTAAACCCGAATCGAAAGGATTGGTCGCTCTGGTTGGATGATGCACTATGGGCCTACCGGACTGCGTATAAAACACTGATTGGTATGTCACCATATCAACTACTATACGGAAAGGCTTGTCACTTACCTGTCGAGCTACAGCACAAGGCCTATTGCGCTATTCAAAAACTCAATTTTGATCAAGCAGCTGTAGGGGAAAAGCGACTACTGCAATTAAATGAGTTCGACTAATTTCGACTTCAAGCCTACGAGAACTCCAAGTTATATAAGGAAAAGGTCAAGAGATGGCACGACCAGAAAATTATGCAAAGAACATTCGAGCCGGGGCAATCTGTCCTATTGTTCAACTCATGGTTGAGATTGTTCCCAATCAAGCTTAAGTCAAAATGGTCGGGACCATTCACCATAAAAAGGGTGTTCTCTCATGGCGCCATTGAACTCTAGAGCCATAATCCCTTATAAACTTTAAAGGTCAACGGTCAAAGATTAAAGCACTATTGGGGTGGCAAGTCCAACACCGATGTCATCGCCATCACATTATTCGACGTACCATGAACAGGAAGTAGTCAGGCTGAACGACTTAAAATCAAGCGCTAATTGGGTGGCAACCCAATCATACGTTTATTTTTCATATTTTCATTCATAATTGTTAGAATATAATTTATAATATGTTAATTAGGTAGTTACTATATTGTATGAGTCTTTTTAATCTCTCAACCATGCTCCAATTGATCAACAATCCACTAATTTTTATGTTTCATGGTTTACAGGATGAGAAAATAATCATTAAGTGGCATAGCAAGAAGAAAAAAAGAGAAAAGGAGGTCTATCTGCAGTGTACATGGCCACCGGGGCGGGCCCCTAATGAACTACACCCCCCGCTGAGGCGGAGGTCTCCCCAGAAAAATAACACTAAGCATGCCGGTAAGGCAAATACCTATATTGCCTTGCACCCCCGAAAGGTGGGACCCCAAAGTCGATTAGATTACATGCTCACGGAGCTAAGCTTCCTAAGCCTAATACCCCCGTCGGGGTGGGGGTCTTGAAATACAACAAACTTACTCGGCAGTTATACACGGTTGCTTCCCTAATTATATAACCTCCCCACTACTTCATCAATTAATCTTATTCCTCCTCCATCACAACTCCAACCAACACCCATTACACCCACTTCAACCCCACAATTTCCACTACTCCATTACTTCTCCCCACCACTCCAATCCAATACTCCCTTACATCACACCATCCCTATATATTCACACCCTCACAACTCAAATTCTTCATAACTCTTCAACTACATCTCATAAGTCTGCGAATTAGAGCATCCATAGAGGTAAATTGAGAGAAATTAAGTGTGAAGCACAATACTACAAATTATTCATCTTCTCTCATCCAATTTCCACATAAAATTGACAAGTTTGGGGGAAGAATTTTTTGCGCAAACCAAGTGTTCGACAGTTTGTGTGAACCAACTTTGGGGTGGAGATATTGTTATTCAGGCTTCCGAGAGTCAATGGCTTCGCAACCCACATCGAAACGCCAAAGGGGACAAAGTTCAAGGCCCGCACAACCGACACGAACCTTTGATCGTAGGAAATTCGTAAGTGCCACTGCCGCCGACCGGTAGCACTATATGATGACAAAAGCCCTTACACTGGAGCGGGGGTTGGCACTGGATCATGTCGATGGGGAAATGATGCAGCAAATTTATTAGAAGGGTTGGAAAAAATTCACCGAGGAACCTGAGCCCGCCGTGGTCAACATAGTCAAGGAGTTCTATGCGAACGTCGAGGACAAAGCCCCCTACAATGCATATGTACGGGGTCACTTAGTCCCGTTCAGTGCCGATACCATCAACACCTTTTATCAATTACGAGTGCCTCGACAATGCCAATATGCCCACTTACGTGATTTTGATCCGGACTATGAAGCGATACTCAAAGAAATGACTAAGTCGGGAACAACATGGATCAAAGGTCGGAAGGGAGGCACAATTTTTTATAGCAAAGATCTCAGTCGGTATGGTAAAATTTGGTATGCTTTCTTAAGTGCTAAATTGTATCTGTCCCAACACACATCGGACATGACCAAAGAGAAGGCACTATTGCACTACGCGATTGTGCAAGACTTCATCATTGATGTCGGGGCCATAATATGTTTCTCCATCTGCCGGTGCTTACGAGGAAACTTTTCAGGCGGCTTGCCACATCCATCACTCATATGTGGGTTGTGTCGCCAAACGTGTGTTAAATGGTCTAACGATGAACCCACGCAGATGCCGCTATAGGTACTAGATTCAAGAATGATATCGCGGTATTCTATATGGGCTGGATGTGATTCCCATCCTCGAGGTCTGGGTTTTATTTTTCCATCGGCTTCAGAGGACGAAGTTGATGCTTCAGACACCTCGGAGGATGAGGACGAGACTATAGGAGATCAAGGAACCGAGTAGGTACCGCATTCTGAGGCATTATCCAGTCCTCAATTTCTTGACTTTCAACGTCAAATGGATGCGCACAATAAAGCATCACGTCGGGAGATGCGGCGACTTGTATTGAGGCAAGACCACATATTTGACGCTATCAATACGTCTTTCACTTCACTCAATACAACACTTCAGAGCTTCAATCCATCTGCACAATTTCCATATCAACAGCCCATGCCAATGCCAAGGTTTCCGCCCAGTGACTCCGAGGAAGAAGATCAACCACCACCTCCCCAGACTCAAGCAATTGTAGGGAAGTCCTCACACACTTAATTTCGATTATCCATCCAATGAGGGCATTGTATTACTTAAGTTTGGGGGATTTAATTACTTGTTTGCATGCATAATGTTATTCGTTAGGATTACATTAGTCATTGCATACAAGTTTTGCATATTAATTTAGGAATTGTCACATAGTTGCATGATAGCTTAAGTGCATACATAGTAGTTTACGGTATTTTTGTTATTTCATTTTTATTTTTTCATTGTGTTACATTTGAAATATATAAAAAAAACATATTTAGTTACATATTGTGTTTGCATATGTCCAGCAGTGTTATAGTTCATGTTATTTTGGGCCAATGATGAGATTGAGACTAAGTTAACAAATACAACATTGATTATTAAAACTGTGATATAATTTCTATTATGAATCAAATCTTGTGCTTGTTTGAAACTGGTGTAAAAAGGTTAGCACGCTAATAACATCTGTATTAACTGGTTAGTTCAAATTGATACATAAAGAGTTTCTAAAGGATAATGTTAGGGTGAATGAGAAAATGGCAATGATAGGCAGTGGAAATGACGAATTAGATAAGAACTTAAGTTTAGAGGAAAAAGGTAGGGTATATAAGCTTTAGAAAAAAAAATTAATGTATAGTTGAGTCTTGTGGTGGGTTGAGGAAAATATACTCCCCATAAACATGAGCGTGAGATGGAGCGTAAAATGAACTCACCAACCATCTATCTGTGAAAAAAAAGTGTGAAGAAAAGATGGGAAATAAGAGCAAAGGGCCCCCGTCGAAGAAAAAGAAAAGAAAAGAAATCATAAATACCCTATTTGATCCCTTAATCTTGGTAAATGCCTGAATTCAAGTGGAATTGGTCTATTTTTGAAATTTTTAAGTTTGCATTGTATGATTCCTTCTAACTAATTGGTTATGTATTGAATTTGAGTCAATATCAGTTATCATGGATGTTGAACACACACGCACACTATACCAGTGATAATGGTGTAAGATTTGAGAACTAATACGGACTTATTAATTGGTTTTGGTAATTAATATTGTTAAGTTCGCTTGTTTTCCTTGAGGCCAGCAAGTTAATTTTGATTCAGTGATACTGTTGAACTTGTAATCATATAGATTATATACATTCCATTGCATTGCATTGCATAGTATGTAGTTTGTTTGTGCTCGAGGACTAGCACGGTTTAAGTTTGGGGGATTTTGATAAGTGGATTTCATATCCACGAATTGACGTTCACTTCAAGCTTTATCGTTGTTACTTTCTTGTTTTCATGTTCGTTTTTACTCGTTTTGTGTTATTTTGTATGTAGGATAGGTGGTGTGGTGATTGAGTGAAAAAAGGAAGCATTTGGAGTATTATGGTTGCAATTATGAAGATCAACCAATCTAGTTAGCAGAACCTACCTCCGTCGGGGCGGGCACTTTTTGCCTATGTACCCCCGCCGGGACGGGGGGTCTCAACAGCTGAGAGTCCTGTTTTGCTTACAACTTTGCTGAAACATGATGTGTTAGCATCTAGATGGCAATTGAACTCTATTGGAGATGGGATTTGACCAGAAAAACGTGGGTTGGATGTATATGGAGCAATTAATAACTAATTGAACAACACACAAGGCATATTACATATATTAATTTTAGAATTTCGTAGCAAGCTTTGGAGGGAGATTTTGAGGAGATTTTCGTGACGATTGCAGATTAAGGCTACATGAAGGGTGTTTTGCGTTATTCTTCATCTTAGTCTTATATTAGTATTAGAAAAGATGTTTTCTTTGAATGATTCAGTTATTAATTCATTTATGATGAACTAATTGACTTTTTGGGCTTATAATGGATCCTTAAGTGAAACGATGATTTTGTAAACTTTGATTTTCAATTCAATAAGCTATTTTCCAGTTTATCTATGTTAATTTGAACTTGAATTTGTGAATTGCCTGATCAACAATTCTTTGTGGATTTGTATGGAATCGAGAGAGGATATACGAATCTAGACTTATTTAATATAGCATGTGTTCATGAATTTTGTGAATAGTATAATCTTGATGAGTGTTAAGGTAGAGATATGCTTGACATCGCATGTAATCAGGTAGGGAACTTAATCTTAAACCTTCTTTAATCATAATTCACATAGAGATATAGTGAGTTAGTTGATTAAGGTGTTTAACTTGTTTCTATCTAATTTGTGGATTTAAGTTAATACGGTATTAGTGCATCGAGAGGTGGCTAGTATTATATTTGTGTTCTTGATAAATAAACTGGGATAGTGAGTTGAATTGGAATAAAGGTGTAGAAGTCAGAGTGAAGTTTAGGGTGAAATTATAAGTCTAATTCTCCATTAATTGTTTTAAATTTTAGATTTTGATATTTGTTATTGTTTTGTGATAGTATATTTATTAATAATTTAGTTTTTATAATTTTAATCATTAAATTGGATAGTTTAATAAAATTAGGATTAATAGGAAATTGATAATTGTAAGGTTAAATTTTTTACTAAATTATCTTTGTGGGAACGATATTCTACTTATTATTGAATTACTTGTTGACCACGTATACTGTCGTGTTGTGCGTAATTAGATTTTACCCAACATTAACACTTTAGTAAATGGATTTGCAATATTATCTTGAGACTCCACACGCTCCAGGGTGACATCTCATCTTTCAATGATCTCTCTGATCAAATGAAATCGTCGCAAAACGTGTTTAGATTTCTGATGAGACATGGGTTCCTTAGCCTGTGCAATAGCTACGGTGTTATCACAGAATAAAGGTATTAGTCCTTTAATGCTAGGAACCACACCAAGTTTGGTACTGAATTTCATCATCTAAACAGCCTCCTTTGCAGCTTCACTTGCATTTATGTACTTTGCCTCTATCATTGAATCAACGACTATTTGTTGTTTGGAACTCTTCTAACTCATTGCGCCACCATTCAAGGTAAACACATACCCCGGAATGAATTTACTGTCATCTTGGTACGTTTAGAAACTTGATTCTGTGAAGCCCTCTAGTTTCAATTCAGACCCACCGTAGACAAGAAATACATCCTTAGTTCTTTTTAAGTACTTTAGGATATTTTTCACTGCCTTCCAGTGCTCTTCTCCTGGATTCGACTGATATCTGATTATCACACTAAGTGCATGAATGACATCT
The DNA here is from genome assembly GCA_020205615.1 of Panax quinquefolius. NCBI lineage: Eukaryota > Viridiplantae > Streptophyta > Magnoliopsida > Apiales > Araliaceae > Panax > Panax quinquefolius. The sequence continues at coordinate 180,978 of JAINUW010000604.1, forward strand.
GGTCTAGTACATATCATACCATACATGATAGATCCTATTGCTGAAGCATAAGGAATCTTACGCATACGGCCTCTCTCCTCAGGTGTCTTTGGGGCTTGTTTCTTGAAGAGATTAATTCAATGGCTCATCAGCATGAGACCTCTTTTGGAATCTTCTATGCTAAACTTATTTAGTATCGAGTCAATGTACTTTCCTTGGGATAAGCCAAGCATCCTTTAGATATATATCTATAAATATTTATCCCCAAAATTTAGGATGCTTCACCCAAGTCCTTCATGGAGAAATGTTTAGATAACCAGATTTTAATCGATTGTAGTATAGGAATATCATTCCCTATCAGTAATATATCATCAACATATAATACATGGAATAGCTCTCCACTAACCTTCTTGTATACACATGGTTCATCTTCATTTTTGATAAAATCAAACTCTTTGATTGTTTCATCAAAACGGATGTTCCATCTACGAGAAGCTTTGTGACAACCCGATAATTTATAGGATTTATAAAATCTTAAATAATTAAATAAAGGTTCAATAATAAGACCTAGACTGGGAAATAGAATATTGAATAAGAATTTTGTGAAGGATTTGTATGAATTACAAACTGTAAGTGAATATCTGATAGCGAGGTATAAGGTTTTGTGTATAGTGATTATGTGTGTACAATATGTGGTTAAGGGTCAATTGTTGATTAGATAAGTGTATTGTTGACAAACCCTAATGTTATGCTAAGAACATCAATGTTCAGTTCAGAAACCTTAATAATTGGTTAGAAAACCTAATTTCATTTTTGGAAACCGTAAACCCTAACTGGGAATTTCAAAACCCTAATTTGGGAACCCTAATGTTAAGTATCAAACCCTAAGGGTTAAAAGTTATGGGATATATGTGAAAAGACCAAATTACCCTTCGAAATATAGGGAAAATGACCAAAATACCTTTAGTAGGTGTGAAATGACTAAAATGCCCTTTTATTTAAAATTTAAGTAAAAGATTTCACAAATCTTGGTGACTCACCACTTTGGATATTTCCATGTGATCAAAATCTCTTAAATCAGCCACAAGTTGACACCTAGCAACACTTGGGTTTATTGAATCAAACAATTAAAAGATTAAAGTAAAGAAATATTTCACTTAGTTCTTACACGCCAAGACCATTCTCTCTCTCTAAACTTTTGAAATTTGGAGTGAAAGTATGTCAAAAGTTAAGCCATGATAATCTCTTAGTTATCCAAGATCGGATTCAATGGACAGAAATCAAGATTGATCATTAAAAGTATAAACCCTAAATCTTAATAAATCCTTAAGATTTCTGTTAATGATGTGATTTGTTGTTTAGATATGTGTTTTAAGATGTTATTTAGTGATATATGATGTTATATCATGGATCCATAACATCTAGGTGTATGAAAATAGTATTTTAGAAACTATCTATGAACCTTAATTTTGTGGCCTGACAGCCTAATGTCAGGGCCTCTAGATCTTAATCTGTTAGATGTTAGGATGGATAAATGTATCTTTGATGTTCTATGCCATGAAGATAGTAGACTGAAAGTGTAATCAAGTCCATACCATGTCTAGATCTCAAGTTATTAATGGTCAAACATATATAGTTGACCAAGAACAAAGTCTGGAAATCTGGGCAACCCAAAACTGTCTAACAAGGTTTTGAAGGCCTTAGATCTTACTGTTGTTAAGGTTTTAGGCCATAAGAGAGTATCATTGATCATATACTCTGACATATACACTACACAACCATTACACTAGAACACCTAGATCATGACCAGAATCAAAGATATTGATGGTCAAAACTTGGTTGACCAACTACTTGATGAACAAGTTTTGGCAGGTACTTTGACCAAGCCAGATCTTGCTTCTGTGATGTTGTTAAGCTAAAAAAGTGTATTACTTTTGTACCTTGACATACATACTACATTAGTGTTAGATTTGAACACTTAGAGTAAGCCAAAAATCCAAGTTATTAAGATCCAAAGTAGGACCCTTGCACTGTTCTTATTTTCTGGATAACCCAAAAAATAAAGAACACATCTGACAGCCACTTTGATGGCTTATAACTTCATGATGTGTTGTAGTCTGGCCCTGCAATTGGGTTGTGTATGTAGTATTACATCAATATTACATCACTAATACATTTACATGCCCAAAAAATATCTTGAACATAGAATTAAAAGTGGTCAAACTAGGTACCCTGACACTGAATTTGAATGTTCTTGAGGGCTCAAGAACACCTATAGCGACAGTTTTGTCGCGATAGGCCCTTTAGCGACAGATTTAATAAAAATGAATTATTTAAATTAAATAATTAGAATAAAATGGAAAATAATTATGAAAATTTCATAATTAATTTGTAAAAATTATTTTAAGGTATAAAATTTGATTTTTAATAATTTGAGATATATTTCATTAATATTTTAATTTATTTAATAATTATATTAAATAAATTACTTAAAAATGATTTTAATATTTAAAAATCATTTGAAAATATATTATAGTGTTAGAAAATATTTTAAGTTATTTTGAATGACTTTTAATATTTTGGGAGGAATTTCATTAATAATTTAATATTAATGATAATAAATTTATTTAATAAATATATTAAATAAATTATGGGAAAATAGTTTTAATGTTTTAAAACTAATATAAAAATAATTTAAAGGTTTAAAAATGTTTTAAGTTATAAAACATAACTTTTAATATTTTGTCATGAAATACATTAATATTTTATTATTAATTGCGAGTTATTTAAAAATTGTTTTAAATATTTTAAAATCATTTAAAGGTGGTATTAAGGTATTAAAATATTTTGAGATATTATAAATAACTTATAATATTATGTCATGTATTTCATTAATATTTGAAATTAATTAAATATTAATGATAATAGAATATTATGGTATTTAAATCATGTAAAAATGATATTAATGATTGAAATATCATTATAAATGATAATAATTATTTAAAAATTATTATGAACTTTCGAAAAATATTTTAACTAATAAATAAATTGTCTAAGTTAATATTAAAGCATTTAAGTAGAATCTTATTGATAATAGGCTTGATAAGTATCTGATTAGGCAATCGGGATGTCAAAATAGTACCGAACTTAACTCAAACTGAAATAGTTTAACTTGATACCGGGTCTTATGTGTTTTAGTGACTGTTAGGAATATGTGGTAATATGTTTAGGTTATTTTATAACTGTAGTTAACAGTAGTATATGTGATGTATTATTCTAATTACGAGATCGATATTATCAATATTAGGTCTTCAGATGAAGCTAAAATAGATTGCGTAGCAGTAGTCGACGATGCAGGCAAGTGTCTATACTTTTATTGTGCAAGTTTTCTCGAACTATACTTTTATCTAGTGATTAATCATTGTTGATTACATCACGTCTATGATTTATTGATTCGCACATTGTGCATGTTGCATATGTTCATCAGGTATGAAAGGCTGATCACCTTCATTACCATTTGGACCAGTTAATTTGTTCATGTTCATTATTGGTCCTTCATTATTATTAACTAGGTCATGCAGTTATGAAAATCAGTGCATGCTCTTTCACAATTATTATATTGTTGAAAGTTTGTCAGCTTACTATTCATTCTTTCAATCATGATATATCTTTCCTTGAACTTAAACTTGTTGGGCAAACTTGTTGCTCACCCTTGCTATATCATGATAAACATTGCAGATTAGGACGAATACTTTGGATACAAGCAAAGGCAAATAACATTGTAAGTCCTTTAGGATTTGAATTTGTGTAATAAGTTAAGGTTATCGACCTTGAAGATTATGTGTAAAGGTATATGTATAAACAATTTATGTTTATATCTTCTGCAATAGTTATAAAAATGGTGTACTAGGTTCGTGGTGATTAATACCCGGATTTGGGGACGCTACAAAGCTTGTTTCAATCCATAAATGGATCGTTGTAGCTTACAGACTTTATTTGTTCCAACCTTTGAAACAAATGTAAGACCCCAACTTCTATGAATAAAGATGAATTTTCTATATATATCATTTTTGAATATTGAGGAATGAATTTGATATAATGTTATAGTTGTGGGTAATATTTATAAATTTTGCAAAGTACGCAAGTTGTTATATAATATTTGATTGGGCGTGGAATATTTGTTTTGACAGGGAATATTCGTACGACGGAACAATCATTGGTGGACCCCACAACGTAATTATTGTCGGAATAAAAAAACGACAGAAATATCTTTTTATGAAAATAACAACGGATGTTTTACCGTTAACTATTGGAATACCTGGTGATAAAAATACAGTAATACGAGTGGTTGCATAGTAGCACACGGTATTGATTATTGATGCTTACGTGAGAAGTCACTCAGTTATACTCAATTATTGCTACAGTAATTGTTGCGTGATATCTCTCATATTATTAATTCAATTATTGTTAGAGTATCATCTGCATAATATTTTATATTATTAAATCAATAATTGAGATGACAAAGTTATTCATATTATTATTTGCAATATTGACAATGTCTAGAAGTTACATCGAGGGCGGGTTTGGTCACCTAATTGCGGCTTGATAAGGAGAAATCCTTATAGGAAAGCCCCCTCTTTTTTGGGAACGATCTGGTTGTTAAATATTGTGAATTATAATAATGATGATAAATGTTGTAAAAAATATTGAGGGTTTTTTTATATAAATTTTGCTTATTATTTGGATTCCCATTTACTCATTTTTCAAAATAATCGGTAGAAAGTTATTCATTACACACATATATATATAAGTATTATATATATATGATTATGGTGGGGCCCACGTTATTGAAAAGGACATATGGATGGAGAAATTTCAAAAGTCACGGGAATGTAAGAAGAAAAAAAAGGATGACAAGTATATATATAAATATATATTTTATATGTTTTGCTTTTTATGAAAAATAGAATATATATTCTATTTTATTATGCATAGTATTTGCATAGTGCCTGCATAGTAAATGCACAGTAAGGAATGAAATTAAAATCGGACGTTTGAAATCGTCCGTGAATTTTTTTTTTAAAAAAAACTGTTGTGCCCGTTATTATTCAAATAGTGCCCAACCATTCTCTTAGAAATGGGATGCTTAGTTAGAATAGAAAATCACACCAGAATCAGAGAATTCTTCTTCCATAATATTGAGCGTATTTCTTTCGAGTTTTAGAAAGCTTTGAGCGTAGAAAATAGTGAAAGTTTTCTTAAAGAATACTCCCGCTATACCAGTTGGAATACTCTTCTTTTTAAGGTAAGGGATGTTATTTTTGTTCAATATTCTTATAAAATAATATTTTCTTCCATACTCTGTAGTATGTAAGTAATATTATTTCGTTTCAGATTTTGAATTTTATACTCATTTTGTTAGAGTTTTGGCTTCTATACTCCATGTAATTAGTAGAATATCCTTGATATTTGCGTTTCATCCAGTATCTTTTCATGGAAATAATATTCTGAGCATTTTTGATAAGTTTTAACTTTTTCATGTCGGAGTACTATTCACAGGGTATTATTCATGGGGTACTATTCACTCGAGTACTATTCACCCGGGGTACTATTCATGACAAAAATTGATTCATTTTTGGTCCAAATTATTTTTGGTACAATATTATTATTTTTAAATTTTACTCCACAAAGAAGTATCATGTTGACAATTTAGACATTAATGAATTCAGGATAAATTAAATTATAAATCTTTAAAAATTTATCATTTGCTTTCTTTTAATTGAATTCTTATATCATTGTCATCATCCTCATGCTTATATTATGTTGAAACTCATCTGTGTCTCGTAGTGCATAGATGGACTTGGTATGATTATGACCAGGGATTATTCGATATAATCATGACGTAATGTTACAAATGATGTGGTAAAAGTCCTTATTGGCCCGTAGTGCATTGAAGGACAGTTGTTAGCATGATCATGACTATTGGTGAAAACACGAATATCTTTAGCCCGTAGTGCATGGATAATTTGTGGTCGTGATACTAAAGAATATCCTTGGCCGTAGTGCAGGGGTGATTCGATGATTTGGATTATTTATTAAGCTGAGTCTCAGCGATAAAAGTGATGGAAAAACCTTTTAAATCATAGAAGATAGTAAATATCATGCTCTACTTGACTCTTCTAATGAATTGTTTGTTCCACTACAGTTAAACTTGATGATTGTTATATTTTATCAGTTTAACACTGTTGAAGGCAAACGATAAATTATTCTGCATTATCTTAGTCATAACATTTCTTACTGGGCTAGTTGAGCTCACCCTTTTGCTTTCATTGTTTTCTTCAGGAAATGAGAACGTAACCGGGACTAGTCGGGGAACGGAGTGCCGGTCCAGATGTTTACATTAGTAGTACTCACTATTCTATGAAATAGTGTGGTAATAAATGTATTGAGGACTTCATTTGAGTTTGAATACTGTCTAGAAGACGATATTCGTATTAAAACTCTCAGTTTATATTTTGTCGTATTTTACACGATAGTTGTATTATTAAGTTATATTTGAATTTTGTACCATGTATTTGGCGACTCAAGATGGGTGATGTTTACCTATTTTGGGGGCGTCACAGTTGGTATCAAAGCTTAGGGATATGATCCCTGGATAAGATGTGAGACAAAAACTAGGAGGGTAGAGACGGGAAATTCCTTCGCTAGTATGACCTACCTAAGTTTAATTGGTATTTAATTAGATGGTCAGAGTATAAGAATAATATGTGGTATGTTAATTAACCCTTGTTTTGTGGCAATATTTGAAAATGGCATCCGAGAATGTTGAGAATAGCAATGAAGCACAGGAGACCTTTGAGTCACCATAGATCAATACCCAGGATAATGTGCAATAGGAAGACAATAATCCTCAAGTAAACAACAACACCGATCAAATGATAAACGATGGGATGTTCACAGGCTTTATGCAATTCATGAAACATCAGGCGAGAGCGACTCTTATCCATAATGCAGGTGGAAACACTGGAAACTCTCGAACAGTCACCGCTAAGTAGTTCAAGGAGCTGGGACCACCAGAGTTTATTGGAGAGCCAAAACCACTTAAGGCGGAGACGTGGATAAAGCAGATCACCAAGATATTTGATGTATTGGGATGCTTCAAGGAGCAAAAAGTTCCCTTTGTCACCTTCATGTTGCGAGGATAGGCAGATTACTAGTGGGAATCTGTAAAGCGTACCCAGCCTGCCACACTCAAAATATCTTGGGAGAAGTTCCAAGAACTGTTCAACGATAAGTACTTTCCTGAAAGTATTCGTCACATGAAAGAGGTAGAGTTTATCAAGCTGGAGTAAAATAATATGACCGTGTCGTAGTACGAAGCCAAGTTTACCAAGTTGTCCTAGTTTGTGTCCTACTTAGTTGATAACGAGGAGAGAATGATGCGGATGTTTCTAAGAGGTTTGAAACCTGAGACACGTCAATACCTTATCTCTCATAAACTGTGTTTGTATTCAGATGTCGTAAATAGGGCTCAGTTATTAGAGCGCGATAATGAGTCAACCTAACCAAGAGAGAGCAGCCGACAAGTCGATAATACCATTGGTAGCAGTCATCGAAGTGGTGACAACAAATGTGGAGGGAATCAACATGCCAAAAATGGTAACCACTTCGGGGGTAATCATGGTCAAGACAATAAAAGTGGACATTTCAGAAGAGGAGATTCAACAATGATGGAAAGACGTCAGCACCAGCACCCATTGTTAAGGAAGGAGAACGACAACCTATCATATGCTTCAAATACTGAGGGGAGGGACATATCAGTCCAAACTATACGCAACAGTCCAAAACGTGTTATAATTGTGGAAGAGAAGGTCACCTAGCTCGAATTTATCGTTCAGGGAAGCCAAGTCTAGCTGGGATGGAGGCACCAAAGGTCGTTCCAGAAAAAAGTCAAAAATAGTAGTTCAAGGGAGAGCAGTTGTCGTGACCTCCCAGAAAGCAAGGAACCCGAACAAGGTCATCACAGGTAAGCTTATCATAAACTCTAGCGAAGTCTATACCTTATTTGATACCGGTTCTACCCATTCTTTTATTTCTCATACTTACGCTCAACATTTAAATTTGACTCCAGAGAAATTAGACTTTGACTTATCTGTTGAAACTCCGTTGGGAGAAACTTTCATTACATCCACTGTTTATAAGTCTTGATTGGTTCAAATCGGTACCCTCACATTACCTGTCGATCTTATTTCCTTAAAAATACTTGCATTTGATGTGATTTTAGGGAATTATTGGTTAACTACTCATCATGCAAAAATTGATTATTTTCGTAAGATTGTTAGCTTTTATATTCCTAACCAACCTATTATGCAAATTCAAGCAACCAAACCACTAAAGTCAATCACTGTCATATCAAGCCATAAAGCTATTCATTTATTAAAAAATGGATGTCAAGCTTTCTTAGCACATGTCACAGATTTAAACAAAAATACATCAGATTTGAATGCTATTTCTATTGTTAATAAATTTCCTGACGTATTCCCTGAAGAACTTCCCGGCCTACCCGCAGAGCGTGAAATTGAATTTTGTATCGACCTTGAACCCGGTACAAAACCCATTTCCAAAGCCCCATATCGAATGGCTTCTATTGAACTTCAGGAGTTAAAAACCCAACTGCAGGAATTATTAGACATCGGTTTCATTCGTCCTAGTACGTCTCCTTGGGGTGCTCCTATTTTATTCATAAAGAAGAAAGATGGGAGTATGCGACTTTGTATTGACTATCGGGAGTTGAATCATGTCACCATCAAAAATAGGTACCCATTGCCACATATTCATGACCTGTTTAACCTGTTACAATGCGCCAAATTCTTTTCAAAGATCGATCTTCGTTCTAGATATCCCCAATTGAAGATTAAAACCAATGACATTCCAAAGACGGCTTTCAAAACTCGGTACGGGCATTATGAATTCCTAATCATATCTTTTGAATTGACTAATGCTCTTGTTGCCTTCATGGATATGATGAACCGAGTATTCAAAGAATATTTGGATCATTTTGTGGTTGTCTTTATTGATGACATTCTTATATATTCCAAAAGTCATGAAGATCATGAGAAACACTTGAGGCTGATACTCCAAAAGCTTCGTGAAAACAAGTTTTATGCCAAGTTGAAGAAATACGAGTTCTGGCTTTAGGAAGTTGCATTCCTTGGGAACATAATATTTAGTCACAGAATATCTGTTGACCCGGCAAAGATTGAAGTAACTCAAAGCTAGGAACAACCTATGTCAGTGACCAAAGTACGTAGCTTTCTCGCTTAGCTGGTTATTATCGGAGATTCGTGGAAGGATTTTCTCGAATCGCTACTTCATTAACTCAGCTAACTCGAAAAGATACAAAATTCGGTTGGAGCGAGGAATGTGAGAAGAGTTTTCAAGAACTCCAGAGGAGACTCATTTCAAGACTTGCTCGACAAGTACCATCCGGTTGGGGAGGATTTTTCATCTGATGATGCTTCGGGCAAAGGGTTAGGATGTGTACTCATGCAACATGGGAAAGTCATAGCCTATGCCTCTCGGCAACTCAAAGAATATGAGAGGAATTATCTTACTCATGATCTAGAGTTCGCAGTTGTTGTCTTCACACTTAAAATTTTGAGGCATTACTTGTATGGGAGAAAGTGGAGAACTATACGGATCATAAAAGCCTTAAATATTTCTTCACTCAAAAGGAACTCAACATGCGATAACGATATTGGCTTGAACTATTAAAAGATTATTATCATACCATTCAATACCATCTTGGAAAAAATGAACGTAGTAGCGGACTCATTGAGTAGAAGATCATATGCAGGTACGAGTGCGTTATTATCAATGCAAAGGCCCATTTTGTATGACTTGCAAAGGATGGAGATTGAGTTAAAGACTCTAGGGACCCACGTGATGATGGCAAACATACGAGTAGAACCGACTTTAATCGATAAAGTTAATGCTGCTCAAGTTAAAGACCTGGAGCTGATGCGTATGAGGAAGAAAGTTCAAGAAGGTGCTATCCCGGAAGCAAGTATCGATGAATAAGGAATAATATGATTCAACTCTAGACTTTGTGTTCCTAACGACCCTGATTTAAAGTATAAAATTATAATGGAGGCGCACAACACACTGTTTGCAATCCATCCTGAGAGTACCAAAATGTATGTAAGACCGACCCCAACTTATTATTAATGAAATTGAATTTCCTCTATTTATTATTTTGAAATAGTAAGCGTTGATTGGATTAATGTGGTTAGTTATGGGTAAAATGCACAAATATTTTAATAAGCAAGTGGTTATAAAATATTCATTGTTGTCGGGGAATATTCGTTTGGTCGTGGAATATTCTTACTGTCGGGGAATATTCGTACGACAGCGCAGTCTTGTGTGGGCCCCATAACGGAAAGCTATTGGATGAAGAAAACGACAAATATAAGTTGTTTATAAATAACGACATAGTTATTCTTTATTATCTTGTTAAAATACCCTATTGGTTAAAACATAGTAGCACCAGTATTGCACCAATTATTGATTCTTACGTAAAAGGTATTTACTCAATAATTGTTACGGTAATTCTTGTTTAATATTTTATTTTATTGATTCAATAATTGCTACACTGATATTTTATATTATTTTTGTTTCAATAATTGTAATTACATAGTATTTTCCTTTATCAGATTAATAATTCATATTATTTGAATAATATTATTAGATAGCATTATTGGCAATGTCTAGAAAGTTATGTCTAAGGAGAGGTTTGGTCACCTAATTGTGCGCAAGTAAGGATTAATCCTTATTGGAAAACCCCCTCTTTCACAGAACTACACAGTTCTTAGATATTGTGATTCTGTAATATTATTTGTGAATAATTAATTATTGATTTATATGATAAGGAAAATATTCATTTTATGTGGATATAGATGGAAAAAAAATTTAATGTAACATTTATGGAAAATTGATATTTTATCTTTTCTGATAAAATAATTCATTTAAAAATATTATTATATTAATATAATAATGATGATATTTTTACAATGAATGTGGGATATATGAGTATATGAGGAGGAGGAGTATTTTTTGTTACTAAAAATATTTAAAACATGTTTTTCATGTTTGTGGACCCCATTTCTTGACTGAAACACTTAAACTTACAAAGTTGTAGAAAATGGAATTTCCTATGGAAAAGACATAAGATTCAAATTTTTCTGATAAAAGGGCTATTTATTATGAATTATTGAAGTTCTGGATTAATTGATTATTTTTTTTTTGGAGTTTTAAATGACTTTTATATGAAAAACATTTTTGTTGCTTTTACTGAGTGGATGGCTGATGTTTTGATTCAATTAGTGTGCGTAGGAAGTTTTAGAAAAATAATAATATTATTTATTAAATTTTCTGCTTTGGTGTTCTAAGCAATTTCCTATAAATAGTGTGCTTAGGTTAGAATTGAAAATCACACCAGAAATTGAAGTTTTCACTCTCTATATTATCGAGCGTATTCTTGTGAGTATTTTGATACTTTGAGTGTTGCTATACGGTGCAAGTTCTTTCAGCGTTATATCTGATATTCCAGCTAGAAGTACTATTCTTTTCGAGGTAAAGGATATTATTTCTTTAAAAATGATATTATTTCTTCCAATATCGTTATGCCGGAATATTGATAGTATTTTTCTTGTGAAATTCTTGTCTTTTATCACATATACGTCACTATCCACGTATACGGTACTATTCACGAATACGAAAATATTCACAGAAAAATTAAATTTTCATTTTTTGTCCAAAATATCTATTATGGATACTAGCTTTGATTGTATCCATATTTTGATCATTCTTGAATTTTGCTCCAATATGATTATTTATGAAGTATTTTTGAACCCGGATTGTTTAAAGTACGAATCCTTAATACTTGTTCTTTTGTTTCACTAGATTCGTTTTCTTTAAAATATTTTTCATCATCCTCAGTCCTAAATGATGATATTACTGAATATCTTTGGCCTGTAGTGCAAAGATGGTTGATTTTCTTATGAATATCTTTGGCCCGTAGTGCAAAGATGTACAGGCGTTGAGATGAACATGATTGGTGATGAATATCTTTGGCTGTAGTGCAAAGATAAATATTTGATTCAAGATGAATATTGATTGATGTTATAGGGATAAAATATTGATGATGGACTTTTAAATTCATAGATTATAGTAGATTTCATTCTCTACGTAACTCATCTAAGAATTATTATTTCCGCTGCAATTATTGATCTGAAACTTGTTGTCTATTGTATTTTATTAGATTTTTCCCTGTTGAAGACTAACAATAATTTATTCTATATTATCTTAGTCATAATATTCTTTACTGGGCTAGTTGAGCTCACCCTTTTCCTTTTTGTTCCATTTTTCTTCTCAGGAGGCGAGAATGTAGCGAGTACTAGTAGGGGTGTGGAATGATGGTTCTAGAAGTTGTTTAGTAGTCCTCACTATTTTGTAAAATAGTCTATCAATAATTGTAATGAGGACTTATTTGAGTGTTGATATTTTCTAGAAGACAATATTTGTATTTAAACTCACAGTTTATGTGTTATCGTATTTTGCACGACAATTGTATTAATAAAGTTGTAGTTGTTTCTGTACCATGTATTTGGCGACTCAGAATGGGTGTTGTATACCTATTTTGGGGCGCCACGATTGGTATTATTAAGCTTGAGGGATATGATCTCTGGCGGAGATCGGGGAATAGAACTAGGAGGGGAGAGACAAGTAAATCCTTCGCTAGTGTGTCCTACCTAAGCTTATTTGTTGGTTGGTAAGTATATAGGGATATTATGTGATATGTTAATTTTTTTAATTAACCCTTGTTTTATGGCAGTATTTGAGAATGGCAACTGAGAATGTTAACAGTGGAATAAATGAGACCGTGGAAACACCTTTACTTACCAACGAGGAGAACGTGCAACACGCTGGAAATGTTCCTCTTGTAAACAACACCACTGATCAGACGAAGAACGATGGGATGTTTAGAAGCTTTTTGCAGTTCATGCAAAATCAGACGAGGGAGACTCGTGTTCAAAATACAGGTGGAAATGATAAGAACCTTACGAGTTTATCACGCCCAAAGCGATTCAAAGAGTTGTGACCACCAGAATTCTATGGAAAACCGGATCCGATTAAGGCGGAGACGTGGGTCAAGAAAATTACCAAGATATTCGACGTCTTGGGATGAACGGAGGAATAGAAGGTTCCATTCGCCACCTTTATGTTCCGTAACGAGGTAGATTACTGGTGGGAATCTGTGAAGCGTACCCATCCAAATGCATACTTTCGGCATGTCTTGGGAGACGTTTCAGAAACTGTTCAATGACAAGTACTTTCCTGAAAGTATTCGTCATATGAAGGAAGTAGAGTTTATTAGACTAGAGCAGAACAATATGACGGTGTCCCAGTATGTGGCGAAGTTCGCGGAGTTATCCAGGTTTGCACCTCGTTTGGTGGAGAATGAGGAACGTATGACGCAGATGTTTCTGAGAGGTTTGAAACCCGATATACGTCAGTATCTCATTTCTCATAAATTTTCTCTATATTCAGATGTTGTCAACAGGGCTTAATGATTAGAGCGAGATAACGAGTACGTTCAACCGAGGGACCACAACTAGGGTCATATCGGTGACAGCAGTCATCGGAGCAACGATAACCAGCGGGGAAAGAAAAATACGGACAAGAGCGGCAACCACTCTGGTGGTAATCATGGCTATGAAAATAGAAGAAGCGAGTCGGGGGGAGATTTTAAAAAGAGAAAATTCAACAATGACAATTCAAAGACGTCAGCACCAGCAGCAACTGGTTCTAAGGGAGGAGAGCAACCACCGGTCGTATACTATAAATGCGGGAAAGAGGGACATATCAGCCCAAACTGCCCACAACAGTTCAAGGTATGTTATAATTATGGAAAGAAAGGACATATCGCTTGAGATTGTACAGTAGCGAAACCAAGTCCAGCGGGGATGGTGACTCAAAAGGCTGTCCCAGAAAAGTCAAAGTCAACGGTTCCTGGAAGAGCGTTTGTCGTGACTGCTAAAAATGCGAGAAACCCAAACGAGGTGATCATGGGTAAGCTAATCATAAATTCTTATGAAGTTTATACCTTACTAGATACCGGTGCTACCCATTCATTTATCTCTCCTGCTTGTGCTCAACGTTTAAACTTAACTCCGGAGAAATTAGACTTTGATTTATCTGTGGAGACTCCATTAGGAGAAACTTTCATTACATCCATTGTTTATAAATCTTGTTTGATCCAAGTTGGCACCATCACATTACCTGTGGACATTATCTCTTTAAATATACTTGCTTTTGATGTGATTTTAGGGATTGATTAGTTAACTACTCATCATGCCAAAATTGATTATTTTCGTAAGGTTGTTAGTTTTCATATTCCTAACCAACCTGTTGTACGAATTCAAGAAACTAAACCATTAAAATAAATCACTGTCATATCTAGTCATAAAGCTATTCATTTATCAAAAATGGATGTCAAGCTTTCTTAGCCCACGTTATGGATTTGAATAAAGACACGTCAGATTTGAATAATATTCCTATTGTTAGTAAATTTCCTGACGTATTTCCTGAAGAACTTCTCGGTCTACCCCCAGAACGTGAAGTTGAATTCTTTATTGATCTTGAACCTAGTACAAATCCCATTTCTAAAACCCCATATCGAATGGCTCCTATTGAACTTCAAGAGTTAAAGGTCCAACTACAGGAGTTGTTGGATATCGGTTTCATTCGTCCTAGTACATCTCCTTGGGGTGCTCCTATTTTATTTTTAAAGAAGAAAGATGGAAGTATGCGACTTTGTATTGACTATCAAGAATTAAACCACGTCACTATCCAGAATAGGTATCCGCTACCTCGTATTGATGACATGTTTGACCAGTTGCAAGGAGCACAATTTTTTTCAAAGATCGATCTTCATTCTGGATATCATCAGTTGAAGATTAGGCGAGAATATTCCAAAGCGCTTGAGAACTTCCCAGACGGGCATTATGAATTCTTAGTCATGTCTTTTGGATTGACTAATGCTCCTACGGCATTCATGGATATGATGAACCATATATTCAAGGAATATTTGGATCAGTTTGTTGTTGTCTTTATTGATGACATCCTCATATATTCCAAAAGCCGTGAAGATCATGAGCACCATTTGAAGCTGGTACTCCAAAGGCTTCGTGAAAACAAGCTATATGCCAAGTTGAAGAAATGCGAGTTCTGGCTTGAGGAAGTAGCATTCTTTGGGCACGTGGTGTCAAAACATGGAGTATCTGTTGACCCGGCGAAGATTGAAGCAATATAAAGTTGGGAGCAACCGAAGTCGATAACCGAAGTACGTAGCTTTCTGGGCTTAGCTGGTTATTATCGAAGATTTGTGGGAGGATTTTCTCGAATCGCTACTCCATTAACTCAACTAACTCAGAAAGATACAAAATTCGTATGGAGCGAGGAATGCGAAAAGAGTTTCTAAGAGCTTAAGAGGAGACTCATTTCGGCACCTGTTCTGACAATACCATCTGGTTCGGATGGATTTGTTATCTACAGCGATGCTTCAAGCAAAGGGTTAGGATGTGTTCTCATACAACATGGGAAAGTCATAGCTTATGCCTCGCGATAACTTAAAGAATATGAGAGGAATTATCCTACTCATGATCTAGAGTTAGCGTGATCGTTTTTCGCTTAAAGATCTGGAGGCACTATCTATATGGGGAGAAAGTGGAGATATATTCAGACCATAAAAGCCTCAAATATTTCTTCACCCAAAAGGAACTCAATATATGGCAAAGACGTTAGCTCGAGCTGTTAAAAGATTATGACCACACCATTCAATACCATCCTGGAAAAGCAAACGTGGTAGCTGACGCGTTGAGTAAAAGATCATATGCAGGAACGAGTGCGATGATGTCAAGTATACGCATAAAACCAACTTTAATCGATAAAGTTAAAGTTACTCAAGCCACAGACCCGGAGCTGATGTATATGAAGAAGAAAGTACAAGAAGTTACTATTCCAGAAGTAAGAATCGATGAAAAAGGAATACTTTGAGTACACTCCAGACTTTGTGTTCCTAAAGACTCTAATTTGAAGTACAAGATCATGACGGAGGCACATAATACACCGTTTGCAATCCATCCTGGAAGTACCAAAATGTATCGTGATATTCGACATACATTTTGGCGGAACAATGTGAAGAAAGAGATTGCAAAGTTTACCTTGAGGTGTTTAACTTGTCAACGTGTAAAGGCAGAGCATCAAGTGCCTAAGGGTCCATTGCAACCACTTGAGATTTCGAAATAGAAGTGGGAACACATTACCATGGATTTCGTTATGGGTCTTCCCATGATTTCTCAAGGCATAAATGCTATTTGGGTTATTGTTGATAGATTAACCAAGTCTGCTCATTTCTTACCAATACGGGAGACTTATTCCCTTAAACGTCTTGCTCATATATATGTAAATGAGATTGTGAGATTGCATGGCATGCCAGTATCCATAGTTTCGAATCGCGACCCAAGATTCACTTCACAATTTTGGGTTAGCTTGCAAAAAGCTATGGGCACAGATTTACAATTCAGTTCGGCATACCATCCTCAAACGGATGGACAATCAGAGAGGACTATTCAAACTCTTGAAGATCTATTAAGACTCTGTGTCCTAGACTTCAAAGGGAGTTGGGATAAGTATTTATCATTGGTGGAATTCTCCTACAATAACAGTTATCAAGCAAGTATAGGTGTGGCTCCATTCGAAGCATTATATGGACGAATGTGTCACTCTCCAGTATATGTTGGGATGAGGTGGGTGAAGCAACATTGTTGGGACCAAAGTTGGTACGTATGACTACAGAAAAGATCCAAATAATTCGATAACGTATACAAACGACACAGGATCGACAAAAGAGTTATGCAGATCTTCATCGAAAGGACGTGGAATTTCATGTTGGGGATCATGTATTATTACGTGTGGCTCCATGGAAGGGAGTTACAAGATTTGGGAAGAGAGGAAAGCTCAATCCACGATTTATTGGTCCATTTCAAATTCTTGGCCGAGTAGGAAATGTGGCCTATAGACTCGCATTACCTCCAAGTATGTCTCGTGTTCATAATGTTTTTCATATATCTGTGCTACGTAAATATGTGAAAGACCCGAACCACGTTATTGAGTTAGAACCAGACGAGATAACCGAAGACTTAACGTACGAGGAGGTACCTGTCAAGATCTTGGATAGGAAGGAGCATGTCTTACGTACAAAAATCATACCACAAGTCAAAGTTTTGTGGAGGAACCATGATATAGAGGAAATGACCTAGGAGTTGGAAACAAAAATGAAAGCAAGGTATCCTCACCTTTTCGAAACACCAGGTACGTATGTC
This sequence comes from Panax quinquefolius, assembly GCA_020205615.1. NCBI lineage: Eukaryota > Viridiplantae > Streptophyta > Magnoliopsida > Apiales > Araliaceae > Panax > Panax quinquefolius. Next base: position 198,401 of record JAINUW010000604.1, read on the forward strand.
AATTTCGAGGACGAAATTTCATAAGAAGGAGAGGTTATAAGACCCCAACTTATAATTAATGAAATTAAATTTCCTTTATTTATTATTTTGAAATAATAAGGGTTGAGTGGATTAATGTGGTTAGTTATGGATAAAATGCGCAAATATTTTAATAAGCAAGTGGTTTTAAAATATTCATTATTGTTGGGGAATATTCGTTTGGCCGTGGAATATTCTTACTGTCGGGGAATATTCATACGACGGCGCAGCCTTGTATGGGCCCCATAACGGAAACCGATTGGATGAAGAAAACGACAAATATAAGTTGTTTATAAATAGCAGGCGTAGTTATTACCAATTAATCTTTGTTAAAATACCCTAATTGGTTAAAACACAAGAGTTTCACGGTATTGCACCAATTATTGATTCTTACGTAAAAAGCGCTTACTCAATAATTGTTACACGAGAATTCTTGTTTAATATTTTATTTTATTGATTCAATAATTGCTACGTTGATGATATTTATTATTATTGTTATTTCACTAATTGACATTACACAGTATTTTCCTTTATCAGATTAATAATTCATATTATTTGAATAATATTATTAGATAGCATTATTGGAAATATCTAGAAAGTTACATCTAAGGAGAGGTTTGGTCACCTAATCAATTGCGCTACAAGATGAGGAGAAATCCTTATTGGAAAGCCCTCTTTCTGGGAATGACACGGTTATCGATATTGTGATTACGTAATATTATTTATGAATAATTAATTATTGATTTATATGATAAGGAAAATATTCATTTTATGTGGATATAGATGGAGAAAATTTTTAATGTGACAATTATGGAAAATTGATATTTTATCTTTTCCAATAAAATAATTCATTTAAAAATATTATTATATTAATATAATAATGGTGATATTTTTCTAATGAATGTGGGATATATGAGTATATGAGGAGGAGGAGGAGTGTTTTTTGTTACTTAAAATATTTAAAACATGTTTTTCATGTTTGTGGATCCCATTTCTTGACTGAAATTTGATTTTAGCCTGTAAAATCGCCCGTTTGTGGATTTTAGTCAATTTCTGTTTGGAATTTGGAAAAACTTAAACTTACAAAGTTGTAGAGAATGGAATTTCCTATGGCGAAGACATAAGATTCAAATTTTTTCTGATAAAAGGGCTATTTATTATGAATTATTGAAGTTCCGGATTAATTGATTATTTTTTTTAGACTTTTAAATGACTTTTATATGAATAACATTTTTGTTGCTTTTATTAAATGGATGGCTGGTGTTTGGATTCAATTAGTGTGCGTAGGAAGTTTTAGAAAAATTATAATATTATTTATTAAATTTTCTGCTTTGGTGTTCTAAGCAATTTCCTATAAATAGGGTGCTTAGGTTAGAATTGAAAATCACACCAGAAACTGAAGTTTTCTCTCTCTATATTATCGAGTGTATTCTTGTGAGTATTTTGATACTTTGAGTGTTGCTATACGGTGCAAGTTTCTTCAGCGTTATTTCTGATATTCCAGCCACAAGTACTATTCTTTTCGAGGTAAGGGATATTATTTCTTTAAAAATAATATTATGTCTTCCAATATCATTATGCCAGAATATTGATAGTATTTTTCTTGTGAAATTCTTGTCTTTTAGTATCGGGATTACTATTCACATATACGGCACTATCCACGTATACGGTGCTATTCACGAATACGACACTATTCACAAAAAAATTGATTTTTCATTTTTTGTCTAAAATATCTATTATGGATACTAGCTTTGATTGTATCCATATTTTGATCATTCTTGAATTTTGCTCCACTATGATTATTTATGAAGTATTTTTGAACCCGGATTGTTTAATGTACGAATCCTTAATATTTGTTCTTTTGTTTCACTGGATTCGTTTTCTTTAAAATATTTTTCATCATCCTCAGTCCTAAATGATGATATTGCTGAATATCTTTGGCCTGTAGTACAAAGATGATTGATTTTCTTATGAATATCTTTGGCCCGTAGTGCAAAGATGTACAGGTGTTGAGATGAACATGACCAACTGATTAATATCTTTGGCCTATAGTGCAAAGATAAATATTTGATTCAAGATGAATATTGATTGATGTTACAGGGATAACATATTGATGATCGACTTTTAAATTCATAGATTATAGTAGATTTCATTCTCTACATAACTCATCTATGAATTATTATTTCCGCTGCAAATATTGATTTGAAACTTGTTGTCTATTGTATTTTATTAGATTTTTCCCCGTTGAAGACTAACGATAATTTATTCTATATTATCTTAGTCATAATATTCTTTACTGGGCTAGTTGAGCTCACCCTTTTCCTTTTTTTCCATTTTTCTTCTCAGGAGGCGAGAATATAGCGAGTACTAGTCGGGGTGTGGAATGATGGTTCTAGAAGTTGTTTAGTAGTCATCACTATTTTGTAAAATAGTGTATCAATAATTGTAATGAGGACTTATTTGAGTGTTGATATTGTCTAGAAGACAATATTTATATTTAAACTCACAATTTATGTGTTGTCGTATTTTGCACGACAATTGTATTAATAAAGTTGTAGTTGTTTCTGTACCATGTATTTGGCGACTCAGAATGTGTGTTGTATACCTATTTTGGGGGAGTCACAATGTATCATGATCTTCAACATACATTTTGGTGGAGCAATATGAAGAGAGAGATAGCGGAGTTTATCTCAAGGTGTCTAACTTGTCAACAAGTCAAGGTGGAGCATCAAGTGCCAAAAGGTCCATTTTATCCACTTGAAATTCTAGAATGGAAGTGGGAGCACATTAGCATGGATTTTGTTACTTGTCTTCCAAAGGTTTCTCAAGGCATAGATGCGATTTGGGTCATTATTGATAGATTGACCAAGTCTGCTCATTTCTTACCAATACGAAAAACTTATACACTTGAATGTCTTGCTCGTATGTACATAAACGAGGTTGTAAGATTGCATAGTATGCCAGTGTCCATAGTTTCTGATCGAGACCCAAGATTTACTTTAAGATTTCGGGTTAGTTTACAAAAAGCTATGGGCACGGATTTATGATTTAGTTCGGCATATCATCCTCAAATGGACGAGCAGTCGGAGAGGACTATTCAAACTCTTGAAGATTTATTAAGACTTTGTGTCCTTGACTTGAAAGGAAGTTGGGACAAGTTCTTACCATTGATGGAGTTTTCCTACAACAATAGTTATCAAGCAAGTATTGGCATGGCTCCATTCGAGGTGTTGTATGGACACAAGTGTCGATCTACAGTATGCTGGGATGAGGTGGGTGAAGCAACGTTGTTGGGACCGAAGTTGGTACGTATGACTATGGAAAAGATTTAAACGATCCAACAACGTATAAAAACCTCACAAGATCGACAAAAGAGTTATGTTGATCTTCATCGAAAGGACGTGGAATTCAATATTGGAGATCATGTGTTGTTAAGTGTTGCTCCATGAAAAGGAGTTACGAGATTTGGAAAGAGAGGAAAGCTCAATCCTCGATTCATCGACCCATTTTTAATCCTTGATCGAGTAGGAACTGTGGCCAATAGACTCGTCTTACCGCCAAGTATGTCTCATGTTCTTAATGTTTTTCATATATCTATGTTACGTAAATATGTGAAAGACCCGAACCACATTATTGAATTAGAACCAGACAAAATAGCGGAAGATTTAACGTATGAAGAGGTACCTGTTAAAATCTTGGATAAGAAGGAACATATTTTACGCTCCAAGGTTATACCTCAAGTTAAAATTTTGTGGAGAAACCACGATGTTGAGGAAATGACCTGGGAGTTAGAATCTGAAATGAAATCAAGGTATCCTCACCTCTTCGACATACCAGGTATGTACCCTAATTTTGAAGGAAAAATTTCATAAGAAGGGGAGGTTGTAAGACCCCAACTTTTATGAATAAAGATGAATTTTCTATAAATATCATTTTTGAATATTGAGGAGTGAATTTGATATAATGTCATAGTTGTGGGTAATATTTATAAATTTTTTAGAGTACGTAAATTGTTATATAATATTCGATTGGTCGGGGAATATTCGTTTTGACAGGGAATATTCGTACGATGACACAATCATTGGTGGACCCCGCAATGTAATTATTGTCAGAATGAGAAAATGACAGAAATATCTTTTTATGAAAATAACGGCGGAAGTTTTACTGTTAACTGTTGGAATACTCGGTGATAAAAGTACAGTAATACGCGTGGTTGCATAGTAGCACACGGTATTGATTATTGATGCTTATGTGAGAAGTCACTTAGTTATACTCAATTATTGCTACAATAATTGTTGCGTCATATCTCTCATATTATTGATTCAATTATTGTCACAGTTTCATCTGCATAATATTTTATATTATTAAATCAATAATTGAGACGACAAAGTTATTCATATTATTATTTGCAATATTAACAATGTCTAGAAGTTCTGTCAGGGAGAGGTTTGGTCACCTAATTACGCGCCAATAAGGAGAAATCCTTATCGGAAAGTCCCCTCTTTCTTGGGAACGACCTGGTTGTTAAATATTGTGAATTATAATAATGATGATAAATGTTGTTAAAAATATTGAGGGGTTTTTTTTATATAAATTTTGCTTATTATTTGGATTCCCATTTACTCATTTTTTAAAATATGGTACTTTATATATATATATATATATATATATATGATTATGGTGCGGCCAATGTTTTTGAAAATGACATATGGGTTGAGAAATTTCAAAAGTCACGGGAATGTAAGAAGAAGAAAAAGGACGGCAAGTATATATATAAATATATATTTTATATTTTTTGTTTTATATGAAAAATAGAATATATTATATTTTATTATGCATAGTGTTTGCATAGTGTCTACATAGTAAATGCACATTAACGAATGAAATTAAAATCGGACGTTTGAAATCGTCCGTGAATTTTTTTTTAAAAAAAACTGTTGCGTCCGTGATTATTCAAATAGTGCCCAGCCATTCTCCTATAAATAGGATGCTTATTTAGAATAGAAAATCACACCAGAATCAGAGAATTTTTCTTCTATAATATTGAGCGTATTTCTTTCGAGATTTAGAAAGCTTTGAGCATAGAAAAATAGTGAAAGTTTTCTTCAAGAATACCCCTGTTATACCAGTTGGAATACTCTTCTTTTTAAGGTAAGGGATGTTATTTTTGTTCAATATTTTTATAAAATAATATTTTCTTTCATACTCTGTAGTATGTAAGTAATATTATTTTGTTTCAGATTTCAAATTATATACTCATTTTGTTAGAGTTTTGGCTTCTATACTCCATGAAATTAGTAGAATATCCTTGATATTTGCGCTTCATCGGCTATCTTTTCATGAAAATATTATTCTAAGTATTTTTGATAAGTTTTAACTTTTTCATGTCGGAGTATTATTTACGAGGTAATATTCTCGAATTACTATTCATGGGGTACTATTTGTAAAATCCCAAATTTTACGAATAAAGATTTAAATTTCTCGAAATATTTTTTTTTATTATGGTGTGGACTTAATATAATGTTATAGTTGTGGTTAATATTTTTAATTTTGCAAAGTATGCAAGTTGTTATATAATATTCGATTGGTTGGGAAATATTATTTTTGTTAGAGAATATCCATACGACGGTACAATCATTGGTGGACCCCACAACAGAATTATTGTCGGAGTGAGAAAACGACAAAAATATTTTATTGAAAATAACGGCGGAAGTTTTACCGTTAATATTGTTGAACTACTCGATAGTAAAAGTACAGTAATACGTGTGGTTGCATAGTAGCACACGGTATTGATTATTGATGATTACGTGAGAAGTCACTCAGTTTTGTTCAATTATTGCTACAATAATTGCTGCATACTATCTCACGTTATTTGATTCAATTATTGTGAATATTTTATATATTATTAAATCAATAATTGAGACGGCGAAGTTATTAACATTATTATTTGCAATATTAACGATGTCTAGAAGTTTTTCCAATGAGAGGTTTGGTCACCTAATTGCACGCTAATAGGGAGAAATCCTTATTGGAAAGCCCCTTCCTTCCTGGGAACGACCTGGTCGATTAATAGTGTGAATTATAATAATGATGATCAAGTTTGTTTTATTAGTATTATTAATGTAATAAAACAGAAAAGCTTTTTATATAAAACAGAATACTTTTATAAAGTTATTTATTTTATTAGACAATAATTAGAATATATTATATTTTATTATGCATAATGTTTTTATAGTAAAATCTTTTTATATAAAACATAATACTTTTATAAATTTATTTGTTTTATTAGACAATAATTAGAATATATTATATTTTATTATGCACAGTGTTTGCATAGTACCTGTATAGTGTTTGCATAGTAAAATCTTTTTATATAAAACAAAATACTTTTATAAAGTTATTCGTTTTATTAGATTATAAATAGAATATATTATATTTTATTTAAAAAGATTTTGTTTTATTAGAATATTTTATTAAAATAATCTGGACCGTCCGTTTAAAAGTGAATCAATCTGGACCGTTCATGAATTAGTTACTATTCAATCCATTCTCCTATAAATAGAAGCTCATTCCTTCATTATTTCTTACGAATTCACTGAAACTCTAGAGAGAAAAACTGTAGAGAGAATTCTTCTTCTATAATCTTGAGCATATTTCTTTAGAGTTTAAGAAAGCTTTGAGCGTAGTGCAAGTTTTCTTCAAGTATATCCCGCCCTACCCGTCGGAGTACTCTTCTTTATAAGGTAAGGGATATTATTTGTTGTACCGTAAGGGGTATTATTTCTTTCGTATTCATGAAGAGAACTTCTATTATTCCATTCTTTATTATTTTATTGGAATAACCTGTATACGAGGACTACCCTATACTTGGTGAAATTCTTCTGTTATTCCATTCCTTATTATTCTGTTGGAATAACCTGTATATGCAAAGTACCGCATACATGGTGAAATTCTTCTGTTATTCCATTCTTTATTATTCTGTCAGAATATCCTATCTATGTGTTTACGCATGACCTGGTTCCATTATTTATTATTATGTTGGAATAACCTGTCTATGCGAAGTACCGCGTACGTGGTGAAATTCTTCTATTATTCCATTCTTTATTATTCTGTCAAAATATCCTGGTTGTGCTTTTACGCATGACTTGGTTCCATTATTTATTATTCTGTTAGAATAACCTGTCTGTGCGGCCTATCGCATGCATGGTGAATTCTGTTGTTATTCCATTATTTATTATTACATTGGAATATCACAGCCGGTCTTAATTACGCTCGACCGATTTCGATTCTTTATTATTCATTGATAATAACCCACATGCATGCGGTCTATCGCATGCATGGTGAATTCTTCTGTTATTCCTTTCTTTATTATTCTGTTGGAATAACCTATATATGTGGATTACCACATGCATGGTGAATGTGAAAGTATTATGCACACAAGCCAATCATGTTTGATGATAAAGCATATACTTTGTAACAATCTTATTCATTTATTAATAAAAAGTATTAATTTATTAAAGGCTTTTAATTATCTACATGATGTTGTTTTATAATATGTGATAAACCCATAGTTTTAAGCAATGCTTTTAGAATAACGATGATGATCATTCTAATGAGATCTAAATTCTTAGAAAGCTTAAAACTAAAATAGTTCCCAATCATTGGATTACTAAATTGGGGATTAGTGAATCGGGATAGATTGGTACACACGTTGCTTGCTCATTGGATGAGGATGATTGATCTCATGATCATTTGTGTGGAGACACTAAAGCAAGTATGTAGGTGCTTATTAGAGAATAAGTTCAATGAACGTGGCTCGCTAAGGAATACCTAATGGAGTTTTACTTGCCTGTCAATAGGAATTCCTGTAGTGATAGTAGTACAAGTAATCCTCGGACTTGAGATCATCATAGTATCTTGTGTATGATAAGTTATACTTTGACTTATTCCTTAAGACCCTTAGGGTATATCAAAGGGTATGCTTGGGTATAACAAGTTGTACATGGAGATAATATATGATCAATAAAGAATCTACCACTTCTATTAAAAGAAGAGAAATGTCCTATGTGATTCGATAAATGACAACCCAAAGAGTCCTTGGGTAAGGAGAATGAAATTAGAAAGGAGTTTCTAATTTGCATTATTTGGAGTTGTGCATTTAAGAGTCGAAATACATATAATTAAATAAAATAAGACTTGACAGTAATTTCATGTCTTATATTTAATTGGGACATTGTATGGTGGAAGGATTAAATTATACCAGAACTATTTACTCAAAGGTTCTTTTTATGATTAATGTTGAAATCTATATTATACGGAAAGTCGTTGATCGCTAGGAGGCTTATCCCTATTGTAGAATAAATATTATTTATTTAAATAAATTAATTGTTTAATTTATTTATTTAAATAAGATTAGAATTATTCTAATTGATTTATTCACAATAGGTTTAATATGGAGAACCTAAAGGGTCACACCACCATAAAAGGAAGAATAATTATTTAAGAAGTTAATGGCATAATCGTAATAATATGTTATGTATATTTAATTAAATCTATGGTGATAGAATAAATTAAATAGCTTAATATTTATTATTTAATATTTTAGAAATATTAAATATAAATTAATAAGAGGAGTCTTATTAATATTATTACAATTATTATTATTATTTTAATTTCTAAAAGAGTTTAGGAATTAATTTAATATAAGTACTCTCATTTATTCCTAATTGGATTAGGAAGGAAAATTAGTTAAAGGAGTTTAATTAATTATCCCTAATAAGATTAGGGAGCCCCTTTAATTAAAAAGGGTTTAATTAAATAATACCTTATTTTAATAGGGTTACTTGATATCTTTATAAGAGGAGTCTTATATCAGATATTAAGATACGTTATTTTTCCAATGGTTGGAGAGTACGCTTTTTCTATAGAGATAGAAAACTAGGGTTTGAGCCAAATACCCATCTTCTTGAATCCTTCTTCTTCCTTGGTGGATCACCTCTAGAGACCAAACACTTGGGTGGCTAACGTTGATCAAAGGAAGGAACCAAACCTGTTGAATTCAAGTTGAACGCCAAAGGATTTGGAGGTGAACTTGTACCTGAGGAAGCTCGATCTTCAAGGGTATGATTTTATTCTTTATCTTTTCGTTTAATTAATAATTGTGCATAAAGGGTGATCCGGGTATATGGTTTGTAAAATTTTAAAACTCTGATTTTACACGTTTCCGCATTATTTTTGCAATTTGATTGCGTTCTTGAATATTACAAACCTAACAGAATGATCCTTTATATTCATTTCTTATTAAATTATGGAAATGGTCTGTTTACATGGATTATGATGAAAGTCTTAATATAATCATTGAACTGTTGATTATGAAGAAAGTCATAATAAAAGCATTAGACTGATAAAAATCATGGGTATATGTAGTATTATTAAGTGTTATGATGAGTTATGTTGGTTATTATGTGAATACATGAAAGTTTCTTAGAAATCACAAAGAGTTGAAAATCAGATTTTGGTGAAAATGGAACATAAAATTCAATTAACCATATCTTCTATTATATTTCGAATTTTTTAGTGTGGTCAAGTCCTAGAGTTAGATCTATGAGTTTTCTAACTTATCCAAGTGGAATCACTGGAAAAAGGTATTGTAGATTTTCATGTGGGCTGATTTTAGTAAAGGAGTCAAAAACTGAAAATACCAAAAAGGCTACTGCCCAAAATTTTATAAGGGCTGTTTTGGCCATTTAATTTGTGAGAAAAATTCTGGCCTTTAGGGACATGGAAATCTATGGTATAAAGTACCTCCTGCCCAAAAATGAGCTCATTCCGACTTAAAATGAGCAAGTTATGACTATTTCAATATTTAGGTTTTTCCGACGAAAAACGCTATAACTGGAGTTCTATAACTCCGATGACCATAAAATTAAAACTGGAGGCTCACATTAACATGTGTAAGATCCTACCAAGATTTGAGAATTTCTGGAGTTAAACTTGAGGTAGCTAATTTCTAAAGGAATTAATTAGAGATAGATTTTTGAAAATTAGTAAATGAATTTTAAAAATTCTGAGAAAAATATATGTTCAATATGGGACTATATTCTGTTAAATCCCAAGAAAATAAATATTTTTGGGATTGATTTGGTATTTTTCATGAAAATAAACTAGTTATGAGTAAATGAATTAAATATGTTATGTGAAGTAACAAAATTGATAAATAGGATTTTATGGCTTGGGAATCCTATATAGGGTATATCTGATTTTGATAAAGGATTTGATCATTGGTGATGAAATCTTATGAGTATGGCATTTTGAATGATTAAATGCATTATTTGGTAAAGTGTAAATAATTGAAATAAATTGTTTATAAGTTTAACAAGTGATTAAAATATTGTTATAATATTAATAATATTAGATTATGAGTTTATTAAGTGATTATAATATTTGGATAAATTTAAAGTCTTTAAATATTTATCCTTGTTTTCGTTTGATTAATGCTTATATCATTGTCAACATTCTCATGTTTATATTGTGATAAAAGTCATATTTGGCTTACGTGCATAGATGGACTTGGTGTGATTATGACCAGGGATTATTCGGTATAGTCATGACCGTAATGTGACGACTGATGTGGTAAAAATCCTCAGTGGCCTGTAGTGCGTTGATGGACAGTTTTTGGTATGATTATGACCAGGGATTATTCGGTATAGTCATGACCATTGATGATTTAATGAATATCATTGGCCTGTAGTGCATGGATGATTCGATGATGTGGTTTATTTATTAAGCTGAGTCTCAGCGATAAAGAAATTGATGAAAACATTTTAAATTATAGAAGATAGTAGATTTTATTCTCTACTTGACTTTTCTAATGGATTGCTTGTTCTACTACAATTAAACTTGATGTCTATTGTATTTTATCAGTTTAACATTGTTGAAGGCTAATGATAACTTATTCTGTATTATCTTCGTCATAATGTTTCTTACTGGGCTAGTTGAGCTCACCCTTTTTGCTTTCATTGTTCTCTTCAGGAAATGAGAATATAGCTGGGACGAGTCGAGGAACGGATTGACAGTCCAGATGATAGCATTAGTAGTCCTCACTATTCTATGAAATAGTGTGATAATAAATGTAATGAGGACTGAATTTGAGTTTGTATACTGTCTATGAGGACTCCATTAAGACTGGATATTATCTAGAAGGCAATATTCTTGTTTAAACTCTCAGTTTATGTTTTGTCGTATTTTACACGACAGTTGTATAATTAAGTTGTATATGATTTATGTACCATGTATTTGGCGACTCAAGATGGGTGATGTATACCTATTTTTGGGGGCGTCACACTATTCACTCAAGTACTATTCACCCGGGGTACTATTCATGACAAAAATTGATTCGTTTTTGGTCCAAATTATTTTTGGTAAAATATTATTCTTGAATTTTACTCCACAAAGCAGTATCGTGTTGACAATTTGGACATTAATGAATTCTAGATAAATTAAATTATAAATCTTTAAAATTTATTATTTGCTTTCTTTTAATTGAATTCTTATATCATTGTCATCATCCCCATGCTTATATTATGTTGAAACTCATATGTGGCCCGTAGTGCATAGATGGACTTGGTATGATTATGACTAGGGATTATTTAGTATAATAATGATCGTAATGTTACAAATGATGTGGTAAAAGTCCTCATTGGCCCATAGTGCATTGATGGATAGTTGTTGGCATGATCATGACCATTGGTGAAAACATGAATATCTTTGGCCCGTAGTGCGTGGATAATTTGTGGTCGTGATACTAAAGAATATCATTGGCTATAGTGCAGGGGTGATTCAATGATGTGGATTATTTATTAAGCTGAGTCTCAGCGATAAAAGTAATGAAAAGCATTTTAAATCATAAAAGATAGTAGATATCATGCTCTACTTGACTCTTCTAATGAATTGCTTGTTCCGCTGCAGTTAAACTTGATATTTGTTATATTTTATCAGTTTAACACTATTGAAGGCTAACGATAAATTATTCTGCATTATCTTAGTCATAACATTTCTTACTGGGTTAGTTGAGCTCACCCTTTTGCTATCATTGTTCTCTTCAAGAAATGAGAACGTAGCCGGGACTAGTCGAGGAACGGAGTGACGGTCCAGATGTTTGCATTAGTAGTCCTAACTATTCTATGAAATAATGTTATAATAAATGTATTGAGGACTTCATTTGAGTTTGAATACTGTCTAGAAGACAATATTCGTATTAAAACTCTCAGTTTATGTTTTTTCGTATTTTACACGACAGTTGTATTATTAAGTTATATTTGAATTTTGTACCATGTATTTGGCGACTCAAGATGGGTGATGTATACCTATTTTAATTTAGGGGCGTCATAACAAATCCCTCTGGCTGTGTCATATACACATCCTACTCAAGTTTCCCATTGAGGAATGCCGTTTTCACGTCCATCTGCCAGATTTCGTAGTCATGGTAAGCTGCAATCACAAGCAAAATCCGAATGGACTTGAGCATCGCTACTAGTGAGAAGGTTTCGTCATAGTCAAATCCTTATCTTTATTTTAAACCTTTTGCGACCAGTCGGGCCTTATAGGTCTCTACCTTTCCATCTGCTCAAGTCTTTAAGAACCCAATAGGCTTAATGCCTTCAAGTGGTGAAACCAAAGTCCATACTTGGTTTTCATACATGGAGTTCGTCTCCGATTTCATGGCTTCTTGCCACTTCTCTGAGTCTTTAGTACTCATAACATGTTCGTAATTCAATGGATCATCATCATTTATGATGCATACCTCATCGTCATCCTCTATGACGAATCCATACTTATTAGGTATCTTTGGTACTCTTCCAGATTTATGAATATGGTTTGTTACAATAGGTTCTTCCACTTGGTTAGGACCTGACTTTGATCTGTAGTATTTTATGGTTCTTAAACCTCTTCAAGATATATGTTACTCCCACTAACCCATTTAAGGATAAACTCCTTTTCCAAGAAGGCAACATGTTTCACAACAAACACCTTTTGATCAGTTCGATGATAGAAATAATACCCTAATGTTTCTTTAGGGTATCCCATAAATCTATATTTGTCAGATCTATCCTGTAGCTTATCATTTTATAACTTTTTGACACAAGCTGGACAACACCAAGTCGTAACATGCTTAAGATTTGGTTTTCTCCTTGTCCATAATTCATATGGGGTCTTAGGGACGGATTTGGTAGTTACCTTGTTAAGTAGGTATGCAGCCGATTCTAGGGCATATCCCCTGAAGGAAACTAGAAGAGCGGTAAAGCTCATCATGGATTGAACCATGTCTAATAATGTTCGATTTCTCCTTTCAGATACACCATTCAGCTGTGGTGTCCCTGGTGGAGTCCATTGTAAGATTATACCTTTTTTTTTAGATAATTGAGAAACTCATCGCTTAAGTATTCACCACCTCAATCTGTTTGAAGAATCTGAATACTTTTGTCAGTTTGTTTCTCTACTTCTCTTCTGAACTCTTTGAACTTTTCAAATGATTCAGATTTATATTTCATTAAATACACATATCCAAATCTTGAGTGATCATCAGTGAATGTAATAAAATAAGAATACCCTCCTCGTGCATTCATTGTCATAGGTCCACATACATTTGTGTGTACCAACGTGAACAACTCTGTAACTCTTTCTCCTTTTCCACTAAAAGGAGATTTAGTCATTTTTCCCATGAGACAAGATTCACAAGTTGGATATGATTCATAATCTGATAACTCTAGGAGCCCATCTTTATATAACTTGGATAATCGTGTTTCATTAGTATGACCAAGTCTACATTGTCACTTATTGGTATAATTAATGTAACGCCTCGAAATCTGGTCTACCTTCACACCTGGATTCCGTACGTCACGGTCCCATCTCTTGCCAAACATACTGTCGATGTCGGGATTTTTATTTGTCCCTTTTCGTTACTTTTTCTTTGGTGTTCTCATGTTAGGTGAGATTTGTTTGAAAAAACAAGTGAAAAAGGTCCGACATGTGTAATGTCGACGATTTGACTTTAAGAGTCGCCAGTTGGTGTTTTTAACTGGTTGCACCAACGCAACTGAAAAAGGTTTGCACATTGACCCAGTGATGTAACACTGCTAAACGGGTCTGTTAAAACCGAGATTCATTTGGGTTCGTGGGCTTGATTATGCGGATGGAAGGTGTTAGGCAACCCCCGACATCCGTGTTGCCACGGTGACCGCCACTTTTCAAGAAACTGTTATATGAATATGTGTGTGTGTGTGTGTGTGAATCAATGTGCAATTATTTGAAAGTACTGCGAGGCCTCGTTCGCACCTATATACAAAGGGTTTGAATTTATAGAAAAATTCAGTTTTAAACAGAATATAGCAATGAAATTTTGTAAAAGAGGTTTCTCAAACCCTGTGCTCAATAGGAATTGAGACCTTTTCATACTTCCATTTTATTATTAAATGTTTGGCTTGATTGCTTTTATTTTCGAGATGCAAGGCATCTTCAAAAAAATAATATACAGCAGTGCCGAACTCCTCATGGGCATGATAGCCATCCAACGAAATTCAGACACCGCAAATAATGTGCAAGCTGCTTACAGCTAAAAATGTCCATCACGGGAACCGAATCAAGATTCAGTAGACTGAATATGTGATAACATGATTCCAAGGCTCACATGATGCCGCAGTTTATATGAAAAGCATTAAGCAGTTACATATATAAAAGCTGTAAATATATATATATATATATATATATATATATATATATATATATATACAGATATGATCAACCACCACGAAGCACCTCCATGGGGGATCAGAAATGTAAATATATAAAAGCGTATATATATATATATATATATATATATATATATATATATATATATATGGACATGATCAACCACCACAAAGCACCTCCATAAGGGATCATAAATGTAAATAAAGCAATAAATGCGATCAACCGCCAAGAAGTAAACTCCAGGACTGACAGAAATGTATATATATATATATATATAAGCAAGTAAACGCTCCAAACATAAGTCTAGGCTCAATCGAGGCATAACTCGATAATTTTAGTCCATATATAAATATATACATATATAAGTATATATATACAGACAGAAATTAAAACCACGGACCGAAGTTCGGGCGTACGTACACAACACGACTCTCAATGTGAAGAATAGTGTGTGCAAAGATTAAGAGAAAGGCTTTATAGAGTGTGAGAAGGCTTACAGTGGGCTGCCAAAGAAGGCTTTTATGACTCTAGATGGATAAACACTTAGCTCCCACGGGTAAAAATATAGCTATATGTGAGCTAACAGGTGTTTAAAATGAGGAAACACTCAATATAGGGTGTGTACAAAGCAAATTGGACAGGGCTTCCTTTCCTTTTTCTCTCTTACAAATGGCCACCCCAAGCCCTCTATTTATAGAGGGGGAGCCCAGATGAATCTGGTTGCGGCAGATGCAATCTGTTGCGGTTACCTGGTGCCCCAGTGTGCTCATGGTCCCTGCCATCTCGAAGTAAGTGCACTCGTGCACTGTGATGTCCACTCAAACTTACAAAACTTCAATCTGAGCATCCGAACGAGGTATACAAGACCATCTTCGGACTGTTTTTGAAGAGAGTTACGCAATGACATGGGATTAGAGGTTGTATGAAGTCAGGAAGAGGGGACCATGCCCATGGTCTTCAAGCTTCAAATTCTATCTGGTGTGCTACCACGCGTAATAGTCACTCGGGATTGGAACTCCTTGGCTCTTGTGGGATTTTGTTGTGTAGAAATGTATGTATGAAATGTTAAGACGGTGCGCTGGGGTTGAGGTGGCAAGATAACCTTTTGACTCCTCACCGAGGTTATCTCCGGTTTGAGCTGATAGCAGACGTTGCTCAGGGTTACATCTGAGATTTGACTGCTGCAAGTGTTTGAATTCCGCAAGGTCATCTGTAAGTGTACTTGTCTTCCTGGTGTTAGCTCTAGGTCTTTGGAATGAGTGCCTCGGCAGGAGGTCTGAGATTGAAGCTGATCGCATGCATTTGAAACAAACATTTCCGGAGTTATCGCCGGAACTGCAACAGCATTCCTTGGGGTTATCTCCAAGGATGAAACTCATGGTTATCTCTAAGGCTAGAACTGAGATTCCCGGTGTGTGTTCTGGGGTTGAGACTGAAGTTCTGGTAGTATCCGGAATGGATGTGAGCTGTCTTCCAGGGTTATCTCCGAAAGATAAATCTACCCTCCTGCAATGTCAGTAATAGGTGTGCAGAAAATTTTGATTGTCTATAGATGCCCCTCTTTATCATATTCATGCAATGCAAGGCATGGATAGGATAAAGAATCCTAGACACTTGAAATGCAACAAGATAAACATGATGATATGTGAAGCAACACGATGTAAATGTATGATGCATGAATGAATGATTTTTAGTTCCCTGTTAATCCTGCCGAGGATGACAATTAGTGATGTCTTGGACATGTGATCCAAGTATTCAAGGATGTTGACGTTGGGGCTATCACCAAAGTCATGGATCCTTGATACAGACCTTTACTCTATAGAGGTGCCTCTCGTGTACAAGAGATCTGTGGGGATAAAGCTTTATCTATTTGAGGATGTGTATAACATATTACATCATCGGTCCTCTCCGATGAGGATGGTCTTCTCTGGTTTGTGTCACCAGCATATACCATGATCTTTGTTGGAGTTACTGCCAACAGTTTGTATTGTTAGGGCTGCTTGACATTCATTGATGTGTGTATCAATGATTGCATTGCGTTGTGACTCTTGCTAGGGAGTAAGTCAAGGCTGCTTATCCTTCACTAACGCGTATATCAATGGTTGAATCATGTTGTGACCCCCGCCGGGGATACTTTATCAAAGTCTGACTTCAGCGTTGTAACCCCTGCCGGGGATACGTTGCTTTAATGGGTTTACTTGCCATCGGCTAAGGTAACGTCAAGGTTGCTTGACCTTCATTGATGTGTGTATCAATGGTTTCGATGGGTTTACTTGCCACCAGCTGAGATAAAGTCAAGGTTGTCTGACCTTCATTGATGTGTGTCTCAATGGTCAAAAATGGTTTGTAACACCCGTCGGGGATACGTGGATGCTTGAAAGTCTGCGTTGTGACCCCCGCCGGGGATACATTATCAATTTATAACTTCGGCATTGTAACCCCCACCGGGGATATGTTATCAATTTATAACTTAGGTGTTATAACCCCCGCCGGGGATACGTTATCAATTTATAATTTCAGCGTTGTAACCCTCGGCGGGTAAGGTTTTAGGGCTATGACCCTGCACTGACGGCATCAGACCTTTTTGAGGTATTGTCGAGCATGATTTGCAAAAGCTGGGGCTACTGGTATAGTATACCTTGTATGCAGGTGAATATCAATGAGTGATATGCGAAGCCAGAGTTTGGCCCGAGAAAACCAGGATTTCAGGCTATTTCGCTCAATCGCGTAGCGTTTTTATTCCTGATTTGCCCTTGTCAGCTTATGAGACCTCCTTTTCAACTCGAACTGAACCGAGACGATGATGTGGGACCCATGCAGGGGGCCGTAGGTACACCTACGGCCAACTGTGGGTATGTATTGCCTGTAGGTTGCTTTTATAAGTCATTTTCAAGTTTGTCTTTGCAAAGGAAATCGAGAGCTCTTCTTGGCACTGCTTGAGTTCGGGCAACTTTACGCACGACATTCCGCCACCGCTGCAAGTGTTCTTCTTCATCACGGTAACTTATGCATGTATTTTTTTCCAGTTTTTATCCGTTGGAAAATGACTTATCACATGAAATGCCCTTAGACACATAGTAGTGAATATGCATGCTGATATAACTTTATAAAAAATAATCAACATAGTAAATGTTAGTATTTAACCATGTTGAACATAATGATGTGAAAAAATTTAACTTTTGAAACAGTCAAATTAGCACCTTTTACTGTCATTACTTATCCTATTTGAGGACAAATGAGTAAAGGTAGAAAAGCAAAATAATCCTGGTAAATAGACTACACTTATGGATTTTTTACTGTGATGTATTAATGCATGTAGGATGTATATGACTGTGAGTAGGTGTGCTACTGAATGGCCACCTAGTCATGCCTATGTGCATGTGGATAGTCTTATTTACAAAGGGGACTATGGAAATTTTTTTCCAAAATGTAGGCATTGGGTAGTCATGCATTTTTAACTCTACTATAGAAGTATGTTAAAATAATGCATGCATGCATGTAGTTATAAAATGCATTTTGAAAAGATCCAGGTAAGAATTTACCACACCCTTTTTGAGGTGATTTGGAGATTTGTTGTCCAGATATTATGCATCCGGATCAGTCGAGTAGTTCTCGCGGAACCACTTCTGGTGTATGGAGGAGGGCTTCTAAAGTGCCTCGACCCCATTCTGTTAGACAGCCTCATCGTTTGGTGGAGGCGGTGATACGTCTTGTCTGGGTTGAAGTTCCAGATGTCGAGGACGAGGAGGAGGATGTACCAGTTGAGGTTCCTCCTCCTGCTACACGTGTTCCCCGTAGGTATTTTCCAGGTATTCAAAGGGGCTAACCCAGAGCTTCTGGGTGACTTGAGTCGACATCCTTCAGTCTACCTACACGGAGACAAGGTATAAAGTTAGATCTTAATCTTCCTTATTTCCTATTGACGAGGAGTAAAGGGTTCTGATGTTGATCTGCATTTGATGTAGGTTCCCGGATTTACACAGCCTCGAGGGAATTGATGGTTTCACTCATTGCCCCCTATAGCTGGAGTTGTTGACAGCGAATGTCATCATATGGGTTCCCTACTCTGGGGAGCATTTGAGCATTGGATTTGTGGATGGGTACCCGACTGGTATCGAGCACGTGATTTCCACCCGTAGGATTCCTCTTTTCAAAGATGGAGGATGGGAGCTCTACTTAGGAGAGTGTACTATCAGGAGCACTACAAGAGAGATTTGCATGCCGATTTTACCTCCTGTCAGGCGTTATTGGCCTGTTTTGCAGTCACCCGTCATTGATATCCCATTGTTAGGGGTTGACGGTTTCACACTGTTAGAGGGTCCTTGCACTCAGGAGATGTTCCAGCATTGGTGGTTTCCTCGTACCATTGGAGCCCAGACCCGCGCCACACAGTACATGGGGGATATTGTTCCAGAATCCGTGATGATGATGGATTTGCTAGCCTGCATCAGAGATCCGACTCATATCACACAGATTGACAGTTTGACCCTGCAGTTGGACCGGGTACATTTCTTTATCCGACACTTGGGCAGAGATCCTTCAAAGGCAGACACTTTTGATCCTTTCAGCTCTGGTGCTGGCCCCTCAGGTGACCCATATGTCTTTGTCAGTGGAGATCCTCCCTTGTATAGGCCTGGCATCCCCGTAGATAGAGATCTAGTGACTCAGGAGGAGTTACATCAGGTGGACAGGATTGATGATGTAGACATCGATACCATTGACTTCTTCTGATGTATATTCTCGTTATCTCTTTTGATAAGCCTCTACTAGGCATTGGGTAGCTTCGCCCCATTCTCGCTATATCTTTGGATAGGCCTCTGTTAGATGTAGGGCAATTTTGCCCAATTCCCATGTATTTTAGCTATACATAGATGTATTAGATGATGATATACTTAGGAATGCATGTACAATTTTCCATTCCCTATATTAGATTGTCATCTATTGTATCATGCATGTTATTATGTTATGCACATGTATGTATGTCTAGAGATATTCAGTATTGGCCTCTGGATGGTCTTATGACAAGGCCCGTACAGATGTCTTCTTCGACAGTTAGCCGTATTGATCATACCCCACCATCTTTGGTTGCATCGGGTATGCGATCGTGGTATGATAACATGTCACCATCAAACAGAGTGACTGTAGATCATTTGTTGTAGCATACTATGACCCTGTTGATGTTTCAGGTTCCCACATGATTCGTGGATGGCATGCTAGAGCACTGGGTATTGGAGAGGCAGGTCTTCCGATTTGGGACCCAGGAGTTGACTCCTACTCTGGAGGAGTATGCACGTTTGATGATGCTGCCATTGGACAGACCTTGCGTGCATATGGCTATTAGAGACATAAGTAGGCAGTTTATGACCCTCACTAGCTTGAGGCGTAAAGTGGTGTAGGATGAGATCACATCTGGCCACGTTATATCCCAGCATTTGTTGTTTGACAGATATGGCTCTGAGGATAGTTATGCATGGCATTCAGGGGATTTCACCACAACACAGGATCATTGGCATTTGGCCAGAGTAGATGTACTGCTATTATGCATACTGTCATATGTCTACAAGCCACGATACATGGATGAGTTGGACATTGGCGTCATTATGGCAGTGAGAGCTCTCAGGGAGGGTCATACAATTATACCAATGATCATAGCAGAGAGACGAGGTCGCCTACATATCTTGCTGCACTTATCCCGTGCAAGGGTGTTTACTGATGACTTCGATGCATGTCAGACGTGTGGTTTATGTCACACTTGAGACTGATTGGCACTTTTAGATGGCGTGGATATTGTTTCACCCATGAGATAGCCATGTCATACTCCTTTCAGCCTGCGGAGTGTACAGATGTTGTGTCTTGGTCAGCTTTCCTGGCAGGGATTGGAGATCCATTCGCTATATTGTCGTGTACAGGGCTTAGTTCACCCTACAGCTTCATTACTCATGCTACGGGCATGGATTATCTTCCTCTGGCTGGTTTGAGAGGCATGATTACTTACCACCCACTGGCCGTGATGTGTCAGTTTTACTAGTTCTAGGACTTCCATCATTTTGAGGGGGCATCGAGTCAGCGCTTCGCTTCTCGGCATTTATCAGCAAAGGACAGATCCAGGTTGTATGCATGTTTGGATCAGTGAGAGCTATCTAAGTTTTCTATCAGCCATCCGGTTTATTATGCAGAGTATTCTGCATGGATGGAAACAGTAGATCAATTTCCATTGCGGTAGTATCCACGAGTGTAGGGACCGAATCATCGATGATGAGGAGCCTATGGAGGAGGTTGATATTCCCATCAAGGAGGATTTGACTGCTGGGTTGCCAACATCTGTGATGGATTCTCCCACTACTAGTGCTATTGTCATTCAGCATTTAGCATAGTATCTGGAGTAGAGTCTACATCTGATGACCTATGAGAGAGATCAGGCTAGGGCCTCGATGTTGACAGCTCTTGATGGGAGAGAAGCATATCTATTGGAGAGAGACGAGTCTAGATCAGCCAGAGATGCATTCATTATGGACCGAGATGCTGCCCTATCTGCCCGAGTTGTGGCCGTCGCAGACAGTACTTCAGTGAGATCCCATACGACTGGCATCCTTGCCAACATGAGTGCATATATTGATGAGCATCATGCCACCATACAGTTAGCCTCGGATCTGCTAGCTCGTGTAGATACCATTGGGTAGGAGCTTGTAGCGTTACCTCCTTCTTCAGAGAGGGATGCTATGTTAGATCTGATAGTCCGCATGCACATAGATCCGTAGATAGACTTGTATTTTTCTGCACAGACTAGCTTAGGCATTTTGTCATGTACAACACATATTATATATATCAAATAGTATTATATATGGCAGAGAAATATATTTTGATTTACTTCCCTTTCAGTTGTGCCTTGATACTTGCTTGATATTTGCTTGTTTCTTCAGGGCTTGTGATCTTGATGCATTTTAAATTCATCCTTGATATGTGGACATTGAGCCATCGTAGGATCTCTCAAAACGGATCATTGATCTGTGTGTATCCCTACCATCTTTGGTGTCTTGGGACTAGTTTCTATATGTAAATGTGGAGAGGAGTGTGGCTTTTCCTCTCAGAGATTGACCGCACCATAGATGGTCGAAAGTACTTCTATTTGTGAGAAGCCTAGTTAATTCCATCTCTTATGAATTGGTGTTGCTCTTTGAGGCACAACCGCATCTTAGATGATCACCGAATCTTCTATTGGGGAAGAGAGGTTGGGTAATTCCATCCCTTTGGTCTGAAGCCGATGAAATGCGGTGGATTGAAATTTGATCCCGATCTTAGTGTGACAAGTATTTTTGTTCTGGTAGGGGGTTAGACCGAACCATAAATGGCTGCATACGTACTCCTATTGAAGAGGAGATCAGGTCTGCGTAGTTCAAACCTGGTGTAAGAGGTTCAACGCTGAATGTGAAGGCAGATCGGTGTAGAAGCTTTATTGATGAAGAAGGGTGTAGAAGTGTTTTTGTTGTTTTTGTTTTTGTAGAGAAAGGGCAGAAATGTTTTTGTGTTTTTTGTTTATTATGACTGGGCCATATAGAATATGGTTACCTACGTACTCCCGTGTATCAAGGAGATCAGGTCGACGTAGTTCGCCCCTCAGGACAAATTATAGCCGAATAGAAGTATGAATCCCATGTGCAGGCTATACTGCGGGGAGAAGAAAGTTTGATCCCATGATGGGGAAAAACTGCAGGTGTGGAAAAAGTTTGATCCTGTCTTCAGGACAAACTGCAAGTGTAGGAAAGTTTAATCCCATCTTCAGGACAAACTGCAGGTATAAAAGGTTCAATCCCGTCTTCAGGATAACCAAAATTGTATGAAAGGTTTTGAAATGAGGTGAAACCAGGTTGCTAGTTTAAAGTGTATGTTTCCCTGAGGGGAAGAAGAGTATGTATAAAGGGTTAGAAAAACTGGAATGACTGGTGATTCGGTGATCATAAACCAGGATGTTTGCTTGATGGTAACCTCAGATATAGTACCGTTTCACGGTGTCCAAGTTGATAAGTTGTGGAAATTCATCGCCGTCCATTTCCTGTAGTTTGAGAGCGCCTCCTATCAATACCTCCTTGACAACAAACGGGCCTTCCTAGTTAGGAGTGGATTTTCCCTTAGATTGATCTTGGTTGTCAATGATCTTCTTGAAAACCAAGTCATGTTGTTTAATTGCCATAACTGGACTTTTCTATTGTAGGATCTGGCGATCCTTTGCTGATATAACTGACCAGGGAAGATAGCCGCGGTTCGCCTTTCGTCTATCAAAGACAATGGTGATACATGTCTTGTACCCATTGGTTTTTATCCAGTTGAGCATCCATCAACACTCTGAGGGATTCCATTTCCACCTCTATGGGGAGCACTACTTCCATCCCATATGCTAATGAGTAGGGGGTTGGCCAGTGGAAGTACGCATTAAAGTTCTGTAGGCTAATAAAGTCAGAGGCAAGAGGTCAGGCCATCCTTTGTGATTGGTGAACATTTTTTGCATGATCTTCTTGATGTTTTTATTAGCCGCTTAAACATCACCATTCATCTTTGGACGATAGATGACGGAGTTAAGGTGTTTGATGTGGAATTTATTGCATATCTCCTCCATCAGTTTGTTGTTGAGGTTCTTAGCATTGTCTGACACAATGACCTCTGGTTGTCCATATCGACAGACAATATTGTTTCTGATGAAAGCAATGATGACTTCTTTGGTAACCTTGGGGAAGGAGGCTACTTCTACCCATTTAGTTAAGTAGTCGATCATGGTGAATATGAATAGATGTCCATTACTAGCTTTGGGCTTGATAGGCCTGATCATGTCCATTCCCAAAATTGATAAGGGTCATGGCGAACTCATATTATGGAGTTCCCTTGGAAGGGCGTGGATAGAATTCCCATGAATTTGGCATTGATAGCACCTCTTGGCGTGATCATCACAGTCAGCTTTGAGCGTAAGCCAATAATGCCCTGTTCTGAGGATCTTCTTGATAAGTAGAGGTCCGCTCATGTGTGGGCCACATACTCCATCATGGATCTCATCCATGAGCCTCTGAGCTTGGTTTTTGTCCAGACATCTGAGGAGACCTAGTCCTGCATCTCTTTTGTAGAGTGCATCTCCGCTCAGGTAAAATTTCATAGCAAGTCAATGGATCTGTCTCTTTTCAGTTAGGCTCGCCTCAGCGGGTGTAGATCCATCTCGCAGATACTCCTTGATATATTGACCAAGGGTTGTGGATGGGAGGTAGCTCATTCGATACTTCTCCAACACAGTTCAAATAAGCTGGGGCCTTTTGCAGGGCAAATATGATGCTTAGCATATTTTCCTTGTCAGGTATGTGAATCAAGGAGGCCAACATTGCTAGTGCATCCGCAAAATCATTCCTATTACGAGGAATGTGTGAAAATGAGATTTTTTAGAACTCCAAAGCCATCTGTAAAACTTACCGATGGTAAAGCAGCAAATGTAGTTCCTTGGTTTGATAGATTCCTGTGGATTGTTGGATTATCAACTCTGAATCCCCAAAGACAGTTAACCGCTTAATGCCCATTGAACGGGCAAGATTTAGCCCCATGACACAGCCTTCATACTCAGCTGTGTTGTTGGTGATGACAAACTACAATTTGACGGCGACGGGATACTACTCCCCCGTACCGGATACTAGAACTGCTCCAGCTCTAGAGCCTTCGGTGTTAATAGCTCCATTGAAATACATTTTCCACGTACGACATGAATCATATTGATGGTATTACTGAACTGCCATTACCCCTTCATCGGGAAAATATGTTTCTAAGGGTTTGAAATCCCCTGCAGGTGCGGCGGTTAGTTGATCCGCAATTCCTTGACCTTCGATAGAGTTTTGCGTCACATAGATGATGTCAAATTATTGTAGGATCAACTTCCATCTAGACACCCAACAATTGAGTATGGGCTTATTGCACACATATTTGAGAGGATCCACGCAGGATATGAGATGGGTTATGCGACCGTGGAGGTAATGTTGTAACCTCATGGAAGCCCATGCTAAAGCACAACAAGTCTTCTCAACCAGAGTGTACTTGTGTTCATTGCTGCTGAATCTCTTGGTGAGGTAATAGATTGCTCATTCTTGGCCTCTATCGTGTTTTTGCCCAAGCATACAGCCCATGGCATTGTCATTAATGGACATGTACATGAAGATGGGAACATCATCCTTGGGTGGTACCAAAACAGGAGCATTAACCCGCTGCTCTTTGATTGTAAGGAAGGCTTTCTGACACTCATCGTTCCATTTCATGGAGGAGTTCTTCCTTAACAATTTGAAGATGGGCTCAGAGGTTGCTGTGAGTTAAGAAATAAACCTGCTAATGAAGTTTATTCTTCCCAAAAATCCTCGTATTTCCTTCTTTGTCTGAGGAATGGGCATTTCCTTAATGGCCTGGATTTTGGTGGGATCCAACTCAATCCCTTTGTGGCTGACTAGAAAACCTAGCAACTTGCCTGATTTGACACCAAAGGCGCACTTGGCTGGATTCAACTTCAAGTTGTACTTACGCAACCTGTTTAATAACTTTTTGAGATGGTCTAAGTGGTCTTCCTCCCTTCGGGATTTGATAATGATGTCATCCATGTAGATCTCTATCTCTTTATGCATTAAATCATGGAAAAGAGCCATCATGGCTCGCTGGTAGGTTGCCCTGGCATTGATGAGGTCGAATGACAACCGTCTATAGTAGAAGGTTCCCCAAGGCGTGATGACAACAGTTTTATCATGGTCTTCCTCAGCGACCGTAATCTGATGGTTCCCCACAAAGCAATCAGCAAAGGAGTACATGCCGTATTGAGCAGTATTATGAATAAGAATGTGGATAAAGGGCACGGGAAAGTAATTTTTAAGGCAAGATTTGTTCATATCCCGATAATCCACGCAAACTCGCACCTTTTCCCTGGTTTAGGCACAAGAACAATATTAGATATATATTCTAGATATGTAGACACCATGATAATGCCAGCTTGAAATTGTTTCACAATTTCCTCTTTAACCTTTAAACTCCACTCAGGTTTCAATCGCTTGAGCTTCTACCTGACTGGCTTAAATCCCTCCTTAATGGGAAGGCGATGAAGGAAAATGTTAGTGGACAAATCCACCATGTCTTCGTGAGACCATTCAAACACATCATGGAATTGGGTTAATAGCGCAACCATGTCATTCCGTTGGTTTGGGGTTAGGTCTGAACCAACCTGGATTAGCTTAGGGCTTTCTAAGGTTCCAAGATTGAAAGAAGTGGTCTGATCAAGTTGGATTTAGGTTTGTCTGTGACCCATTCCTTAATCTCCCGAGGTGTCTCAATGTCCTCTTGTATTTCCATAAAGTCTGAGTCCAACTTTGCATCAAAGTTACAATCTTTGTGGAGAAAAGGCACCTCATCAGCAAGTACAGGCACATCTAAATTCAGGGTCCTAAAACAAAATATGATTTTACTTAATATATGAAACTATTTAATCATATAAAAGTGTTAGCATGTACTGATAAAATAACTGCTAATACTATATAGAAAAGTAAACAATTAAAAAGTTATCTGAGGCGTAGAGGATTTACGCGTTTTACCTAAATCGACCAATGCATGGAGTGTTGCTCCAATTGTCGAGGGTAAAGTCCTGATGGACTACAGTGTTGGAGGGGTTGTCATCATCCTCCTTTTCCCGAATGATAACAATAACATCTGGGCAATCATCGTCTGGGGTGTATCTGTTTGTATGTTCATCATGGACAATGATGCGTATGCCTGACATCATTAAGGTGATGTCATGTTTACGTTTCCGCTCCCTTTCTTCCACTTCGAGATCAAGAATCAGCACCTCTTTTTCTTTGAATGGTACTGGTTTGGGAAACAGCATAGCCATAACATGGGCTGACACCTTTACCGGAGACTGTATCAGCTCATGAGGTGCAAGTGAAGAAATTCGCCATGTGGCGGAAGCTTGAGGAATCTGCTTGTGCTTATGAGGATTCCTGTGACTGGAACTGGCAGAATAGCCTAGTCCGGATGTCCCAGTTTGACTAGACACTTAAATAGGGTGCTTAATACCCTGTTGATTTTTACCAAGCCCTTGTCCAGGCTGATGACCCAAGGACATCATTTCTTGAGTGGCCGACATAACCTCTGCAGAAATCTTGGGTACGGGAAGTGGCACTCCAATAGGATGGTATTGTGTACTACTTGTAAGACCCCGAAATTTTTTAAATAAAAAGGAATTTCCTTTATTTATTATTTTGAAATAGTAAGGGTTGATTTGATTAATGTGGATAGTTAAGGGTTAAATACGCAAATATTTCAAAATAAGCAAGTGGTTATAAAATATTCATTTTTGTCGGGGAATATTAGTTTGGTCGTGGAATATTAAATCTTTGTCGGGGAATATTAAATGACGACAGCCTTGACCATGTGTGGGCCCCATAACGGAAAGCGATTGGATGAGGAAAGCGACAAAGTTTGGGTGGTTATAAATAAGCTGGCGTAGTTATTACAAGTTAAGACCGTAGTTATTCTAAGATTAAGATCATTGGAATACCGGTGGTTAAAATACTGATGTCTGGCGTGGTCACCTGAGAGTATTACGGTATTGGTATGTGATTGTTGAATTATTGATTCTTACGTAAGATGGCACTACTCAATAATTTTCACGGTGAGTTCTTGTTCAACATTTTATTTTATTGATTCAATAATTTTTGCGTTGATATTTTATATTATTGTTGTTGATAATTGTCCGCACATGATTTCCCATTATCGGATCAATAATTCATATTATTTGAATAATATTATTAGATAACATTATTGGCAATGTCTAGAAAGTTACGTCTAAGGAGAGGTTTGGTCACCTAATTGCGGCGCTTGAAGAGGAGAGATCCTTATTGGAAAGCCCCTCTTTCCCAGGAAAACTGGTTGTCATTATAAATGTGATTACGTAATATTATTTGTGAATAATTAATTATTGATTCATATGATAAGGAAATATTTATTTTATATGAATATAAATGATGGATTTATTTATGTGGTTATTAATGAAGGAATTAATGTTGAGGTGTTTTATCGATTATTTTATCGGATTGGAGGTGTTAAAAATCAAATCGGGGTTTTGAGATATATTCATGGGGTTATAATTTTAATCCAACCGTTGGATCGTTGTAATTTTTGGATATGTTATACATACATAAGTTGAGTATATGTCCACAAATTTTGAAAATTAAAATGAACGAATGATTTGTTATGAATTTTAAGAGAGGTGGCTGATTGAAATTAGGGTTATAATTGATTTTGGTGGAAAATTCTAGAATTGAGTGGGCCCCACTTGTGGTTGGTGAAAAAATGTGCTGAATTTTATTTCAAATGTGGTGGGTGGCAATAGTAGCGAGGTAAAGCCATCAAAGTTGTCTTGAGTTAAGTCCGCTTGCCAAGGGCTAACATTTTCCTATAAATAGAGGGCTAAGTTAGAATTGAAAATCACACGAAACAAAGTTTTCTCTTTCTCTCTCTATATTATTGAGCGTATTTTGTGAGTATTTAGATACTTTGAGAGTTGTTGTTCAAGACAAGTTTCATTCAAGCATCACTTGAGCCTTTCCTTAGAAATCTTGATTCTTTGAGGTAAGGGATGTTATTTTCTTCTCAAATGATATTAATTCTTCAATATCATTATCTTTGAAATATTAGTTGGTACTTTTATCAAATTTAGAACTTTTTCATGTCGGGTTACTATTCATGAGTTACTATTCACGAGTTACTATTCATGAGTTACTATTCACGAGTTACTATTCACGAGTACTATTCATGAAGCGTGAAGATGTTTTTGTGGAATTTCTATCTTTTGGTGTTTGGTTACTATTCACGATACTCAAGGCACTATTCACGTATCTGGCACTATTCATCGAAAAATAAAATTTCTTCTTTTCGTCAAAATATCTATTTTGGATACTAGCTTTTGATTGTATCCATGTTTTGATCATTCTTGAATTTTACACCACTATGATTATTTTTGAGGTATTGTTGGACATGGATAAAACAAAGTACGAATCCTTAATCCTTAATCCTTGTCATTTTGTTTCTTTGGATTCATTCTTTAAAAATATTTTCATCATCCTCGGTCTTAAATGATGATATTATTGAATATCTTTGGTCTGTAGTGCAAAGATGAATGATTTCTGAAGAATATCTTTGGCCTGTAGTGCAAAAGATGAGCGGTGTTTAAATGAACATGACTGATCGATGAATATCTTTGGCCTTTAGTGCAAAGATGAGCAGTGTTGAGATGAACATGATTGATCGATGAATATCTTTGGCCTTTAGTGCAAAGATGAGCAGTGTTGAGATGAACATGACCGATTGATGAATATCTTTGGCACGTAGTGCAAAGATGAATATTTGATTTGAGATGAATATTGATCGATGTTACGAGGATAAAATATTGATGATGGACCGTTAAATTCATAGATTATAGTAGATTTCATTCTCTACGTAACTCTTCTATGAATTATTATTTCGCTGCGAATATTGATCCAAACTTGTTGCCTATGTGATTCTATCGATTTTTTCCTGTTGGAGACTAACGATAATTTGTTGTATATTATCTTAGTCATAATATTCTTTCTTTGGGCTAGTTGAGCTCACCCTTTTCCATGTTGTTCCATTTTTCTTCTGGGAGGCGAGAATGTAGCTTAGTACTAGTCGGGGTATGGAATGAAGGTTCTAGAGAGAGTTGTTTAGTAGTCCTCACCATTTTTGTAAAATAATGTATCAATAAATGTGATGGGGATTTATTTGAGTATAGATATTGTCTAAAAGATAATATTTGTATTTAAACTCACAGATTTCTTGTTGTAATAATAAAGTTGTAGTTGTTTACGTACCATGTATTTGGCGACTCGAGAATGGGTGTGGTGTATACCTATTTTGGGGCGTCACGGTTGAATGTATCGAGCTTAGGGATATGATCTCTGGCGGAGATGGGGAATAGAACTAGGAGGGGAGAGGCGAGTAAATCCTTTTGCTAGTGTGTCCTACCTAAGCTTATTTGTTTAGTTGGTCAAGATATAGGGATATTATGTGATTGATTTCCTTAATTAACCCTTCTTTTATGACGATGATTTGAGAATGTCGTCAATCGAGAATATTAATAGTGGAGTAAATGAGACCGTGGAGATGCCTGTACTCACCAACGAGGAGAGCGTAAGCCAGGTGGCAATGTTCCTCCCGTGAACAACACCATTGAAAGCGAGATGATGAGCGAGGGGATGTTTAGAAGTTTTTTGCGGTTCATGCAAAATCGAACGAGGAGACTCGTGTTCAAAATACAGGAGGAAATGATAGTAATTCACGGGTGGTCACGTGACAAGAAGTTCAAAAGTTGGGACCACCGAATTTAAGGGAAAGCCCGATCCGATCATAAGCGGAAACATGGGTCAAACAAATTACCAAGATATTCGATGTCTTAGGATGCACCGAGGAAACGAAGGTTCCATTCGCTACCTTTATGTTCCGTGGCGAGGCAGACATTGGTGGGAATACGTGAAGCGTATCCATCCACCGCACTCGGCATGTCATGAGGAGGCGTTTGAAGCAGATCAATGACAAGTACTTCCCGAAAGTATTCATCATATGAAGGAAGTGGAGTTTATTAGACTAGAAAGAGAATAACATGGCGGTGTCCCGAAGACGAGGCAAAGTTTGCGGAGTTATCCAGTTTGCACCTCATTTGGTGGAGAATGAGGAGCGATTTACGCGGATGTTTACGAGAGGTTTGAAACCGCGCATACGTCAAGATCTCATTTCTCATAAATTTTCTCTCTATTCAGATGTTGTCAATGAGGCTCGATTGTTAGAAGCGAGATAACGAAATACGTTCAACCGAGGGACCATAACGAGGATCATCTAGAAGATAGCGATCATCGAATAACGATAACCAACGGAGAAAGAAGAATACGGACAAAGGCGGTAACCACTACTGGTGGTAATCGTGGCCATGAAAATAGAAGAAGCGAGTTGGGAGGAGATTTTAAAAAGAGGAGATTCAACAACGACCTGTGAAGACGTCGGCGCCCGATGGGCAAATGGTTTCAAGGGAGGAGAAAGACCATCGGTCATATGTTATAAATGCGGGAAAGAGAGACATATCAGTCCAAACTGTCCACAACAGTTTAAGGTATGCTATAATTGTGGAAAGGAAGGACATATCGCTCGAGATTGTACGATATCGAAACCCGATCCGGTGGGAATGGTGACTCAAAAGGATGTCCAAGAAAAGTCAAAGTCAGCGATTCACGGAAGAGGCGTTTGTGCGTGGCCGGTCAAAAATGCGAGGAACCCGAACGAAGTTTACGCAGGTTAGTTAATTATAAATTCTTGCGAAGTTTATACCTTACTAGATACTGGTTCTACCCATTCTTTTATCTCTCTTGCTTGCGTTCAACGTTTGAACTTGATTACGGAGAAATTAGACTTTGACTTATTTATGGAGACTCAATTAGGAGAAACTTTCATTACATCCGTTGTTTAAAAAAAAAAAAAAATCTTGCTTGATTCAAGTTGGCACTATCACATTACCTGTTAACCTTATTTCTATAGAGATATTTGCTTTTGATGTGATTTTAAGGTTAACTACTCATCGTGCCAAATTGATTGCTTTTGTAAGGTTGTTAGTTTTCATATTCCTAAGCAACCTGTTATTCGAACTCAAGCAGTCAAACCATTGTAGTCAAACATTTTCATATTAAGCCATGAAGTCATTCGTTTATTACGGATGTCAAGTTTTCTTAGTCCATGTTATGGATTTGAATAAAGACACGTCGATTTGAATATTCTTGTTGTTATTGATTTTTCCGACGTATTTCTGAAAGAATTTATTGGCTTACTCCCAAAGATCGATATTAAATTTTGTATCGACTTTGAACCCGATGACAAAACTCATTTTAAAATCTCATATCGAATGGCTCTATTGAACTTCGAGGAGTTAAAAATTCAACTATAGAATTTGGTACATGAGCCTTTATCTTGTGACTTCCTTTGTGGAATTCACCTAAGCGAACTCTCGTAGGGGCGTCATATTCGATGCGATAGTAAAGCGATAGGTGTCATTGTGACGTGCTATCCAAGATTGGGATATGAGTCGCGGTTGAGAGCAACCTAAGTCGAGAATCGAAATACATAGCTTTCAGGCTTAGTTGGTTATTATCGGAGATTCGTTGAAAGATATTCTCGAATCGCTATTCCATTAACTTGGTGACTCAGAGAGATACAAAATTGAATGGAGCAAGGAATGTGGAAAGAGCTTCAAGAACTCAAGAGGAGACTCATTTCAAATACGTGTTACGACCATGCCATCTTGGAAAAGCGAACGTGGTAGGCGACGTGTTGAGTAGAAGATCGTATATAATCGAGATACGATATTGTCAAAGACTAATTTCGTATAATTTACAAATAATAGAGATGGAGATGAAAACTCTAGGTACCCACGTGATGATATCTGAGTACGTGATGATATCTGCAGTATAATCGACTTTAATCGATAAAGTTAAAGTCATTCAAGCTACACACCGGTGATGAATTTGAAGAAGGAGGTGCAAGAAGTTGTTATTTTAAAAGCGAGAATCGGTGAGGTGAGGAAAGCTCAAACCTTGATTTATTAATCCATTTGAAATTCTCGATCGAATAGGAGCCGTGGCCTATAGACTCGCTTTTACCACCAAGTACGTGGCGTGTTCATAACGTTTTTCACGTATCGATGTTACGTAAATATGTGGACGAATCGAACTACGTCATTGAGTTAGAACCGGACGAGATAGCCAAGACTTAACGTGTGAGGAGGTACTGTCAAGATTTTGGATAGGAAGGAGCATGTCCCTACGTAAAGGTCATACCACAAGTTAAAGTTTTGTGGATGAATCATGCTATAGAGGAAATGACCTGGGAATTGGAAACGGAAATGAAAGCGAGGTATCCTCATCTTTTCAAAACACCAGGTACATACGTCAATTTCGAGGACGAAATTTCATAAGGAGGGAGGTTGTAAGACCGAAAATTTTTAAATAAAAAGGAATTTCCTTTATTTATTATTTTGAAATAGTAAGGGTTGATTTGATTAATGTGGATAGTTAAGGGTTAAATCATAAATATTTCAAAATAAGCAAGTGGTTATAAAATATTCATTTTTGTCGGGGAATATTCGTTTGGTCGTGGAATATTCAGACTGCTTGTCGGGGAATATTAAATGACGATTGACGCAACAATGTGGGCCCCATAATGTAAAGCGATTGGATGAGGAAAGCGACAAAGTTTGGGTGGTTATAAATAACGGGCGTAGTTATTCTACAAATTAAGATCGTAGTTATTACCAGATTAAGATCATTGGAATACCGATTGGTTAAAATCTGATGTCTGGCTGGTTGGTTGCATAAAGAGTATTACAGTATTGCATGCAAGATTGTTGAATTATTGATTCTTACGTAAGATGGCACTACTCAATAATTTTCACATGAGTTCTTATTCAACATTTTATTTTATTGATTCAATAATTCTTTGCGTTGATATTTTATATTATTGTTGTTCAATAATTGTCCACGCATGATATTTCCCATTATCGATCAATAATTCATATTATTTGAATAATATTATTAGATAACATTATTGGCAATGTCTAGAAAGTTACATCTAAGGAGAGGTTTGGTCACCTAATTGCGCCCGATGGGAGAGATCCTTATTGAAAGCCCCTCTTTCACGGGAGCATTTTGGTTGTTATAAATGTGATTACGTAATATTATTTGTGAATAATTAATTATTGATTCATATGATAAGGAAATATTTATTTTATATGAATATAAATGATGGATTTATTTATGTGGTTATTAATGAAGGAATTAATGTTGAGGTGTTTTATCGGTATTTTATCGGATTGGAGGTGTTAAAAATCAAATCGGGGTTTTGAGATATATCATGGGGGTTATAATTTTTAATCAAAAACCGTTGGATCGTTGTAATTTTTGGATATGTTATACATACATAAGTTGAGTATATGTCCACAAATTTTGAACCGTTAAAATGAGCGAATGATTTGTTATGAATTTTAAGAGGTGGGTGATTAGGAAATTAGGGTTATAATTGATTTTGGTGGAAAATTCTAGAATTGAGTGGGCCCCACTTGTGGTTGGTGAAAAAATGTGCTGAATTTTATTTCAAATGTGGTGGGTGGCAATAGTAGCGAGGTAAAAAGCCATCAAAGTTGCAGAGTTAAGTCTGCTTTCCGGGCTAACATTTTCCTATAAATAGAGGGCTAAGTTAGAATTGAAAATCACACCAGAAACAAAGTTTTCTCTCTTTCTCTCTATATTATTGAGCGTATTTTGTGAGTATTTAGATACTTTGAGAGTTGTTGTTCAGTATAAGTTTCATTCAGCATCACTTCCGACCTTTCCTCCAAGAAATCTTGATTCTTTGAGGTAAGGATGTTATTTTCTTCTCAAATGATATTAATTCTTCAATATCATTATGCTGAAATATTGGTTGGTACTTTTTATCAAATTTGGAACTTTTTCATGTCGGGGTTACTATTCATGAGTTACTATTCACGAGTTACTATTCATGAGTTACTATTCACGAGTTACTATTCATGAGTTACTATTCACGAGTTCTTATTCACGAGTACTATTCATGAAAGCGTGAAGATGTTTTTGTGGAATTTCTATCTTTTGGTGTGGGGTTACTATTCACGATACGGCACTATTCACGATATCTGACACTATTCATCGAAAAATAAAATTTCTTCTTTCAGTCAAAATATCTATTTTGGATACTAGCTTTGATTGTATCCATGTTTTGATCATTCTTGAATTTTACACCACTATGATTATTTTTGAGGTATTGTTGGACATGGATAAAACAAAGTACGAATCCTTAATCCTTAATCCTTGTCATTTTGTTTCACTGGATTCGTTCTTTAAAAATATTTTTCATCATCCTCAGTCTTAAATGATGATATTATTG
Organism: Panax quinquefolius; assembly: GCA_020205615.1. Taxonomy (NCBI): domain Eukaryota; kingdom Viridiplantae; phylum Streptophyta; class Magnoliopsida; order Apiales; family Araliaceae; genus Panax; species Panax quinquefolius. Next base: position 233,177 of record JAINUW010000604.1, read on the forward strand.
AATATCTTTGGCCTGTAGTGCAAAGATGAATGATTTCTGAAGAATATCTTTGGCCTGTAGTGCAAAGATGAGCAGGTGTTTAAATGAACATGACCGACTGATGAATATCTTTGGCCTTTAGTGCAAAGATGAACAGGTGTTGAGATGAACATGACCGATTGATGAATATCTTTGGCCTTTAGTGCAAAGATGAACAGGTGTTGAGATGAACATGACCGATTGATGAATATCTTTGGCCTGTAGTGCAAAGATGAATATTTGATTTGAGATGAATATTGATTGATGTTACAGGGATAAAATATTGATGATGGATTTGTTAAATTCATAGATTATAGTAGATTTCATTCTCTCACGTAACTCTTTCATGAATTATTATTTCATTGCGAATATTGATCCGAAACTTGTTGTCATTGTATTCTCATCAGATTTTTCCTGTTGGAGACTAACGATAATTTGTTGTATATTATCTTAGTCATAATATTCTTTCTTGGGCTAGTTGAGCTCACCCTTTTCCATGTTGTTCCATTTTTTCTTCTCGGGGAGGCGAGAATGTAGCGAGTACTAGTCGGGGTATGGAATGAAGGTTCTAGAGAGAGTTGTTTAGTAGTCCTCACCATTTTTGTAAAATAATGTATCAATAAATGTGATGGGGATTTATTTGAGTATAGATATTGTCTAAAAGATAATATTTGTATTTAAACTCACAGTTTTACTGTTGTAATAATAAAGTTGTAGTTGTTTCTGTACCATGTATTTGGCGACTCAGAATGGGTGTGGTGTATACCTATTTTGGGGGCGTCACACTACTCACTTCTAAGGTATGAAAACTGGTCGGCTCAACTTCTGAATTGAAGCTGATGATTGCTAGGTTTCCTTGTTCATGACATCTCGGCTCAGCATTGACAGTGACAAGGCTATTGTTGACAATGTATTTGAGTTGTTGATGTAGTGTAGAAGGAACGGCTCCAGCCATGTGGATCCATGGTCTCCCCAATAGCATGTTTTATCCTAAATCTATCTTGAGGACATGGAAGGATACATTGAATGTATTTGGACCAATCTTAATTGGAAGCTCAATCTCCCCGACAAAATTTCGCCAGGATCCATCAAAAGCTTTGATAACCGTATGGCTTCTTCAGATCCGTTTGAGATTGATGTTCATCTTTATCAAAGTGGCATAAGGACAGATATTCAAAGACGAACCTCCATCTATCAAAACTCCAGCTAACCTGTATCTGGAGGATAAAACTGTAATGTACAATGGCTTGCAATGACCAGTCCCTTCGGGAGGTATGTCGTCATCAATGAAGGATATCACATTTTTATTGAAAATGTGATCAACCAAATGTTGAAATTTTTCCACATCCATTAATTTTGGCAAGTAGGCTTCTTCCAAAACCTTTAATAAAATCTTCCTGTGATCTTCGGAAGAGAAAACCAAGTCCAATATTGAGATCTGATGTGGAGCTTCTCTCAAGCTTAGAACCACCTTGGCTTCATTATGACCCATAGTGCAGATGAATTTTTCAATCTTCTCTATGGGAATCTTCCCCTTTGCTTTGAAGGTGGGCTTCATAACCCGCTGAGGAAGATACAGTGGATTTTACTTCGACACTGTAGCAATAGTATGAGATGTGGATCCTTTAGCTTCCCCATAATTCCATGGGACTTTGTGTAAGCTGACAACATGAAATTGTGGTCTGAAGGGTAAAGAAATTGGCTCTGGTGCAGCCACTTTCAAAGGATTGTCAGCTCCTTTGAGTTGAATTGCTTATATGGGAAATGGTTTGACAGTCCTATCATCCTCAGTGGATATAACTGCTACTGATCCTTTCCAATTGGCAGGACATGTATTCCCACTCTCGAGTAGCACAGTGTCATCGTCTACCAGCTGTAGGACAACGCTATCAATTAGATTCTGAATAAGGTGGCGGAGTGCCCAACATTCTTCTGTGTTGTGACCGCGAGAATGTGAATGATATTGAAAAACTACATCAGAGTTTAACAGTCTTGAATGAGGATTAATTAGAGGTAGAAGGGAGGTAATTCTTCCTTCGTTGATTAGCATCTGAAATATCTCCTCCATAGGTTGGCCCAGGTATGTAAATTCCCTTTGATTGGCAAAATCCCGACGAGCTTTAGCATTTGCTCTCTTTGTAAACTTATCCTCCATAGGTTCGCTATCTGAAGGTAATGGTGGAGCATTCATAACAAAAGGAAGGAGATAAGCATGCTCTTGGCTGACTAACTGGCATGTGACTTGATGCTGATGAGTCACAAGTTCTGCCAATTGCTCAATTTGCTTACACAGAGGTTTCATCTTTCATTCCATAGCAAATTGAAAATTTGTGTAATCCCATCTATCAACACCGTCTTTGATGATCTGGGATAATTCACCCTTAAAATTGGAACTCTGTCCAGTGCTCCAACTGATCATGTTGACCTCTTATTCTTTATGTTGAGGAAGAGGGTTGTCTTGTACATGAGGTTGATCTGGTTTGGTAACCACAATCTCACCGTTGTCTATCAAATCTTGGATCTTGTGTTTCAAGGCCCAATAATCTTGAGTATCATGTCCAGGTGCTCCGGCATGATAGGCACACTTCTGGACAGCATTGAAACCCCTCCCATTAGGGTTGGATGGTGGAAAAAGACGCGTAATTTTCTTTTGAGTAGTCAGAAGAGCAAGAATATTCTCGAGCAAGTCCCCTAAGGGTGTGACCATTCGAGGTCGCTTTGCATCTCCACCTTTAGGTAATGGAGGATTTGAAGATTGTGCTTGGAAAGGGGAGTAGTTTCTCCTATGTATAGGCATGTTCTGACGGCATTTTTGACCTTGTAGTATCAAGGAAACATCCTCCTCTTTCTTTTTATGGACCCTTCGGGGGTTGTTTCCATAAGATCTGGACTGGATGTGCTCAGTAACTACTTTAAGAGCTGCTAGGTCTTGAATCTTACCGGACTTCAATCCCATTTTAGCCATCTCTTCGTGCTTGATCATTTCAGAGAATGGTTTACCAATACCAGCTAAGACTTTCATAAAAAGGAGTTTCCTTAATGTCTATGAAAGTTATGACTATTTTTGATTCTATCATGGAAGGAATAACTTGAGCACCAAGGCACCTCCACCTTTGAGCATACTCTCTAAAAGACTCATTAGACTATTTCTTGACCTTGGTAATCTGGTACCGGTCAAGAGCCATCTTAGATTGAAAACTATATTGAGTGAGGAAGGCATGTGCTAGCTCTTCCCAGCTATGGATCTTTGAGTTGTCTAATCTAGTATACCATGAATGGGCTTCTTCATTCAGACTCTTCTGGAACAGCTGCATTCTGAGCTTCTCATTTTCCACATAAGATCTAAGTTCTCCAATGAACACCTTCAAATGTGTATAGGGATCCCCTAATCCATCATACTTTTCAAAGTCAGGGATTTTGATTTTCTCTAGATAATGAACGCCAGGGAATATGCAAAGGTCATCATATGAAACACTTCCATGTGTTCCAATCCCTTTGAGAGCAGGGATAGTTTCTTCAATTTGAAGGACCTTCTTCCTGATATCACCGGTGTCTGGATCTCCTTTGAGATGGGTGTTTTCAGGGTCTTTATTGGTCGTATCCAACTGAGGTTTTGGATTTTTTTTATCGAAGCCTTGTGCTCCTCCTTGTGTAGAGGATTCAGTATATGTAGGCATATTTGTACCCTGAGTAGATTGATGCAATTCTTTTAGAAGAACAGCCAAATTTGTAATTTGTTTACTTAATCCATCGAACTCTTCTTGAGAAACAAGATTAGACTGGTCAGAAGAAGACATGATTGGCTGTAGGCTCGTGGCCTTTTTAGATTTTGAGCGGGTAACGGGCCCAATTGTTTCCCTACAAAAGACTTATGTAGTTTTGTCTTAGGGATAATGTAAATGCTATCATAATATGTCCATTTTAGGAATATCGTCCTGCAAAAATGGGAGTTAATTTGATAACATGTCATGTATGCACAAATATTCTTCATATTTTCCATTACATAAAGATGAACATGGAATGAAATTACAAGTAAATGCTTTTAGAAGTAATAGAAAAATGGAAAGCATGAAGAGACTTTCCTCCACGTTTGGTTTATCAGAGGTTGACCTATCTTAGGGTTACTCTAGTGGCTTTTTGGCATGAAGGTCCCCAGATAATCGCAATCTACTTGACGGGAAGTTAATCCGGTCTTTTAACTGGAGAAAACTTGGGTGGTGCCTTTCCTGAGCCTCGTTGGAATTAGTCTCCCTACGACTCTAGTAATCAAACACTGACAAGATAGCCTCCTGGTGGAGGAACCACACAACATACATTCACATACAACGTGTCTCACTATTTATGAAAATAATGACATGTGTGAAGCACTAATATCACAGATAGATATATTACAGTGTAGTAAGTAAAATGCATTCGTACACATTCATCATAAATGTAAATGCAACATTCACACACAAGCATATAATAGTTTTGAAAAGCTTGTAATAGCGGCTTAAGCCCTCTTACTAGATTCCCCAGTAGAGTCGCCACCTGTCGACGTCGGGATTTTTATTTTTCCCTTTTCGTTACTTATTCTTTGGTGTTCTCATGTTAGGTGAGATTTGTTTGAAAAAACAAGTGAAAAAGGTTTGCATATTGACCTAGTGATGTAACACTGCTAAACGGGTCTGTGAAACCAAGATTCATTTGGGTTCGGGGGCTTGATTATGCGGAGGGAAGGTGTTAGGCACCCCCTGACATCCGTGTTGCCACGGTGACCGCCACTTTTCAAGAAACTGTTATATGAATGTGTGTTTATGTGTGTGTGTGTGTGTGGATCAATGTGAAATTATTTGAAAGCAGTGCGAGGCCTCGTTTGCACCTATATACAAAGGGTTTGAATTTATAGAAGAATTCAGTTTTAAACAAGATATAGCAATGAAGTTTTGTAAAAGAGGTTTTTCAAACCCTGTGCTCAATAGGAATTTAGACCTTTTCATACTTCCATTTTATTATTAAATGTTCGGCTTGATTGCTTTTATTTTTGAGATGCGAGGCATCTTCGAGAAAATAATATACAGCAGTGCCGAACTCCTCATGGGCATGACAACCATCTAAGAAAATTGGATTAATCAGTAAATAATGTACAAGTCGCTATGACTAAAAATTTCCATCACCGGAACCGAATCTAGATTCAGTAGACTGAATCTGTGATCACATGATTCCTAGGTTCACATAATGCCGCAGTTTATATGAAAAGTAGTAACCAGTTATATATATAAAAGCTGTATATATATATATATATATACAGACATGATCAACCACCACGAAGCACCTCCATGGGGGATCAGAAATGTAAATAAAGCAGTTAATGCGATCAACCGCCACGAAGTAAACTCCAGGCGGGACTAAATATAAATAAAGTAGTAAAAGGCCTCGAAGTAAACTCCAGGCCTGACAGAAATGTAAATATATGTATATATATATATATAAGCAAGTTAACGTTCCAGACATAAGTCTAGGCTCAATCGAGGAATAACTCGATAATGTTAGTCCATATATAAATATATACATATATAAGTGTGTGTGTATATATATATATATATACAGACAGAAATTAAAACCACGGACCGAAGTCCGGGCGTACACACATAACATGACTCTCAATGTGAAGAATAGTGTGTGCAAAGATGAAGAAAAAGGCTTTATAGAGTGTGAGAAGGCTTATAGTGGGCTGCCAAAGCAGTCTTCTATGACTCTAGATGGATAAACACTCAGCTCTTGCCGGTAAAAATATAGCTATATGTGAGCTAACAGGTGTTTAAAATGAGAAAACACTCAATATGGGGTGTGTACAGAGCAAATTAGACAGGGCTTCCTCACCTTTTTCTCTCTTACAAATGGCCACCTCAAGCCCTCTATTTATACAGAGGGAAGCTGCAGTGTACCCTCTGGCAGCCATGAGATGCACTGGGTCGCCCGGTTCCAGGCTCCATGGTCCCATCGTCTCAAAGTACGTGCACTCGTGCACTGTGATGTCCGCTCGAACTTGCAAAACTTCAATTCAAGCATCTGAACGAGGTATACAAGACCATCTTTGGACTGATTTTGTCGAGAGTTACACAATGTCATGGGATTAGAGGTTGTACGAAGTCAGGAAGAGGGGACCATGCATATGGTCTTCAAGCTTCAAATTATATCCGATGTGCTGCCACGCGTAATAGCCACTCGGGATTGGAACTCCTTGGCTCTTGTGGGACATTGTTGGGTAGCAATGTATGTATGAAATGTTGAGACAGTGTGCTGGGGTTGAGGTGGCAAGATGATCTTTTGACTCCTCATCAGGGTTATCTCCGGTTTGAGTTGATAGCAGACGTTGCTCAGGGTTACATCTGAGATTGGACTGCTACAAGTGTTTGAATTCTGCAAGGTCATCTGTAAGTGTGCATATCTTCCCGGTGTTAGCTTTGGGTCTTTAGAATGAGTGCCTCGGTAGGAGGTGTGAGATTGAAGCTGATCGCATGCAATTGAAACAAGCATTTCTTGAGTTATCGCCAGAACTGCAACATCATTCCTTGTGGTTATCTCCAAGGACGAAACTCGGGGTTATCTCCGAGGCTGGAACTGAGATTCCCGGTGTGTGTTCTGGGGTTGAGGCTGAACTTCTGGTAATATCCAGAATGGATGTGAGCTGTCTTCCAGGGTTATCTCCGAAAGTCGAATCTGCCCTCCTGCAATGTCAGTAACAGGTATGCAGAAAATTTTGAGTGTCTACACATACATCATTATGTAGCTAAATATAACAACATACATTCTCAAATCCCAGGTTCTAATACCTTATAACCTCGTTTATTATAAATAATGATAATTATATTATTCTTTACATCTTACAAGAGTGACTTTTATCCGCCACAAAGGATACATAACAATTCATTAAACTAATCTATAGTTCAATTAAACTATTCTACATTACAAGTCTTGGATTGATCTTCACGCTCATTCATATATTGAATGTCACTTCGTCTGGATACCGATCAACTTGATCTTTATGGGATCCTTAAGTTCTTTCTAACATCGTTCACTGAAAATGTTTTTATTTAAAGCAAGTGTGAACATTCAATTGCTCAGCAAGTCATAGCAGTTAAATAAACAACTTCAAGAATTTAAACATTCTTTGAAGACTTCAATAACCAAACAAAGGTTATAAAGCAGCTTGAATAATAGGAATAATTCTGATTCATATCATTTAAAAACATTAGTCACATTCACTTTGAAATACTCTCATTCTTCTACCTTTTTCCATGCTCATCCGATCTGGCTAAAATCATTAGTACAGACTTAACAATAACGGTTCATGTATAAACTAAATTTTCTCATATTAAACAGTTTAATTATAGAATAGTTCATTTCATAGAAACACTGAAGTGTTAAAATTGTGGCTCAAGGCCTCATATGTTCTACCACCTTGTACAAATATCGCACATTCGCACATAGACAAAACTTCTCAAGTTAAACATCTGAGAATTTTAAGAAACTAGCATTCATTTAAAATATGAATGAAGTTAGGAAACTTGCCTTACGCACAGCTACAGCTTATAGTTTACGTTGAACTACTTATTCCCAATCCATATATAGCACATAAGGAAATAACACATACACCAATTAGTCATATACTTGACTTTACGCATTGGTTTACTTAACTTTACTTCTTAGGGTTCGTGTTCTTGTAATCTAAGTTTATGCGACCAACTTTCTTTATCGCTTTACGGAGTTATGACATACGAAGATGTCTTACTTATAAGATCATCATCTTTGATGATTTACATTCTTATCTTCTTCTTATAACTCTTCTAGGACTCAGCACACATCGTGTCTCTGCTAGTAGTCCATATGGTACTCTGAGTGGTTTCCCTCAAACAACCAATAAACAAGTTCCCATCTCATCTACACTGTCTTTCACAGTAAGTTAGATCAGTTGCAAGTTTCGTATATACCTCCGCTCTCTGAAGGAATTGTTTAACCCAGCTCCCATATGTCAACCATCAAAGATTGCGATTATACCACAACCTAAACTTATCTTAACTTATCCAAACCATTAAACTATAATGTTTGTTAAGTCAACTTCTCATTCCTTGTGGCTTTCTGGAAACTAAATGCAATACCTCAGGATTCATTCTTTATTGTCTAAGTTATACAGTCTTTTGTATACTCAAAACAATTATTCAATGTTAATACTATATGATCATAGCGTTAAGCATCTTACCTTACCTTATTCATATCTTATAACGTCCGGTGCATTCGACTTAGAACATCCTCTAAGTTATAATCATTACTCGGCTTCTTAACAATCTATGTCATTGTCTTTAATTTAGTTCTTCATCGTTCACAGGTTAAATCATTGGTCTTCATTACCTTACGGTCAAACCATACAAGGAGTGTAGGTTCTATCCGTTTAATATTCGTGTACACTAAACCCTCACATCGGTTAAAGTGTTTAACGCACACATTTCATTCTAACATTCTTTATCCGACTCATATTCAACTTTCATTAATCTTGATACTGTTCATTACGGCTTTCTTTATAAATTATATCTTACTTACTTCTTTCGTTATCCATTAAATGAACCCAACATTCATTACTCTTTCTTAATGTTGAAGCCATATGATTCGTTGTATTCTAAGACCGATCGTTCATCACAACAGCATTACGTTCACAGCGTCTATATGCTTTACACTCATCTCTCATTACAACATCATAACATCGAAATTTTATACATTACCCTCGCCACCCAACATCTAAGGAATCACAATCACAGCAATCCCCCACATTCGTTTTATAGAGACTACGGTCCCCGGATATCAGTTACGTATTTTGTGACTATATTCTTTGTCTTTTAATCCCGTTCAATCTTTCTGTTCAACCTTTATTAAAGGTTTAAGTCACTTGATAAAGTGTTACCTTAGGCAAACTATATGTTCTTTATCTTGCTTTACACTTCCCCCAAGAGTTGAGCAGTTAAAAGCTCCTCTCTGGGCCTTGCCTGCCGTGGCTGTGACGCTTGGTCCCCTTCCTTCTTTTTTGTCTTTAAGCGCCCACAAGCGATGGTGAATACTGGTTGGTCTTTGCTTGGTGGCCTCCCAAGGCTTAATCAAGGCCATGGCTCCAGGCCTAGAACTTTGAAATTTTTTCTAAGTCTTGAACTAGTTTGAGACGCTTACTTTACAATCTCATAACTTCTTCATTATAACTCAGAACGAGGTCGTTCCAAAGCCATTCTCTTCATTATCTTACATACTTCAACTTCCCTCAGATAGAAATTTATTTTGAATCCATTAACATGCCATTTAATTGGCTTAAATTTCATTACTCATTCGTTTTACGTTCTTAACGCTCTTTGTTCGTTCATCCGTAATTTGGTCATCGGAACTTGGAACTCGTTCATTTTTGAGTCCACGACTCACATTTTCTATGTTTTCTTACATTCTTATAAAAATCTATAGATTCGGGTTCATTTACATACTTTCTACTTCTCGTTCGTCTTTTACAAAACTTTTGCCATAAGTTTGTTATAGCTAAGATTAATCCGTTCTTCATGAACATTTCTATTATTCCTAACCAAGAAATAAGTAACTAACTTATACGTGATGGTATTAAACTTGTCCATCAATAACAAGTTATACTATGATGGTTTTAAATTTGTCCATCAACAACGTTCTTCGCGTGTTCTTCGCGTTCTTCATCCTTTCTTCATTTTTAATCAATATTTTGATTACGATTTCACTTTTTCTTGGAATTTGGTGTTATGAAACACCACTCCTTACTTATTTCACTGAATCATTCATATGATTCATTCGGATCATTCAAATTCATTATAAAATTCATACTTCCTTAATAAATTTATAAACTAAACTTTAAATTCTTATTCCTTCTTTTTCTCATGATTTCAACCATATTAAAATCATTCTTAACATCTTTTACTTCTATTTTCAATAAGCTATATTTCTAACATAGAAAACTTAAAGAAAATTTATATTAAACTAGGTTTTGGATTACCTTTCTTCTTTAATCTTCTTCCATTGGAAAAGTTTTCACTCGGGCTAGCTTTTCCTCTTCCTTTCCCTCCTCACCCGAACTCTCTCTCTCTCTCTCTCTCTCTCAAGTGTTGGTGAATTTTTCATTAACCAACAAATGAGCATAAGCTTCTCTTATATAGAAAACTAAGGTTAGGGGTAAAATAGTTATTTTGCCCTAAAGTTACTATTCACACCTCTTTACTATTCACGGAGCTCCTCTTGGAATCTTCGTGCTTCCTTTTTGCGGAATTCGTCTAGCAGTTCAAAAACTGCAATTCTCAGAATCCAAATATTTTTGGATATTTCGTCTTTCCTTTACCGATTAACTTTTACGCATTCTTCGGGACTCCGAAAAATTGAAAAATACTTTTTGATGTTAAGCGTTTTCCTTCACGATTTCCCCTAACGTAGTTAAACGAATGAAAAATACATAACAGTACTTTTCATCGTTTTTATTTTGTCCAATTTATGCACGTTTTTCAAGAAAAACTTTTATCAGCTTATTTAACTTTTCACGATATATTATTGTCAAATCTTTCGACAGAATGTCATTTCAACATACCGAACTCTCAAAAAGGCTTAGGTTATTCAAACCCTAATCCTTAGGATTTCGTCGGGTGAATATTGCTTATTTCATCTTTTTCTTTGAAAATATTTTTGTTCCCGAAAAACTTTTATTTTCATCTTGAAAATTCTTACTCGTTCAATCTAGCTCGTAGCCAGAATCCTCCCGTATTTTAATCTTCCTAGGTTCTAAAACGATTAATAAACACATAGCACAAAATATAATTAATAAAAATTCCTTTTATTATTAACTAATTCTTTAAACTTAAATTCTGGGCAATCCGGTTTTTTGGGTTGTCACAATTAACATCTTCTCTTTTCCTTTTCTTAATTTGTTCACTTTGAAGTATATTTTGTGACGCACCCAAATCCGGGTATCTTTCAACCCGACAGATGGTGCTACACGGTACTACCATTCACACATACATTCAATTGAAAAGCCTCAAAGGAACAAATATGTCTTCTATATATTCAAAATAATATTAACATTCCCCAAGTTCTTTATAACTGTTACATTTGTTCTTGTCATAATATCAAATATTATCATTTCAAGCCTATACTATTACATAGGTATTCTACGGGTTCGTCTTCGCCTTTCCTTTATCCTTGACGGATCCTTCGGTTCGTTCGGTCTTAGCTGCGTTCATATGGTTCAAGCAAGAGTGAGTATGAATAGCTTAGCAAGTACAATAATTCTATTTAACAATATGCTTGAATCGTATAAATCATATATCTTCAATAACTAAACAATAGTTATGAAGTACTATCGATAATTCAAAATAGCAGTTCTCTTTTCTTTAAAATGTTTTACGATAACAATATTCAGTAAAACATTAATTCCGGTCCAAGACCTTGAGCATTTCATACTTTATTTGAAAAGGACATCCCGGCACAAAGTTCGTAAGTCCGGCATTTCTTATGAGCACGTCTAGGTGATCAGCCTATAGTACTCTATGTTGATCGACACTACATTCATTAAATGTATGTACGTTTAGGTTGTGACAACCTCACGTGCCTGTCGTTTGACAACAAAACATTTTAGCATACTCTGTCTTCATTTGAAAACCACACCAATATAACTTGGTAAAACATTAACCATACTTTGATAGATTATAAGAAATCCAATATATCTTAAGTCTAGCCGAAAGAATTGGCTTTGACTTCATCAGACATTAGTTCATTTGTAAGAGTACATGAATGACAAAGGTTGTCCAGATTCAACTGAAATAAGGGTTAGAATACTTGCCTTCAACATCTGTTACGGTTATTACACGTTCACGTTAAGTCTTTAAGGTCTCTACAGTAGATGATCACATCACATAACACATTAGGTCATGAATAAACATGCATGGTTCCTAATGAATCTTACCCTTCTTCTTAATCTAAACATATATTAGATTTGTTACTATTGGTTCCAGCTTGCCGCTTATAGTTTACATTGTCATTACATTTATGTTTGATTGATTATCATTAACATTTAGCCATTATACTTTATGGTTTAAAAAATGCTTTATAAAGTTAAAATTAATCTTTACTTCTTTGTTAATTTGTTACCATTCATTCTATACTTGCAAACCTTCTTCACTGACCAACCCCTAGGACTGGCGGTGCGGCGCCATTCACTACCTTTCAACTCGTGCTGCGTCACGGGTTAGTAGTAGCCAGAGCCCGTCCTTGGCGCTGCGGCGCCACACATAACACACTGGGTCGCGATGATGTGGTGACTCTGTGAGACGTCTGGCCTTTTGCACGGTCTTCTGGGCCACCATTATGTTTTAAGGGTCAGCTGCATGGCTGACTCCATGCACCAAACAATGAAATTTTTTTATTTGCATAATGAACTTCCCGGACTCCAAACTTGATCATTTTAAGTTCGAATTGGCTCGTTCAAAAATGATTAGCTCATAAATCACATACTCTACGTGTTCATACAAGAATTTTGTATTTTTAACTTCTTTTACTAAAAATCCACCTATTGGTTCATTTTTAACGAAAATGATAAACGTTCGTGAACGTTCAACGCTCGTTTCTTCGTTCTATGTCAAAATTTGGCCATGTTCGAGCCCGCAACTCTATAATGCCAAATAAGACTTTTTCCCATCGAAAACCAATGTTTCTGAGTTCAAACACAAAATCCGACTTCCAGTCCGAGAATTTCACGAATTCGATGATTATCGTCCAATCGTGTGAATTCCGACAAAACTTCGTTACTTAGGATTTGTTCATCGTTCTAAATGAATTTAATTCATCTTATAGACATCTCAACCTACACATTACAACAACTTATTTTTAAGTTAGGTTATGGCTTATTCTTCATAAGTTTATAACTTAACAAATTATAAACTACTAGATTCCATTTCTTATGACTTATTATTGATTCAAGTCCTTTAATCAATACTCTTACATCTTATTAACACATCAACTTTATTTATGTAAATATGATATAAGTTCAAATATGACCATCATAAATTCATAACTTATTTAGGTTCAAATTACTTATGCATGACTTATACGGCTTAAGTCCATTGATTATCCAATCCTTATGTGTTCTTAGCATACATGTTCATTAAGCTACATTTCTCTTATCACTCTACAATGGTAGAGATGGAAGATATAAGATCATAAGATCATTTACCTTTGATGACTAGCTTTCTTCTTCTTGAAAATCTAACAATGGAAGTTTGACTTATAAGTGTTTATTCCCTCTAACACTTAAGTTGCTTTGCAAAGGAAAATTTTTGGATTAAATTTGAACAAGCAAATAATGAATCCAAGCTTCTCTATTTATAGAATTGGCAAAGTTAGGGTAGTTTAGTCATTTAGGACATCCCACCTCCTTAATCTAACCTCCTTACTATTCATTGCTTCCTAATTAAGTTAACTTGGCCTCCACAAATCCTATCCTTTGCTTGCTCATCACTTTATTTTCTTTGTCACCAAGATTAACCAATTGATTATGGGTTGCCCCATGGATCACCTTAACCTATTGGATCCTTACTTTGGGCTTTAAGTTCACTTAACATAACTAATGCTTTGGGCTTGCATTTAAACAAAACTTGGGCTTTACATTGACAAACACTTGGGCTTGCACATTAATTCTATTGGACTCAACAATTTGCTAAACAATCCATAAGTCCATTCCATTTGGCTAAAAGCTTTATCATATATTCTCAAATTACGCTCGCATGCGAAAAATTGCATTTTCTATACTTAAATTATTATTACATAATCCAACGTACTTCGATATTCTATCGTTACGTAATTCTCGGAAGTTCAAAAATAATTCCCGAGCAGAAATCGATGAATAGAGTTTTTTGGAAAATTTCTCTGAAAACTTTTATTTTTGTCTTGGAAATTCAAACACTTTAATTCATTCACGTAGTCAAAATACTACGACTTTCTGACATTTCTAGGTTATAGAACGACATTCATCTTACTAACACATAATAATAACAAGTAATATAATTTTATTCATTATTTTATTAAATAAAATTATTTTACAAATGATCTGAATTTCTCGGTCGTTACATATTTTGATGCAAGTCAAGTATATAAAGTCCATTTTGCAAATTACCAACACCATATAAAACATTATCATTATAAATAGAACAATTGTTGTTCTTTATTATAATTTTAAAACCATCCATATCCAATACAGAGGTAGAAATAATGTTTCTAATGATATTCAGAATAAGAAAACAATTTTTTAAATTAATGAACTTACCCGTAGGCAGTGCTAAACAATAAGTCTCTACAGCTAATACAACAACCTTTGCTCCATTTCCCACTGTAGGATGACTTCATCCTTGCTCAGCTTTCTACTTCTGACTAGTCCTTGCATATTATTACATATGTGGGAACCACAGCCGGTATCCAATACCCATGTAGAAGATTAACTTTCAGAAAAATTAATTTTAATCATAAACAAACCTTGATCATGATTCGAAGCTTCTCCAAGCTTCTTCTGCTTCTGCTCCGCAAGATAATCCTTGCAGTTCTTCTTCTAGTGACCTGGCTTGTTGTAATGGAAGAAAATTCCTTTGCTAGCTAGATCAGGTTTCTTTTGATCCTTCACTTTCGCCTTACCGTTAACCTTCTTGGATTTCCTCTTTTGAGAAGATACCTTGGGCCTCTTCCTTTTCTTGGAAGAATCATCCACCATTAAGAAATGGTTCTTCTTGGATAAGAAGTGACCATCAACATTTTTTAACATGTTAAGTTATTCAAGCAAGCGGACATCTAACTTATTCATGTGAAAATTCACAACAAATTGTGAGAAGGTGTCCGGGAGTGACTGCAAGACTAAATCTTGACTCAACTCCCCATCCATGACGAACCTAAGTTGTCCAAGACGTTCAATTAGATTGATCATATTTAAGACATGAGTCTCAACGGTAGTACCCTCGATCATCCGAGATCGGAAGATCTCCTTAGATATTTCATATCTAACAATCCTACTTTGCTCACCATACAACTCTTACAGGTGCAGTAGCATAGTAGGAACATCCATGGTTTCATGCTGACGCTGAAGCTTGTTACTCATGGATGCGAGCAAGATGCATTGAGCCATAAATGCATCATCTTGGCACTTTTTAAATGTAGCAATCTCTTCCTCAAAGGCTGTCTCTGTAAAGCCCCCAAATTCGGGTACTTGAAACCCGAACTCGGTGCTTCACGATACCATTTCTATGAGTGGAATTAATACTAATAATAATAAAAATAATATAAATATTAAACTTAATTTACATACATCAGAGTCTAATCCCAAGTACGCAACCTTTACTAAAACTCCTTACATGATAGATAATACATATCATTATCTTAATATAGTTTAACTATTACAAAAGATACCAATAATCATATTCTGCTTGCTTTCCTTTTCACTTGTTCTTGTCTGAACATTCCAGTTGATCATGCTTAGCTAAAAACATTTAAATTTAAAGCAAGAATGAGCATTTGATTGCCCGACAAGTAATAGGAACTATAAATATATTTAGCTGAAAGAATTAAATGTTTTCTTTGTACATCACTTCTACAAAGAATTAATAGTTGTGAAGTAAACTGAACCGATAATACTAACATAACAATTCTATCTCAACTTTTTGAAACTACGTATTGACTATATATATATTATATATATATAGGGTTAGTTGACATACTATGAATATTGTTTTCAATTTTCGAATAGGTTTAGCAGAACTTCATCCGCAAACCATCATAACTTACGGGCTCGAGGGTGATCATCCCAATGTGCCCTATATTGATCAATACTACATACAATAATGATATTATCGTTCACTTTGTCCGCCTTAGCGCATAAAAATTTTCCCGTGTTCGGGATGTTCATACTTTGTCTGGAATCCGAACCAAAACAATTTGATTGGATACAAAAAGGTTTTATCATATTTAACGATATTTCTAAATCGTGTCTAGGTGATCAAATAGCTTAGAGGTATATATATATATATATATATATATATATATATATATATATATATATATATATATATATATATATATATATCAACATGTAATTAAATACAATGATTATCCAGTGGGGACACTTGTATAACCATGTTTAGAAATTAATGAGCAGAATATATATCTGAATTATCATATACTAACATGTTGATAAACAATGATCGGATATAGAATATATCACAATAGGGTTAATAATCTAGCATAATAATAATATAATTCTGAAACTTTCTTACTCATATCCAATGCATAAAGGAAATGTAAAGGTAAGATACTTTCCTAGTATGCTGCTTACTATTCGCAACTTAGTTTTATCTTTTATACCGAAACCTATCATTAATAAGATCATTCTATCGATTAGAATCATATATCATAACACATAGTACTGCTTATTGCAGTCAACACATAACCTAATCACATTTTCACACATGTTTCACAGTCATTAAATCACAAACAAACATATATACAAACACATTATATAAGTCCAGATCAATTTCTGAAACCTGTCGGCGTACCGACGACTTTATCGGGTAATTATTGAGTCTAAGACTCTATATCGAAGTTTAATATCTATTTAAACAGTAATATCATTTTTAAATGACTTACAATAATTTTTAAACAATTATTATAATTTTTTCTAATTTTTTCAAACATCAGAATCATTATAAAATGATTTAAATATCAAATAATTCTATTATCATTAATATTTAATTAATATTAAATTATTAATGAAACCATTGCCAAAATATTAAGGTTATTTATAATAACTCAAAAAAATTTTAAAGTATTAATATTACCCTTAAATGATTTTTAAAACATTTAAAATCATTTTAAATAATTATCATTAATATTTAAATATTAATGTACTATTTATCCAAATATTAAAAGTCATTAATTATAACTTAAAATATTTTTAATTCATTTATATCTTTTTAAATGATTTTTAAATTATTAAAACCATTTTAAAACTATTTATTTAATATAATTATTAAATAAATTTAATATCATTAATGTTAAATTAATATCATTAATATTAAATTATTAATGAAATTATCCTTTAAATATTAAAAGTTATGTTTTATAACTTAAAATATCTTTAAACATTTTATTTTCATTTAAAATGATTTTTCTAATATTAAAATCATTTTTACCTTTCTTTATTTAATCTAATCATAATATCATTAATATTAAATAATCAATTAAACTTATCTTAAAATATTAAAAGTTATGTTTTATAACTTAAAATATTATTAAATACCATATTATCATTTAAAATAATTTTTGATATAATAAAATCATTTTTAATTAATTTATTTAGTGCATTTATTAAATAAATTAAATACCAATAATATTCAAATAAATATTAATATTTATGAAAAATATGTCAAATTATTAAAAGTTAATTTTTATAACTTAAAATAATTTTTGTAATTTTTAGAATTTATTTACTATTTTTAATTGATTTTTAGAAATTAAATTAATTAATTTAAGTAAGTTTGTCGCTAAAGCCCTTTGGCGACAATAAGTGTCGCCATAGGTGTTCTTGAGGAATCCAGAACCTTCATAGCCTTATCGAGGGACTAAGTTTGACCAACAATAAATGTCAGATCTTGATGTTTCTGGGCAAGCTAATACATGGATATTGTAGTACTAGTGTAACACTACATGTAACAACCAATAACCAGGTCATACATCATCACAATCAAAAGTCATTAAACCTTAAACTAGCTGTCAGAACGTGTTCATCATATTCGGGTCGCATGAAATTTTAGTCATGGTCGATTGATGCTTTTGAGGCCTCATTCCAGTCAATCGGTTCATGTTATGGGTGGTCTACAGATCGGGCTGTGTAGAGTAACTAACATAGAACATGATTCAAGCCATGTTCAAGTCTAAACATCAACTACAAGAAAGATCTAAGTCATCAAACTCACTGTCAGAGCTGTTCTTCATTTCAGGGTTTGCCCAGAAATGAAGAACAGTTCGACTGTTCACTTTTGAGCTCTAACAACATGAAATCCTTTTGATGTTTTTGTGATCTAAGAGTTGTAGTGTGTAACCAGCATACAAGTGTAGAGATCTATCACAAAACATCACCATAACATTAATAAATGAAAAAGACACATGGCCGAATTCGACCACCGCCGAAATAAGCTTCTATCCGTTTCTGGAAATTCCCAGAAATGCTAAGTCAGTGTGAGTGGCCTACTTTAACCACTTGCTATGATCTACCTGTTGTTTATTTACACGATCTAAGGCCATGGAATCATATAACATATTACAGGCTACAAGTTTAATACAACAAATCATTAAAACAACATCAGGACTGACAGATCAAAGCCATAGAAAAACTTGTCAGACTTACATTCTTGGCTTTACTCGGTCGCCCAAAAAGGCCCATCGATGTTTCACAACTTTTGACCGTTAATAACTGCCAATATAGATATCAAATGACCCTAATTTCTTTTTCAGATTAAAGACCACATTACAAGCTACAAATAACAACTTAAAAACAATTAAAAACATAATCGACCAAGGATCTGTGGCCACTGACATTCGTTGTCAGACCACAAAACCAACTTTTTTCCAGATTTTTCAAAAACTCAATTTTGAGCACTTTGATGTTATGGATCTAACAAATACCAACCCAAATCAACTATATGGACTATAAATAACATGTTTTAACAATAAATTATAACATCTAACATGCAGATCAAGATCAGATTTTTAGATTAGGGTTTACCTCTTTTGAGCTTTGATTTTGATTTTGTTCTTCTGATCTGATATTGGTGTTCGTGGGGATTGATTTGTGACTGATCTAACACCAAAATTTTGTGGGTTTGGTCTTGAGAGAGTATGGCTAAATGTAAGTGATCAAATTAGGCTAAATGTGCACTTTCTCTCTCTTATCTAGCAAATCAATTGGTCCAATGAACTTGTAATGGCTGATCATGTGGTGGAATTGCTAGCTGATAGGTTGGCCTAGGGTGGTGTAGGGTGGCTGGCCAATATATTCAAAGATTTGCTAAACAATAATTCACAAATAAGACAAAAGGGTAAAATAGTAATTTCACTTACAGCTTCAAGGGTATTCTTGTTCAAGGTGCTTGAATCTAGGGTTTAATCACTAGATTTTAAGCCTTAAAATTTCCCAAATAATTTCTGGGGTTTGAAAAATTAAAATTAAAGTGTAATAAAATTTTAATTAAACACACTAATTTAAAATTAGGTTTTTTAATAGAAAATTAGGGTTTTTAAAATTAGGGTTCCTTAATATTATTAGGGTTCCCAAATTAATAATTAGGGTTTCCTAATTATCATTATAATTTACAAAAATAATAATTAGGGTTTCTAATTTTAGCAAATTATGGTTTTCAAATAATAATTAGGGTTTCTCCTAATTACATAAATTCTATAATACACAATAAAATTCATATAATACAATTAATACATAGTCTCGAACTCATAACTGAGTTTAACAAGTAGGATGTAAAAACACGATATAAGGGTTATGACATAATTTACCATAATTGACCAACCATTATCAGTCTACACATATACAGTACATATTTATAGCACTAAAAAATAAAAATATAATTAATATTATATTATTATTCTCATCCCTTGATAAAAATCCTAAATTAGGGTTTGGATTCCATATCTAATTTATCCTCCAAATACAACATCAATAATTAAGTTAAAATAATTAACTTAAATATTTCGAACAAATTCATATAATAAATTATTTATTATTATAATTTTATAATCATTTTATATATTATTTAAATAATATAAAATCATGTTATTATGGAAAATAATTAATAAAAATATTTCGCTTACAAAAATTAATTACTATAAGAATATAATTTGTAATGATTAATAATTCTAAAATTATTTATAATTTTTTAGGTAATAAATATATTTGTATTTATCATACACATTACTTGACACTTATTCTCATCATTAAAATAAATAAATAATTTATAAGTAAAATTTCTTATTTATTTATATAAAAATATCGGGTTATTACAGTCTCTGCAACATTTGCAGGTACAGATGAATTTAGGACATGAGAAATCTTTTTAGCAGTGAGAACAATTCTCAGATTCCTTAACCAGTTCGTGTAATTCGGTCCGGTCAGTTTGTTAGCATCATGTATGCTACGCAGTGAAATTAGTGAATGTGACATTTTTTAAATTATGTATGTAAAAAGACAATATTTTAGCAAATATTTATTTAATTAATTACCAAAATAAAGTAGGTCTTATTTTAAATTGGTTTCTCCCACTATTTTCTTCAAAATATATTACCCTCATTTATATAGTTCGGTAAAATCTAATTAAAGTTTTTGCTAGTGAGAATAAGGATCCATTTCAAATATATATAGCCTTGTGATGACACAACAAACTCTATATAAATAAATGGGTAGACAACTCCTTGTCAATTACATCATCATGTAACTCCTTATGTTTTGCCTCTTAGATTATTTTGATCAAGTGGTGGCACATCCGAATCAAAATTATCTAAGTTAAGTCCAACCTAGCACTTCCATATATTCAAAAAAGAAAAATATCGCCCTTGTGGTGACACAACAAAACAATATTGTTCAATTTTCTTTATAAGCATCAAATGTGATAAATTAACATCTTAAATACTTAATACTTGCCTTGTGGTGACACAAAAAACTCATATTAAATATTAAACTCTTTATTTAATGGGCAATTTTAAGTTGCATGAAATCTAATTTCAAGATTAAAATAAACTCTTTATTTAATTATAAAATTATTAAGAATGTTATATATATATATATATATATATATATAAATGATCAAGACCAGCTTTGTAAAAAAAATTAAATTAGCTACGCGAATCACGGAATCATGAAATTTGATTACGACTTTTCCTTTTTCTTTTTTTCTTTTTTTTAAGTAAATTTTATACAACAAATTATGCCCAATAAATTATTCTAAATACATATATGGAATCAAAATAATTAATAATTCGCTTAAAGTTTGGCTCTAACACCACTGTAAGGTTTTGTGAAAAACATAGACACAATAATATTGCAAAAATAGCGGAGGTAAAATAAAATAAAATTTTAAAATTTTCACCAACCAATTACCCGGATCATCCTTTATGCATATTATTAATTAAAATGAAGGACAAGAAGTTATTGAATTATACCCTTGTAGACACTAGTTTCCACATCTACGAGTTCAACTCTTACTTTTCCGCGATCTCCTTGAATCTCCGGGTAGATTCATTCCTTTGATCAATGTTAGTCACCCAAGTGTATGACCTATAGAGGTGATCCACCAAGGAAGAAGAATAATGTATTAGCTCTAACCCTAGTTTTTTCCATCTTTGTAGAAAAAGGGGCGTACTCTCCAACTTTTTAGAATTATGTTTTATTGATATCTGATATAAGACTCCTCTTATAAAGATATCAGGTAACCCTATTTAATTAAAACAAGGTATTATTTATTTAATTATACTCCTTTAATTAATTGGGCTCCCTAATCTTATTAGGGATAATTAATTAAACTCCTTTAATTAATTTTACCTCCTAATCCTATTAGGAAAAATGAGAGTAATTATATTAAATTAATTCCTAAACTCTTTTAGAAATTAAAATAATAATAATTATAATAATATTAATAAGACTCCTCTTATTAATTCATATTTAATATTTTCAAAATATTAAATAATAAATATTAAGCTATTTAATTTATTCTATCACCATAGATTAAATTAAATATACTTAACTATATTATTACGATTATGTCATTAACTTCTTAAATAATTATTCTTCTTTTTATGGTGTGACCCTTTAGGTTCTCCATATTAAACCGTTTGTAAATAAATCAATTAGAACAATTCTAATCTTATTTAAATAAATAAATTAATATATTAATTTATTTAAATAAATAATATTTATTCTACAATAGGGATAAGCCTCCCTAACAATCAACGACTTTCCAGATAATATAGATTTCAATATTAAAAATAAAAGAACCTTTGAGTAAATAGTTACTGTACAATTCAATCCTTCCACCATACAATGTCCCAATTAAATATAAGACATGGAATTACTATTAAGTCTTATTTTATTTAATTATATGTATTTTAATTCCTAAATGCACAAATCTAAATGAATGCAAATTAGAAACTAATTTCTAATTTCATTCCACCTTGGCCAAGGATTCTTGGGTTGTCATTTATCGAATCACATATGATATTTCTCTTCTTTTACTAGAAGTGGTAGATTCATTATTAATCATTCATTATCTCCATATATAACTCATTACATCCAAGAATACACTTTGATATACCCTAAAGGTCTTAAAGAATAAGTCAAAGTGAAATTCATTATATAAAAGATAATATGATGATGTCAAGTCTAAGGATCATTTATACTACTATCACTACAGGAATTCATATTGACAGGCAAGTAAAACTCCATTAGGTATTCCTCAGTGAGTCACATTCAGTGAACTTATTCTCTAATATGCACCTACATACTTGTTTTAGTATCTCCACACAAATGATCATGAGATCAATTATCCTCATCCAATGAGCAAGCAATGTATGTACCAATCTATCCGGATTCATTAATCCCCTTTTTAGTAATCCATTGACTGAGAACATTTTAGTTTTAAGCTATCTAAGAATTTAGATCTCATTAGCACGATCTCATCGTGATTCAAAAAGCATTGCTCAAAACTACGGGTTTATCACATATTATTAAAACAGCACCATGTAGATAATAACTACCTTTAATAATTAATTCTTTTATTAATAAATAAATTAGATTGATTACAAAATGTATGCTTTATCATCCTATATGATTGTCTTGTATGCATACTACTTTTATAAACACCTAAAGTGGAGATACATCATATTCACATACTACCTCTCATAGTCTGATGTTTACATCATATATATATAACCTATATACAACATACCATAACATTACTGCATGTCGCGGTAACTGACTCATAACATTACTGCATGTCGCGGTAAGCCGCACCCGTATGCTCCTATTACATAAATCCTTCCATCACTCGACGGCGTACCGAATAACTAGAGTTTCTTTCCTCCATGTGATACCTCATATCCCTGCTGTCGACGTTGGGATTTTTATTTGTCGTTTTTCTGTTATTGTTCTTTGGTGTTCTCATGTTATGTGAGATTTGTTTGAAAAAACAAGTGAAAAAGATCCGACATATATATGTCGACGATTTGACTGTAAGGGTTGCCAGTTGGTGTTTTTAACTGGTTACACCAACGCAACCGAGAAAAGGTTTGTATATTGACCTAACGATGTGACACTGCTAAACGGGTCTATGAAACCGAGATTCATTTGGGTTCGGGGGCTTGATTATGCGGAGGGAAGGTGTTAGGCACCCCTGGACATCCATGTTACCACGGTGACCGCCACTTTTCAAGAAACTGTTATATGAATGTGTGTGTGTGTTTGTGTGTGTCAATGTGCTATTTATTTTGAAGTAGTGTGAGGCCTCATTCGCACCTATATACAAAGGGTTTGAATTTGTATAAAAATTCAGTTTTAAACATGATATAGCAGAGAGGTTTTGTAAAAGAGGCTTTTCAAACCCTGTGTTCAATAGTAATTGAGACCTTTTCATACTTCCATTTTATTATTAAATGTTCGTCTTGGTTGCTTTTATTTTTGAGATGCAAAGAATCTTCGAGAAAATAATAAATAGAAGTGTCGAACTCC
Source organism: Panax quinquefolius (assembly GCA_020205615.1). Lineage (NCBI taxonomy): Eukaryota > Viridiplantae > Streptophyta > Magnoliopsida > Apiales > Araliaceae > Panax > Panax quinquefolius. Next base: position 257,034 of record JAINUW010000604.1, read on the forward strand.
TCATGGGCATGAAAGCCATCTAAGTAAATTCAAACACCGTGAATAATTTACAAGCTGCTTACAACTAAAAATGTCCATCATGGGAACCGAATCTAGATTCAATAGACTGAATTTGTGATCACATGATTCCTAGGCTCACATGATGCCGCAATTTATATGAAAAGCAGTAAGCAGTTATATATATAAAAGTTGTAAATATATATATATATATATATACAGACATGATCAACAACCACGAAGCACCTCCATGGGGGATCAGAAATGTAAATATATAAAAGTAGTAAATATATATATAGAGACATGATCAACCACCACGAAGCACCTCCATGGGGGATCAGAAATGTAAATAAAGCAATAAATGTGATCAACCGCCACGAAGTAAACTCCAGGTGGTAAACGCACATGATATATATATCGATCCATTTCGGTTTATCATTTCAACGATTTGTCGCTATATATATATATATATATATATATATATATATATATATATATATATATATATATATATGAACTAACATTATTGAGTTATGCCTCTATTGAGCACGGATATATATATATATATATATACACACACACAAACAGAAATGAAAACCATGGACTGAAGTCTGGGCATACACACACAACATGACTCTCAATGTGAAGAAGATTCTGTGCAAAGATGAAGAGAAAGGCTTTATAATGTGTAAGAAGGCTTACAGTGGGCTGCCAAAGAAGACTTCTATAACTTTAAGTGGATGAACACTCGGCTCCCGCTAGTAAGAATATAGTTATATGTGAGCTCACAAATGTTTAAAATATGAAATCACTCAATATAGGGTGTGTATAGAGCAAATTTGACGGGACTTCCTCGCCTTTTTTCTCTTGAATATGGCCACCCGAAGCCCTATATTTATAGAGCTGGGAGCCGTAGATGTACCTGCGAAGCCGTAGATGCACCTGCGCCTGCCGAGGGTGCCCCAGGCTCCACAGGTCCCGTTGTCTCAAAGTACGTGCACGCGTGCAACGTGATGTCTACTCGAACTTGCAGAACTTCAATCTGAGCATCCGATTGAGGTGTATAAGACCTATTTCGGACTGTTGTTGTCGAGAGCTACGTAATGACATGGGATTAGAGGTTGTACGAAGTCAGGAAGATGGAACCATGTCCTATCTCTTCAGGCTTCAAATTCTATCCGGTGTTTTGCCTTGCGTAGTAGTCACTCGGGAATGCAACTCCTTGGTTCTTATGGGACATTATTGTGTAGAATGTATGTTAATTGTTGTTAGTTAAGACGGTGCCATGTGGGGTTGAGGTGGCAATTTAATGACTTTGCTCTTCACTGGGGTTATCTTCGGTTTTGGCTGATAAAGCAGATGTTGCTCAAGGTTATCTCTAAGATTGGGCTGCTACAAGTGTTTAATGCCCTCAGGGTTACCTCTGAGGTGTGCCTATCCTCCTGAGGTTATCTCCGGGTTTGGGAATTGAGTGTCTCGGTGTGAGACCCGAGGTTGAAGCTGACTGTATGGGTTAAAACAAGCATCTCTGGGGTTATCCCCGGAACTACAACTGCACTCCTTGGGGTTATCTCCAAGGGTTACATTGTCTTTCTTGGTGTTATTTTTGGGACTGAGACTGAACATCTCGGGGTTATCTCCAAGATAAATCGGCCTTCTCCGGTGGATTTTACGGTATTTGCACTGCTATCCTCGGGGTTATCTCCGAGATGGGGAAAGGATAATCCCAGTGTGTTTTTCGGGTTTGAAACTGAACTTCTGGTGATATTTCTGGTATTAAGCTGAGCTGTCTTCCAGGGTTATCTCTGAAAGTAGATTCTGCACTTCCTGCAATGTTAGTAACAGGTAGGCAGAAAAATTTGAGTGTCTACAGATGCCCCTCTTTATCATATTCATATAATGAAATGGCATGGATATGATAAAGAATACTAGACACTAGAAATGCAACAAGATGATTATAATGCAATGCATATCAACATTCTGCAAATGTATGTGGTTTGTTGGATTGTCCTCCAACATGATGGGATGATTGTCAGCTCACTGTTGCTTCTACCGGGGGTGGCAATAAATAACCAGCCTGATGAAGTGTCTTGGACGCATGATCCATAACTACCAGGAATTTCTAGGATTGTTGACGTTGGGGTTATCACCAAAGTCTTGGATCCTTGATACAGACTTTATCCTGAAGATGCATCTCTCATGTATAAGAGATTCTATGGGGATAGAGCTTTGTCAGTTGAGGATGTGTATAACATATTCCATCATCGGTCCTCCCCGATGAGGATGTTCTTCCCTGGTTTGTATCACCAGGTCTTTCCACTGTTCTGTTGGAGTTACTGCCAATAGTTGGTGTTGTTAGGGTTATCTAACCTTCATTGACATGGCATCAACGGATGGGATCCCTACTGAGGATAATGTCAAGGCTGTTTGACCTTCATTGACGTGTGAATCAATGGATGTAAACGCGTGACACCCCCGCCAGGGACCATGTCAAGGCTGCTTGACATTTATTGATGTATATATCAATGGTTGAAAATGCGTGACACCCCCATCGGGGACCATGTCAAGGCTGTTTAACCCTAAACTGACGGCATCGTATATTCGTGAGGTATTGCCAAATGTAATTGGCAACATCTGAAATCATTGGTATAGTGTACCTTGTGTTTGGGTGAATTCCAATGAGTGATATGTAAAGCCACAGCTTAACCCGTGAAAACAAGGATTTCAGGCTATTCTGCTCAATCGTGTAGCATTTTTATTCATGATTTGCCCTTTTCAGCTTATGAGAACTCCTTTGTAACTCGAATTGGACCGAGCCGGAGGGGTGGGCCCAACCCGTGAGTCGCAGGTACACTGCGGCAGACTGGCATGAGGTGGACTGCGCGATACCACAGTGGACTTGCGGCCAACTATGACTTCCGTTAAATGGGTTGGTTGATGTCCCAAGTAATTTTAAGCTGCGTCGCGAAGGAAACCTAAGAGCTCTTCTTCAGATATGCTGAGTTCGGACGACCTTCTGCAAATTTTGTCACCGTATACAAGTTCTACATCATCCCAGTAACGTATGCATGTCTTCTTTCCGTTTTTATCTCATTGGATAATGAAATATCACATGAAATGCATCTAAACACATAGTAGTGATTATGCATGCTGAAATGACTTGTCAAAAAATATTCAACATAGTAAATGTTAGTATTAAACCATGCTAAACATAATGATGTAAAAAAATTGACTTTTGAAACAATCAAATTGACACCTTTTTCTGCTATTTCTTGTCCTATTTGAAGACAAATGAGCAAAGGTGAAAAAAGCAAAATAATCCTGGTAATTAGGCTACCCTTACGAATTTTGTACTTTGATGTATTAATGCATGTATGATGTATATGACTGTGGGTAGGTGTGCTACTGAATGTCCACCTAGTCATGCCTATGTGCATGTGGATAGTCCTATTTACAAAGGGGACTATAGCAAAATTTTTCCAAAATGTAGGCATTGGGTAGTCATGCTTTTTTAACTCTATTATAGATGTATGTTAAAATAATGCATGCATGCATGTAGTTATAAAACTGCATTTTGAAAATTTCCAAAAAAGAATTTACCACACCCTTTTTGAGGTGATTTGGAGATTTGTTGTCCAGATATATGGATCCAGATCAGTCAAGTAGTTCCCGTAGGACCACTCCTGGTGTGCGGAGGAGGGCTTTTGAAGTGCCTCGACTCCGTTTCGTCAGACAGCCTCGTCGTTTGGCGGAGGCGGTGATACATCCTGTCCAGGTTGATGTACCGGATGTGGAGGACGAGGATGAGGATGTACCGATTGAGGCTCCCTCTCCTGCTGCACATGTTCCCCGTAGGGACCTCCCGAGTATTCAGGTAGTGAACCCAGAGCTTCTGGGTTATTTTTGTCAACATCCCTCAGTTTACTTGCATGCAAATAAGGTACAAAGCTAGATTTTGATCTTCCTTCTTTCCTATTGATGAGGAGTAAAGGGTTCTGATGTTGATCTGCTTTGCGATGTAGGTTCCCGGCTTTACATAACCTAGAGGGAACTGGTTCAACATTTACGCCACGTACAAGGCTCTGCATCCTGACTATAGAGCGATCGTGTGTGATTGGGGATTTGGGGCATTCTTTTCTATCCTTCCCTGCCATTGTCCCCGGGGTTACCTCAGGGCATTGTCTGAGCGCTTGTTTCATCAGACTCAGTCACTCCATTTGTTCGACTGTGAGGAGATGATTACGCCAATGGATTGGCGATTTATAATAGGTATGGAGTTTGGAGGGGCACCAGTGCCTTGTACGTCGGATATTACCCCGACTACCGTCAGATCTTTGCTAGGAGTTCCGGCGAAGGCACCCAAGGGCAGGACTGTTCGTATAGGTCATTTGAGGGTAGATGCTATGAGCGGGCTATTGAGTGAGCCCATACCCGATGATGTGAGAGTCAGGGATCGTATTCTTCAGTGATTGTTCCTAATGATCATTACGGGCTACTTCATAGCTGATAACTCTTCTACGGTGTCCTTCACTTTGATCAGCGCCACTCGACACGTATACTGTATTGGAGAGTATGATTGGGGTTCCTACACCTTTAAATATTTCCTCAGGGGAATGCGCATGCGTTCTCAGGGCTTGACAGAGGCTTGGCTAGGATTTTACACATTTCTGCTGGTGAGTATTTCTCTTGTAATTTCCCATATACAGGTTAAGAGTGTTGACTGACAGTAGATATGCCTTTGTGTTGGCAGTTCTGGGCCTATGAGAGGCTCTCATGCTTACGTCCAATGAGTGTGTTATGATTAGATACCTACCCACGAGGACGGCAATGGCATCATTCCATACTGGCGGAGGTCCCTGTAGCTGAGTGTTTCACTAATTGCCGCCTACAGCTGGAGTTGTTGACATCTGATGTCATCACATGGATTCCCTATTCAGGGGAGCATTTGAGCATTGGATTTGAGGATGGGTACCAGACTGGTGTCGAGTACATGATTTCCTCCCGTAGGATTCCTCTTCACAGATGGAGGATGGGAGCTCTATTTAGAAGAGCATGCTATCAGGAGCACTATAGGAGAAATTCGTGTACCAATCTTGCCTACTGCCAGGCGTTATTGGCCTATTTCCCAGTCACCCATCATTGATATCCCATTGTTGGGTGTTGATGGTTTTACATTATCAGAAGGTCCCTGCACTCAGGAGATATTTCGGCATTGGTGGTTCCCTTGTACCATTAGAGACTAGACCCGCGCCACTCAGTTCACGGGGGATATGGTTCCTGGATCTATGATGATGACAGATTGGCTAACCTGTGTCTGAGATCCGACTCATTTGACACATATTGATAGTTTGACCTGGTAGTTGGACCGGACACATTTCTTTATCTGGCCCTTGGCCAGAGATCCTTCTGAGGCAGATAATTTTGATCTGTCCATATCTGGCGCTGGCCCCTTAGGTGACCCATATGGTTTTGTCGGTGCAGAGCCTCCCTTGTATAGGCCTGACATCCATGTGGATAGAGATCCAGTGACTCAGGAGGAGTTACATCAGGTGGATAGGATTGATGATGTAGACATTGACACCATTGTTTTCTTCTGATGTTTATTCTCGTTATCTCTTTTGATAGGCCTCTGTTAGACATTGGGTGGCTTTGCCCCATTCTCGCCATATCTTTTGATAGGCCATTGTTAGATGTAGGGCATCTTTGCCCAATTTCCCTGTATTTCTAGTTGTATAGAGATGTATTAGATGATGATATATTTAGGAATGTATGTAAAGTTTTCCATTCCCTATATCATATTGCCATCTATTCTTTATCATGCATGTATTATGTTACGCATATATATATATATATATATATATATTTATATATGTCCAGAGATATTCAGCATTGACCCCTGGATGGTCTTATGACACGCGGCCCGTATGTATGGTTTTGTAAAAATCAAAGTAGCAATCAAATTGCAAAAATAGCAGAAGCAAAGTAAAATCAGATTTTAAAATTTTTCACAAACCAATTACCCGGATCATCCTTTATGCATATTATTAATTAAAACAAAGAACAAGAAGTTATGGAATCATACTCTTGTAGATACGAGCTTCCTCAGGTACAAGTTCACCTCCTACTTCTCCACGATCTCCTTGAATCTCCGAGTAGATTCTTTCCTTTGATCAATGTTAGCCATCCAAGTGTATGGCCTCTAGAGGTGATCCACCAAGGAAGAAAAATTTTCAAGAAGAAAGGTATATTGACTCAAACCCTAGTTTTTCCTATCTTTATAGAAAAAGGGGGCGTACTCTCCAACTATTGAAATTACGTATATTTGATATCTGATATAAGACTCCTCTTATAAAGATATCAGGTAACCCTATTTAATTAAAATAAGGTATTATTTATTTAATTAAACTCCTTTAATTAATTGGGCTCCCTAATCTTATTAGGGATAATTAATTAAACTCCTTAAACTAATTTTCCCTCCTAATCCTATTAGGAATAAATGAGAGTACTTATATTAAATTAATTCTTAAACTCTTTTAGAAATTAAAATAATAATAATTGTAATAATATTAATAAGACTCCTCTTATTAATTTATATTTAATATTTCTAAAATATTAAATAATAAATATTAAGCTATTTAATTTATTCTATCACCATAGATTAAATTAAATATACTTAACACATTATTACGATTATGTCATTAACTTCTTAAATAATTATTCTTCCTTTTATGGTGTGACCCTTTAGGTTCTCCATATTAAATAGGTTGTTAATAAATCAATTAGAACAATTATAATCTTATTTAAATAAATAAATTAAACTATTAATTTATTTAAATAAATAATATTTATTCTCTGATAGGGAAAAGCCTCCCTAGTGATCAACGACTTTCCGGATAATATAGATTTCAACGTTAATCATAAAAAGAACCTTTGAGTAAATAGTTCTGACAATTCAATTCGATTCCACCATATCTGATGTCCCGATTAAATATAAGACATGAAATTACTGTCAAGTCTTATTTTATTTAATTATTTGTATTTTGATTCCCAAATGCACAATTCCTAATGAATGCAAATTAGAAAGTACTTTCTAATTTCATTCCACCTTGGCCAAGGATTCTTGGGTTGTCATTTATTGAATCACATACGACATTTCTCTTCTTTTACTAGAAGTGGTAGATTCTTTATTGATAATTCTTTATATCCATATATAACTTATTACACCCAAACATACCCTTTGATATACCCTACAGGTCTTAAGGAATAAGTCAAAGTGTAATTCATTATATATAAGATACTATGATGATCTCAAGTATAAGGATCATTTATACTACTATCACTACAAGAATTCCTATTGACAGGCAAGTAAAACTCCATTAGGTATTCCTTAGCGAGTCACGTTCAGTAAACATGTTCTCCAATAAGCACCTACATACTTGATTTAGTGTCTCCACACAAATAATCATGAGATCAATCATTCTCATCCAATGAGAAAGCAAAGTATGTATCGATCTATCCGGATTCACTAATCCCCTTTTTAGTAATCAATCGATTGAGAACATTTTAGTTTTAAGCTATCTAAGAATTTAGATCTCATTAGCATGATCTCATCATGATTCTAAAAGCATTGCTTAAAACTATGAGTTTATCACATATTATTAAAACAGCACCATGTAGATAATTAAATGCCTTTAATAAATAATTCTTTTATTAATAAATAAATAAGATTGATTACAAAGTATATGCTTTATCATCATACATGATTGGCTTGTATGCATACTACTTTCACCGTACAGATGTCTTCTTCGATAGTTAGTCGTATTGATCATACCCCACCATTATTGGTGGCATCTCGTCTGATATCATGGTATGATAGTATGTCACCTTCAGACAGGGTAACTGTAGATCAGTTATTACAGCATATTATGACTCTGCTGATGTTTTAGGTTCCCGTAGGCTTCATAGAGGGTATGCTGAAGCATTAGATACCGGAGAGACAGGTCTTCCTGTTTGGCATCCATGAGTTGACTCCTACTCAGAAGGTATGCGGTTGTGGTATTTGCCATTGGGACGGAACTTTTGCGTGCATATGGCCATCGGCGACATGAGCCGACAGTTTATGACTCTCACCGGGCTAAGGCAGAGAGTTGTGCAAGATGAGATCACATCCGGTCATGTTATATCCCAGCATTCTCTGATGGACAGATTTGGCTCTGAGGATAGTTACACATGGCACTCTGGGGACTTCACCATGCTGGAGGATTATTTGCACTCAGCCAGAGTAGATGTACTGCTACTGTGCGTATTGCCGTATGTATATATGCCACGGTAGATGGATGAGATAGATATTAGCATCATTATGGTAGTGAGAGCTCTCAGGGAGGGTCAGACCATTGTACCGATGATCATCGCAGAGCCGAGGTCGACCACATATTGCAAAGACTTACCTGTAAGGGTATTTTGCTGACTACTCGGTCATGTTAGACGTGTGGTTTATGTCACACTTGAGACCAATTGGCACTTTCAGACGGCATGGATATTGTTTCACCCATGATATAGCCATGTCGTACTCCTTCCAGCCTGCGGAGTGTACAGATCCTGCATCTTGGTTTATTTTCTTGGTAGGGATCGGAGATCTATTTGATATATTGTCGTGTACAGGGCTCAGCTCACCCTACAGCTTCATCACTCATGCTCTGGGCATGGATTATCTCCCTCTAGATGGTTTGAGGGGCATGATTACTTACCACCCATTGGCCGTGATGTGTCAGTTTGACCAGTTCTAGGATTTCCATCCTTTTGAGGGGGCATTGAGTCAGCGCTTAGTTTCTCGCCACTTATCAGCAGAGGATAGATCAAGGTTGTATGCCTGTTGGGATCAACGTGAGCTAGCTGAGTTTTCCGTTAGCCATCCAGGTTGTTTTGTAGAGTATTCCGCATGGATGGAGACAGAGACAGCATTGACTATGGCAGTATCCACAGTGCATGGGATTGATTCCGATGATGGGGAGCCTATAAAGGAGACTTATAGTTTGACCAGTTGTGATGGATTCTCCCACTACAAGTGCTACTGTGATTCAGCATTCAACACAGTATCTGGAATAGAGTCTATATCTGATGACCTTTGAGAGAGATCAGGCTAGGGCCTTGAAGGTTACAGCTCTTGATGGGAGAGACAAAGCTCTATTAGAGAGGGACGAGGCCAGATCAGCTAGAGATGCATTGATTATAGAGAGGGATGCTTCCCTATCTGCCCGGGATGTGGCCGTCACAGATAGTGCTTCAGTGAGATCCCTTACGACTGGCATCCTTGCTGATATGAGTGCATACATTGATGAGCATCATGCCACCATGCAGTTAGCCTCGGATCTACTAGCTCATGTAGATACCATTGGACAGGAGATTGAAGTGTTACCTCCTTCTTCAAAGAAGGATGCTATGTTATATTTGATAGTCCGCATACAATCAGATCCGTAGATAGACTTGTATTTTCCTGCACAGACTAGCTTAGCCATTTTGTCATGTACAACACATATTGTATATATCAAACAACATTATATATGGCAGGGAAATATATTTTGATTCATTTCCCTTTCAGTTGTACCTTGATACTTGCTTGATATTTGCATGTTTCTTCAGGGCTTATGATCTTGATGCATTCTGAACTCGTCCTTGATGTGCGGACATTGAGACATCGCAGGATCTTTCAGAATGGATCATTGATCTGTGTATCCCTACCATCTTTGGTGTCTTGGGACTAGTTTCTATATGTAGATGTGGAGAGGAGTGTGGCTTTTCCTCTCTAAGATTGACCGCACCACAGATGGTCGCCAGTACTCCTATTTAAGAGGAGCCTAGTTAATTCCATCTCTTATGGATTGGTGTTACTCTTTGAGGCACAACCGCAGCTTAGATGGTCGCTGGATCTCCTATCTGTAAGGAGAGGTCAGGTAGTTCCATCCCTTTGGTCTGAAGCCGGTGAAATATGGTGGATTAAAGTTTGATCCCATTACCGTTGACAAGTATTTATGTTATGGTAGGGGGTTAAACCGAACCATAAATGGCTACCTACGTACTCCTATTGAAGAGGATATCAGGTCTGTGTAGTTCGAACCTGGTGTAAGAGGTTCAACGCTGAATGGTGTAGAAGGGTGTAGGAATGTTTTTGTTGTTTTTGTTTATGTAGAGAAAGGGTAGAAATGTTTATGTTGTTATTGTTTTTATAGAAAAAGGGCAGAAATGCTTTTATTTTTTTATTGGGACCGGGCCATATAGATTATGGTTGCCTACGTACTCCCGGGTATCAGAGAGATCAGGTCGACGTAGTTCACCCCTCATGACGATATGTAACCGAAGAGAAGTCTGAATCCCATGTGTAGGCTAAACTGAGGTGGAAAGAAAGTTTGATCCCATGTTTGGGACAGACTGCAGGCGTGAAAAAGTTTGATCCTAAGTTCAGGACAAATTGCAAGCGTGAAAAAGTTTGATCCTAAGTTCAGGACAAACTGCAGGTGTGAAAGGTTCAATCCCTGGTGGGATAATCGAAACTGTATGAAAGGTTTGAAATGAGTTGAAACCAGGCTGCTGGCTTGAAGAGTATGTTTCCCTAAGGGGCAGAAGAGTATGTGAAAAAGAAGGGTTATAAAATCGGAATAACTGGTGTTCTGATGATCCAAAACCAGAATGTTTGCTTAATGGTAACCTCAGACATAGTGTGAGACCCCAAATTTTATGAATAAAGATTTAAATTTCTCGAAATATTTTTTTTAATATTATGGTGTGGATTTGATATAATGTTATAGTTGTGGGTAATATTTATAAATTTTGCAAAGTATGCAAGTTGTTATATAATATTCGATTAGTCGGGGAATATTCTTTTTGTCAGGGAATATTAAAGACGGCAAGACAATCATCAGCGGACTACAATGGAATTATTGTCGGATTGAAAACGACAAAAATATTTTTATGAAAATAACGGCGGCGAAGTTTTATCGTTAAAAGCTGTTGAACTACTCGATAGTAAAAAAGTACGATGAATCTGGCGTGGTTGCGTAGTAGCACTGCGGTATTGATTATTAATGCTTACGTTAAAAGTCACTCGTTTTGTTCAATTATTGCTACGATGAAGTGTTGCATAGTATCTCACGTTAATTGATTCAATTATTGTCGATATTTTATATATTATTAAATCAATAATTGAGATGACGAGTTATTAATATTATTATTTACAATATTAACAATGTCTAGAAGTTCTGCCTATGAGAGGTTTGGTCACCTAATTGCGCGCCAATAGGGAGAAATCCTTATTGGAAAGCCCCCTCTTTCTTTAGAACGACCTGATCGATTAATATTGTGAATTATAATAATGATGATAAATGTTGTTAAATATAATGAGGTGTCTTTTTATGAAGTCACGGAAGTTTATATATATATATATATTCTATTTTATTAGTATTATTAATGTAATGAAACAGAAAAAAAAATTTATATAAAACAGAATACTTTTATAAAGTTATTTGTTTTATTAGACTATAAATAAAATATATTATATTCTATTATACATAGTGTTTGCATAGTAAAATCTTTTTATATAAAATAGAATACTTTTATAAAGTTATTTGTTTTATTAGGCTGTAAATGTAATATATTATATTTTATCATGCATAGTGTTTGCATAAAGTAAATGCATAGTATTTGTATAGTAAAATCTTTTTATATAAAAGCAGAATACTTTTATAAAGTTATTCATTTTATTAGATTATAAATAGAATATATTTTATTTTATTTAATGATTTTGTTTTATTAGAATATTTTATTAATTTGCATAGTAAATCAATATAGATCGTCCGTTTAAAAGTAAATTAATGCGGACCGTTCATGAATTAGTTACTATTAGATCCATTCTCCTATAAATAGAAGCTCATTCCTTCATTATTTCTTACTTAATTCACTTTGAAACTCTAGAGAGAAACTATAGAGGGAAAGAAGAAAAGTATTTTGCTACTTCACTACTCCGATATCCAGTTTCTTCTAAGGTAAGGGGTATTATTTCTTTCGTATTCATGAAGAGAACTTCTGTTATTCCATTCTTTATTATTCTGTTGGAATAATCAGATACATGCGGACTTCTAGTATACATGGTGAAATTCTTCTGTTATTCCATTCTTTATTATTATGTTGGAATAACCTGTCTATGCGAAGTACCGCATACATGGTGAAAATTTTCTATTATTCCATTATTTATTATTCAGTTGGAATAACACATGTGCTTTATCGCATGCATGGTGAATTTATTTGTTATTCCATTCTTTATTATTACATTGGAATATCTGTTGGTGCGCAATTTCTTTGACACCGGTTCCGTTCTTTATTATTACATTGGAATATCTTGTTGGCGGTCTTAATTACTTTGACTGGTTCCATTATTTATTATTACATTGGAATAACTTTGTTTGTGCGATCTATCACATGCTTGGTGAATTCTTCTATTATTCCATTATTTATTATTCGTAGGAATATCATGTTTTGTTCGCTTTCTGCGTGATCTAGTTCCATTCTTTATTATTCATTTGGGAATAACCTATCTCATGCGATCTATCGCACGCATGGTGAATTCTTACGTTATTCCATTCTTTATTATTACGTTGGAATAACTGTGACGACCCAAAATAGGTCCATTCCATCCAACCCATTACGAGTCGCCAAATACATGGATGCGAAACAACTACAACTTTATTATTACAACAGTAAAACTGTGAGTTTGAATACAAATATTATCTTCTAGACAATATCTATACTCAAATAAATCCTCATCACATTTATTGATACATTATTTTACAATAATGGTGAGGACTACTAAACAACTCTCTCTAGAATCTTCATTCCATACCCCGACTAGTACTCGCTACATTCTCGCCTCCTGAGAAAAAAAATGGATCAACAAGGAAAAGGGTGAGCTCAACTAGCCCAGTAAAGAATGTTATGACTAAGATAATATACAACAAATTATCGTTAGTCTCCAACAGGGAAAAATCGATAGAATACAATAGACAACAAGTTTTGGATCAATATTCGCGGTGAAATAATAATTCATAGAAGAGTTACGTAGAGAATGAAATCTACTATAATCTATGAATTTAACGGTCCATCATCAATATTTTATCCCCTGTAACATCAATCAATATTCATCTCAAATCAAATATTCATCTTTGCACTACTGAGCCAAAGATATTCATCGATCGGTCATGTTCATCTCAACACTGTTCATCTTTGCACTAAAGGCCAAAGATATTCATCGATCGATCATGTTCATTTAAACACTGTTCATCTTTGCACTAAAGCCAAAGATATTCTTGAAATTATTCATCTTTGCACTACTGAGCCAAAGATATTCTTCAGAAATCATTCATCTTTGCACTATGGGCCAAAGATATTCAATAATATCATCATTTAAGACCGAGGATGATGAAAATATTTTAAAAAGCGAATCCAAAGTGAAACAAAATGACAAGTATTATGGATTCGTACTTTAAACAATCCAGAAGTTCAAAAATACTTCATAAATAATCATCTTTGGTGTAAAATTCAAGAATGATCAAAAACATGGATACAATCAAAGCTAGTATCCGAATAGATATTTAGAGCGAAAAGAAAAATTTTCATTTTTAGATTGAATAGCCGTATTCGTGAATAGTGTTGAGTAACGTGAATAGTCTTGCAGTATACGTGAATAGTAACTTCCGACACCAAAAGATAGAAATTCCACAAAAAAACATTTTCACGCTTCATGAATAGTACTCGTGAATAGTAACTCGTGAATAGTAACTCATGAATAGTAATTCGTGAATAGTAACTCATGAATAGTAACTCGTGAATAGTAACTCATGAATAGTAACCCCGACATGAAAAAGTTCCAAATTTGATAAAAAGTACCAACTAATATTTCAGCATAATGATATTGAAGAATTAATATCATTTGAGAAGAAAATAACATCCCTTACCTCAAAGAATCAGTACTTCGGAAGGAAAGGTCGGAAGTGATGCTGAATAAAACTTGTACTGAACAACAACTCTCAAAGTATCTAAATACTCACAAAATACGCTCAATAATATAGAGAGAGAAAGAGAGAAAACTTTGTTTCTGGTGTGATTTTCAATTCTAACTTAGCCCTCTATTTATAGGAAAATGTTAGCCCGCCAAGGCACTTAACTGTGAACTTGATGGCTTTACCTGCTACTATTGCCACCCACCACATTTGAAATAAAATTCAGCACATTTTTTCACCAACCACAAGTGGGGCCCACTTAATTCTAGAATTTTCCACCAAAATCAATTATAACCCTAATTTCTGAATCAGCCACCTCTTAAAATTCATAACAAATCATTCGTTCATTTTTAACGGTTCAAAATTTGTGGACATATACTCAACTTATGTATGTATAACATATCCAAAAATTACAACGATCCAACGGTCGGATTAAAAATTATAACCCCCGCAATATATCTCAAAACCCCTGATTTAATTTTTAATACCTCCAATCCGATAAAATACTGATAAAACACCTCAACATTAATTCCTTCATTAATAACCACATAAATAATCCATCATTTATATTCATATAAAATAAATATTTCCTTATCATATGAATCAATAATTAATTATTCACAAATAATATTACGAGAATCACATTTATGACAACCAGAAATTTGTTCAGAAGGAAGGGGCTTTCCAATAAGGATCTCTCCTTCTTGGCGCAATTAGGTGACCAAACCTCTCCTTAGAGCAGAACTTTCTAGACATTGCCAATAATGTTATCTAATAATATTATTCAAATAATATGAATTATTGATTTGATAATGGGAAATCTTGTGTAAAGTGACAATCATTGAACAACAATAATATAAAATATCAACGCAAACAATTATTGAATCAATAAAATAAAATATTGAATAAAGTAACTCACTGTGAAAATTATTGAGTAGTGCCATCTTACGTAAGAATCAATAATTCAACAACATGCAATACCGCAGGTGTACTCTTTGTGCAACCACGCGTATACGTATTTTAACCACCGGGTATTCCAATCAGCGGTCTAACGGTAATAACTACGGTCTTAATTGGTAACAACTACTAGCGTTATTTATAACCACCCAAACTTTTGTCGTTTTCCTCATCCAATCGCTTTCAGTTATGGGGCCCACACATGGGCGCGTCGTCGTCTGAATATTCCCGACAAGCATTGAATATTCCACGACCAAACGAATATTCCCCGACAAAATGAATATTTTATAACCACTTGCTTATTTTGAAATATTTGCGTATTTAACCCTTAACTATCCACATTAATCAAATCAACCCTTACTATTTCAAAATAATAAATAAAGGAAATTCCTTTTTATTTAAAAAATTTCAGGGTCTTACAACCTCCCCTCCTTATGAAATTTCGTCCTCGAAATTGACGTACGTACCTGGTGTTTTGAAAAGGTAAAGATACCTCGCTTTCATTTTCGTTTCCAACTCCCAGGTCATTTCCTCTATAGCATGATTCCTCCACAAAACTTTAACTTGTGGTATAACCTCGGTACATAGGTCATGTTCTTTCCTCTACAAAATCTTTGACAGTACCTCCTCGTGACGTTAAGTCTTGGCTATCTCGTCCGATTCTAACTCAATAGCGTGTTTGGTCAGATCACGTAACATCGACACGTGAAAAGCGTTATGAACACGCGTCGTACTTGGTGGTAAAAGCGAGTCTATAGGCCACGGTTCCTATTCGATCGAGAATTTCAAATGGATTAATAAATCGAAGATTTGAGCTTTCCTCACCTCACCGATTCTCGCTTTTAAAATAACAACTTCTTGCACCTCCTTCTTCAAATTCATCATTTCGATTGTGTAGCTTCAAGCGACTTTAACTTTATCGATTAAAGTCGATTATACTCGTATATCATCACGTACTCAGTATATCATCACGTGGGTACCTAGAGTTTTCATCTCCATCTCTATTATTTGTAAATTATACTGAAATTAGTCTTTGACAATATCGTACTCGTACTTGTATACGATCTTCTACTCAACACGTCAGCTACCACGTTCGCTTTTCCAAGATGGCATGGTCAGAACATGTGCTGAAATGAGTCTCCTCTTGAGTTCTTGGAAAATCTTCTCGCATTCCTCGCTCCATACGAATTTTGTATCTCTACGAGTCAGCTGCGTTAATGGAATAGCGATTCGAGAATATCTTTCAACGAATCTCCGATAATAACCAACTAAGCCTAAAAAGCTACGTATTTCAATTACTGACTTAGGTTGCTCTCAACTGTGACTCATATCCCAATCTTGGATAGACGTCACAATGACACCTATCGATTTACTATCGCATCGAATATGGCGTCCCTACAGAGAGTTAAAGCTTAGGTGAATTCCACAAATGAAGTCACAAGATAAAGGCTCTCGTGTACCAAATTCTATAGTTGAATTTTTAACTCCACGAAGTTCAATAGAGCCATTCGATATGAGATTTTAGAAATGAGTTTTGTCTGGGGTTCAAAGTCGATACAAAATTTAATATCGATCTTTGGGAGTAAGCCAATAAATTCTTCAGAAATACGTCGGGAAAATCAACAACAACAAGAATATTATTCAAATCGACGTGTCTTTATTCAAATCCATAACATGGACTAAGAAAACTTGACATCCGTAATAAACGAATGACTTCATGGCTTAATATGAAAATGTTTGACTACAATGGTTTGATGCTTGAGTTGAATAAAAGTTGCTTAGGAATATGAAAACTAACAACCTTACAAAAGCAATCAATTTTGGCGTGATGAGTAGTTAACCTTAAAATCACATCAAAAACAAATATCTCTATAGAAATAAGGTTAACGGTAAGGTAATGGTGCCAACTTGAATCAAACAAGATTTTTAAACAACGGATGTAATGAAAGTTTCTCTAACGAGTCTCCATAAATAGGTCAAAGTCTAATTTCTCCGTAATCAAGTTCAAACGTTGAACGCAAGCAAAGAGAGATAAAAGAATGGGTAGAACCAAGATCTAGTAAGGTATAAACTTCGCAAGAATTTATAATTAACTAACCCGTGCTAACCGTTCGGGTTCCTCGCATTTTGACCGGCCACGACAAACGCTCTTCCCGGAATCGTTGACTTTGACTTTTTCGAGACATCCTTTTGAGTCACCGCCCATTTGCACTAGGTTTCGATATCGCATAATCTCGAGCGATATGTCCTTCTTTTCCACAATTATAGCATACCTTAAAGCTGTTGTGGGCGGTTTGGGGTGATATCCCTCTTTCCCACATTTGTAACATATCGACCGATGGTCTTTCTCCTCCCTTGGAACCGGTTGCCCTTTGGCCGACGTCTTCACATGGTCGTTGTTGAATCTCCTCTTTTAAAATCTCCTCCCAACTCGCTTCTTCTATTTTCATGGCCACGATTACCACGAGTGGTTACCGCTTTGTCCGTATTCTTCTTTCTCCCACCGGTTATCGTTATTCGATGATTGCTATCTTTGGTATGATCCTGGTTATGGTCCCTCGGTTGAAGCGTACTCGTTATCTCGCTCTCTGTTGAGCCTCGTTTACAACATCTGAATCAGAGAGAAAATTTATGAGAAATGAGATCTTGACGTATCTTGGGTTTCAAACCTCTCAAAAACATCCCGTCATACGTTCCTCATTCTCCACCAAATGAGGTGCAAAACCGATAACTCCGCAAACTTCGCCTCGTCTTTGGGACACCGTCATGTTATTCGCTTCTAGTCTAATAAACTCCACTTCCTTCATATAGACGAATACTTTCGTGGAAGTACTTGTCATTGAACTGTTTTCAAACGTCTCCCATGACATCTTTGAGTGCAAATGGATGGGTACGCTCACTGATTCCCACCGATGAATCTGCCGCCACGGAACATAAAGGTAGCGAATGGAACCTTCATTCCTCCGTGCATCCTAAGACATCGAATATCTTGGTAATTTGTTTGACCCATGTTTCCGTTATGATCGGATCGGGCTTTCCTTAAATTCAGTGGTCCCAACTCTTTGAACTTCTTGGTGTGACCACCCGTGAATTGCTATCATCTCCTCCTCGTATTTTGAACACGAGTCTCCCCTCGTCGATTTTGCATGAAGCGCAAAAAGCTTTTAAACATCCCCTCGTTCATCATCCGCTTTCGGTGGTGTTATTTGTGGAGGTACATTGCCCGACTGTTGCACACGTTCTCCTTGTTGTTAAATACTGTGCATCTCCACGGTCTCATTTACACCACTATTAATATTCTCGATTCGAGATTCTCAAAATCTTGTCATAAAACAAGGGTTAATTAAGGAAATCAATCACATAATATCCCTATATCTTGACCAACTAACAAATAAGCTTAGGTAGGACACACTAGCAAAGGATTTACTCGTCTCTCCCTCCTAGTTCTATTCCCCGATCTCCGCCGGAGATCATATCCTAAGCTTCGATACCAACCGTGGCGACCCCAAAATAGGTCCATTCCATCCAACCCATTCTGAGTCGCCAAATACATGGTACAGAAACAACTACAACTTTATTATTACAACAGTAAAACTGTGAGTTTGAATACAAATATTATCTTCTAGACAATATCTATACTCAAATAAATCCTCATCACATTTATTGATACATTATTTTACAATAATGGTGAGGACTACTAAACAACTCTCTCTAGAACCTTCATTCCATACCCCGACTAAGTACTACGCATTACATTCTCGCCTCCCGAGAAGAAAAATGGATCAACAAGGAAAAGGGTGAGCTCAACTAGCCCAAGAAGAATGTTATGACTAAGATAATATACAACAAATTATCGTTAGTCTCCAACAGGAAAAAATCGATAGAATACAATGACAACAAGTTTGAGATCAATATTCGCAATGAAATAATAATTCATAGAAGAGTTACGTAGAGAATGAAATCTACTATAATCTATGAATTTAACGGTCCATCATCAATATTTTATCCCCGTAACATCAATCAATATTCATCTCAAATCAAATATTCATCTTTGCACTACTGAGCCAAAGATATTCATCGATCGATCATGTTCATCTCAACACTGTTCATCTTTGCACTAAAGGCCAAAGATATTCATCGATCGATCATGTTCATTTAAACACTGTTCATCTTTGCACTACTGAAGCCAAAGATATTCTTGAAATTATTCATCTTTTGCACTACAGGCCAAAGATATTCTTCAGAAATCATTCATCTTTGCACTCTGGGCCAAAGATATTCAATAATATCATCATTTAAGACCGAGGATGATGAAAAATATTTTTAAAGAAAGCGAATCCAATTGAAACAAAATGACAAGTATTATGGATTCGTACTTTAAACAATCCGAAGTTCAAAAATACTTCATAAATAATCATACTGGTGTAAAATTCAAGAATGATCAAAACATGGATACAATCAAAGCTAGTATCCGAGAATAGATATTTTAGGCGAAAAGAAAAATTTTTATTTTTGATTGAATGAATAGTGCCGTATTCGTGAATAGTGTCAGTATACGTGAATAAGGCCGTATCGTGAATAGTAACTCGACACCAAAAGATAGAAATTCCACAAAAAACATTTTCACGCTTCATGAATAGTACTCGTGAATAGTAACTTCGTGAATAGTAACTCATGAATAGTAATTCGTGAATAGTAACTCATGAATAGTAACTTCGTGAATAGTAACTCATGAATAGTAACCCGACATGAAAAAGTTCCAAATTTGATAAAAAGTACCAACCAATATTTCAAAGATAATGATATTGAAGAATTAATATCATTTGAAGAAAATAACATCCCTTACCTCAAAGAATCGATTACCGGAAGGAAAGGTCGGAAGTGATTGAATGAAACTTATCTTGAACAACAACTATCAAAGTATCTAAATACTCACAAAATACGCTCAATAATATAGAGAGAAAGAGAGAAAACTTTGTTTCTGGTGTGATTTTCAATTCTAACTTAGCCCTCTATTTATAGGAAAATGTTAGCCCGTACAAGCGGACTTAACACCGCAAACTGATGGCTTTACTCGCTACTATTGCCACCCACCACATTTGAAATAAAATTCAGCACATTTTTCACCAACCACAAGTGGGGCCCACTTAATTCTAGAATTTTCCACCAAAATCAATTATAACCCTAATTTACGAATCAGCCACCTCTTAAAATTCATAACAAATCATTCGTTCATTTTTAACGGTTCAAAATTTGTGGACATATACTCAACTTATGTATGTATAACATATCCAAAAATTACAACGATCCAACTGGTCGGATTAAAAATTATAACCCCATAATATATCTCAAAACCCACGATTTAATTTTTAATACCTCAATCCAGATAAAATCTCGATAAAACACCTCAACATTAATTCCTTCATTAATAACCACATAAATAATCCATCATTTATATTCATATAAAATAAATATTTTCTTATCATATGAATCAATAATTAATTATTCACAAATAATATTACAGAATCACATTTATGACAACCAGTACATTCCCGGGAAAGGGGCTTTCAATAAGGATCTCTCTCTTCTTGGGCGGCGCAATTAGGTGACCAAACCTCTCCTTAGACAGAACTTTCTAGACATTGCCAATAATGTTATCTAATAATATTATTCAAATAATATGAATTATTGATTTGATAATGGGAAATCTTTGTGCGTTGACAATCATTGAACAACAATAATATAAAATATCAACGCGAAGAATTATTGAATCAATAAAATAAAATATTGAGCGATTAACTAATGTGAAAATTATTGAGTAGTGCCATCTTACGTAAGAATCAATAATTCAACAATCATTGTGCAATCTGGTGTGCTCTCTTGTGCAACCACGCAGCATTCTTGTATTTTAACCAAGGGTATTCCAATGATCTTAAGCAGTAATAACTACTGGTCTTAATTGTAATAACTTCATAGTTATTTATAACCACCCAAACTTTGTCGTTTTCCTCATCCAATCGCTTTAGTTATGGGCCCCACACAATTTTGCGCGATGTCGTCATCTGAATATTCCCACAAGCGATCTGAATATTCCACGACCAAACGAATATTCCCCGAGCAAAATGAATATTTTATAACCACTTGCTTATTTTGAAATATTTGCGTATTTAACCCTTAACTATCCACATTAATCAAATCAACCCTTACTATTTCAAAATAATAAATAAAGGAAATTCCTTTTTATTTAAAAAATTTCGGGGTCTTACATAACCTGTCTATGTGGATTACCACATGCATGGTGAATAATCCTTTGTATTCATTCCTTATTAAATTGTGGAAATGATCTGTCTACGTGGATTACCGCATGGAGGGTGAAAATCCATTTGTAGTTTCATATAGTCTATTATACTCAGTTGATTAAAGTTTTTACTTCTATACTCCATGAAATTAGTAGAATATCATGGATATTTGCACTTCATCCAGTATCTTTTCATGGAAATATTCTTCTGAGCATTCTTGAATTTTACTCTATAAAGAAGTATCATGTCGACAATTTGGACGTTATTAGTTCCTGGATAAATTAATTCTTGAACTTGTTTTATTAAATTCTTATATCATTGTCATCATCCTCATGTTTATATTATGTTGAAAGTTATCTATGGCCTGTAGTGCATAGATGGACTTGGTATGATTATGACCAGAGATTATTCGGTATAATCATGACCACAATGTTACAAATGATGTGGTAAAAGTCCTCATTGGCCCGTAGTGCATTGATGGACAGTTGTTGGCTTGATCATGATCATTGATGAATACACGAATATCCTTGGCCTGTAATACATGGATAATTTGTGGTTGTGATACTAATGAATATCCTTGGCCGTAGTGCAGGGATGATGTGGATTATTTATTAAGCTGAGTCCCAACGATAAAAGTGATGAAAAACCTTTTAAATCATAAAGGATAGTAGATTTTATTCTTTACTTGACTCTTTTAATGGATTGCTTGTTCTGCTGCAGTTAAACTTGATGTTTATTATATTTTATCAGTTTAACACAGTTGAAGGCTGATAATAATTTATTTTGCATTATCTTAGTCATAATATTTCTTACTGGGCTAGTTGAGCTCACCCTTTTGCTTTCATTGTTTTCTTCAGGAAATGAGAACGTAGCAGGGACTACTCGGGGAACGGAGTGATGGTCCAGATGGTAGCATTAGTAGTCCTCACTATTCTATGAAATAGTGTGATAATAATTGTAATGAGGACTTATTCTGAGAGTGGATATTGTCTAGAAGACAATATTTGTATTAAAACTCATAGTTCTTGTTATATATTAAAGATTGTATTTATATTCTTTACCATGTATTTGGCGACCCAAGATGGGTGATGTATACCTATTTTGGGGGCATCACAGTTGGTATCAAAGCTTAGGGATATGATCCCTGGCTGAGATGTGAGACAAGAACTAGGAGGGGAGAGACGGGGAATTCCTTCGCTAGTATGACCTATCTAAGTTTATTTGGTATTTAATTGGTCGGTCAGAGTATAAGGATAATATGTGATATGTTAATTAACCGTTATTTTGTTGCATGACAATTAACCTTTGTTTTGAAGATGTATTCTAGACTGATATCTGAAATACAGGAGATGAGAAATGGAAAAATCATGATAGAGATGAAATAACCGGGAAGGTATAATCCGAAAAGAAAGCAAGGTATGTTTTAGTTGTGGAAAAGAGGGTCACATAGCTCGATTTTATCCTGTAGCAAAATTAAGTCCAGTAGGGACGGTGGCACCAAAGACGGATACGAACAAAACAAAGTCGGTGGTTTCAGGAAGAGCGTTTTTAGTGACTTCTCAAAAAGCGAGTAACTCAAACAAAGTTAGCACGGGTTAGTTAATTATAAATTCTTGCGAAGTCTATACCTTATTAGATACCGGTTCTACCCATTCTTTTATCTCTTTTGCTTGCACTCAACGTTTAAATTTAACTCCGGAGAAATTAGACTTTGACTTATCGGTTGAAACTCCATTAGTAGAAACCTTCGTTACCTCCACTGTTTATAAATCTTGTTTGATTCAAATCGACACTTTCACGTTACTTGTCGATCTTATCTCTTTAAAAATACTTGCATTTGATGCAATTTTAGGAATCGATTGGTTAACTACTCATCATGTTTTTCATAAGGTTGTTAGCTTTCATATTCTAACCAACTTTGTTTATCTTAATTCAAGCAACCAAACCACTAAAGTTAATCACTGTTATATCAAGCCATAAGTAAAGAGCCCCGATCCTTTCGTTGTTGACTTCCTTGTGTGGAATGCACCGAAGCCAGACTTTCTGTAGGCGATGTCGTGAATGACGATGGCAAGTTAATAGGTATCAATGTGACTTACTATCCAAGTCATGGATGAGAGTCACAGTTTTGAATGATATTTCTATTGTTAATAAATTTCCTGGCGTATTCTTGAAGACTTCTTAGCTTTACCCTAGGCGTGAAATCGAATTTTGTATCAACCCCAGTACAAAACCCATTTCTAAAACCCTTAAATATTTCTTCAACCAAAACGAACGTATAATGCGCCAAAGATGTTGGCTCGAGCTGTTGAAGATTACGATTATACCATTCAATATCATTATGGAAGAGCGAACGTGGTAGCTGACGCGTTGAGTAGAAGATCGTATGCGTTTATGAGTACGATGTTGTTAACACAAAAACCCATTTCGTATAACTTACAAATGATGAAGATAGAGTTAAAGACTCTAGGCACCCTCGTGAAGATAACAAATATACGAGTAGAATCGACTTTAATCGATAAAGTTAAAGGCCACTCAAGCTACACACCTGGAACTGATGAATGTGAAGAAAAAGGTTCAAGAAGGCGTTATCTCAACCCTCGATTTTATTGGTCTATTTAAAATCCTCGATGTAGTAGGAACTGTGGCCTATAGACTCGTATTACCACCAAGTATGTCGCGCTTTCATAACGTTTTTCACATATCGATGTTACATAAATATGTGGATGACCCGAACCACATTATTGAATTAAAACTAGACGAGATAGCAGAAGATTTAACGTATTAGGAGATACATGTTAAAATCTTAGATAAGAAGGATCGTATTCAACACTCAAAGGTTATACCTCAAGAGTTAGAATCTGAAATGAAGTCAAGGTATCCTCATCTCTTGAGATACCAGACACGTGACGTAAATTTCAAGGGCTTAAATTTCATAAGGGGGAGATTGTGAGACCCCAAATTTTATGAATAAAGATTTAAATTTCTCGAAATATTTTTTTTAATATTATGGTGTGGATTTGATATAATGTTATAGTTGTGGGTAATATTTATAAATTTTTCAAAGTATGCAAGTTGTTATATAATATTCGATTGTTTGGGGAATATTCTTTTTGTCAGGGAATATCCGTACGATGGTACAATCATTGGTAGACCCCACAACGGAATTATTGTCGGATTGAGAAAATGACAAAAATATTTTTATCAAAATAACGGCGGAAGTTTTACCGTTAAAGCGTTGAACTACTCAAGTAGTAAAAATACGAGAATCTGGCGTGGTTGCATAGTAGCACACGATATTGATTATTGATGCTTACGTGAGAAGTCACTCAGTTTTGTTCAATTATTGCTACAATAATTGCTGCATAGTATCTCACGTTAATTGATTCAATTATTGTCGATATTTTATATATTATTAAATCAATAATTGAGATGACAGAGTTATTAATATTATTATTTGCAATATTAACGATGTCTAAAAGTTCTGCCAGGGAGAGGTTTGGTCACCTAATTGCGCGCCAATAGGGAAAAATCCTTATTGGAAAGCCCCCTCTTTCCTGGGAACGACCTGGTCGATTAATATTGTGAATTATAATAATGATGATAAATATTGTTAAATATATTGAGGTGTCTTTTTATGAAGTCACGGAAGTTTATATATATATATATATATATATATATATATGTGTGTGTGTGTGTGTGTGTGTGTGTATTATATATATAAATTATGTTTTATTAATATTATTAATGTAATAAAACAGAAAAGCTTTTTATATAAAACATAATAATTTTATAAAGTTATTTGTTTTATTAGACTATAAATAAAATATATTATATTTTATTATGCATAGTGTTTCAGATTACAAGATAGTGTTTGCATTGTAAAATCTTTTTATATAAAACAAAATACTTTTATAAAGTTATTCGTTTTATTAGATTATAAATAGAATATATTTTATTTTATTTAAAAGATTTTGTTTTATTAAAATATTTTATTAATCTTTGCATAGTAAATCAATATGGAATAGTCCAGTTTAAAAGTAAATCAAACTGGACCGATTTCATGAATTAGTTACTATTAGGTCCATTCTCTATAAATAGAAGCTCATTCCTTCATTTATTTCACGAATTCACTTTGAAACTCTGAGAGATAAACTATAGAGAGAAAGAAGAAAAGTATTCTGCTACTTCACTACTCTTATATCCATTTTCTTCTAAGGTAAGGGGTATTATTTCTTTCGTATTCATGAAGAGAACTTCTGTTATTCCATTCTTTTTTATTCTATTGGAATAATCTGTATACGTGGACTACCATATAGATGGTGAAATTCTTCTATTATTCCATTCTTTATTATTATGTTGGAATAACATGTCTATGCGAAGTACCGTATACATGGTAAAATTCTTCTATTATTCCATTATTTATTATTCAGTTCGAATAACGTGTCTGTGCGATTTATCGCATGCATGGTGAATTCCGTTGTTATTCCATTCTTTATTATTCTGTTGGAATATCCTGTTGGTGCAAATTTCGCCTGACCTGGTTCCGTTCTTTATTATTCTGTTGGAATATCCTGTTGGTGCGGATTACGCCTGACCTGGTTCCATTATTTATTATTCTGTTGGAATAACCTGTTTGTGCGGTCTATCGTAGGCTTGGTGAATTCTTCTGTTATTCCATTATTTATTATTCTGTCGGAATATCCTGTCTGTTCGTTTACGCATGACCTGGTTCCATTCTTTATTATTCTATTGGGAATAACCTGTCTGTGCAGTCTATCGCACGCATGGTGAATTCTTCTGTTTTTTCATTCTTTATTATTCTGTTGGAATAACATTTCTATGTGGATTACCACATGCATGGTGAATAATCCTTTGTATTCATTCCTTATTAAATTGTGGAAATGATCTGTCTACGTGGGTTACTACATGGCGGGTGAAAATCCATTTGCAGTTTCATATATTATATTATACTCAGTTGATTAAAGTTTTGACTTCTATACTCCATAAAATTAGTTAAATATCCTGGATATTTGCGCTTCATCCAGTATCTTTTCATGGAAATATTCTTCTGAGCATTCTTGAATTTTACTCTACAAAGAAGTATCAAGTCGACAATTTGGACGTTATTAGTTCCTGGATAAATTAATTCTTGAACTTGTTTTATTGAATTCTTATATCATTGTTATCATCCTCATGTTTATATTATGTTGGAAGAATGCATATCATGATTTGATGTTTAAAGTAAATGATCATGATTATACGTAAAGTCCTTAAAAGAATATATGTACAAGGACTTATTGATAGATCAAATTTGTTAGGTTGATCTTAGCTTTTAAGTGTTCATCATTCTATAAACAAATGTATAGATAAAGAGATCAAAGATGTTAGGTTGATCTATCGTGAAACGTATAGATAGGCTTCAACAGGAATCCTAGTCAATCAAGCTGATCAACAGATTGCAAAAGATAAGGCAAGATCGTAGAGCTTAGAAGATCGTAGTGTATTTGCCTTGAGGGACCTCTTCAGAAATCGTAGAGTGGTCCAGACGTTTGCCGAAGCTAACTCAGAGATCGTAGTGTGCTCTCGAAAATGTTGAGTCTGCAAGACGAGCAAGTGATGATCTTCATGTGAAAAGATCGTAGTGTGCAAATCCTTGTGAGAAATCGTAGTGTTCTCTTAAGAGCAAGCACCAATATGACAAGACACTACGATATGGATAGTAGAGTGTCATCTGCCTTGTGTCAGAAGCATCGAGCCCTAACTTTTGTTTGAAGACAAATTCCAACAAATGAGGAATGGGTTTTGAACGTTGAAGCACTCACCAATCCCAACGGTACAAAAGATATCCTTAGTATTTATCAAAAGGAACGTATTCAAAAAGCTAAGAAGAGGACCATTGGGCAGAGAAAAAAACCTTTTTAGGTGTTAGGTGAGAAAGCAGTCTGATGTGTTAGTGGACCAGAGTGAAATTCAGAAGATGTGCATAAAAGTCTCCATCAAAGTTCAGAAAGGTCAAACGCATTTAATGCTTCTTCAAAAGGCTTCAACGGATAGATTTCAAGATCACATATATACAGAACACAGACAGATGAGAAAAATAAGCAAGTATTAAAACAAAAACGTGAAAGAACACTCAACGCTCAACTCTACGATCCGAGAAAGATAGAAAACTTGCTCAGCTACTCAATTCTTTTGATCAAGTGCTTAATAACAACTGAGTAGCACAAACCACGATCTCAACAACAACCCATCAACTGAAGTGAGAAGTTCCAAGTCTGAAGGACTTGAAGAGTTCTAAGTGAACTGTAAAGAACCGAGTCTGCTGGACTTGAAGAGTTCAAGAGTGAACTAAGAAGTGCCTAGACTGCTGGTCTAGAAGGAATCTGTGAGATTCAAGAAGTGTAACAGACATCCTTAGTGGATTCCCTACTCAAGGAGTAGAAGAGTGGATTAGAAGCTTTAAGTGCTCTGAACCACTTAAAATAGTTGTGTCTTCTATAACTACTATAACTATCATAACTGTCTGACTCTCATTAACTCAAGATATCTAAAAGAAGGTTTACTATATACTCATTCTGCTGAGCATTAATCACAATCATTCCAAACCGTTTAAAAGAAAAGTTTTTAAATATCTATTCAACCCCCCCCCCCCCTTCTAGATATCTATTGTGCCTCCGGGAACTAACATATTATGTTAAAAGTCATATATGGCTTGTAGTGCATAGATGGACTTGGTATGATTATGACAAGAGATTATTCGGTATAATCATGACTGTAATGTTATAAATGATGTGGTAAAAGTCCTCATTGGCCCGAATTGCATTGATGGATAGTTGTTGGCTTGATCATGACCATTGATGAATACACGAATATCCTTGGCCTGTAGTGCATAGATAATTTGTGGTTGTAATACTAATGAATATCCTTGGCCGTAGTGCAGGGATGATGTGGATTATTTATTAAGTTGAGTCCCAGCGATAAAAGTGATGAAAAACCTTTTAAATCATAAAAGATAGTAGATTTTATTCTCTACTTGACTCTTTTAATGGATTGCTTGTTCCGCTGCAGTTAAACTTGATGTTTGTTATATTTTATCAGTTTAACACTGTTGAAGGCTAATGATAATTTATTTTGCATTATCTTTGTCATAATATTTCTTACTGGACTAGTTGAGCTCACCCTTTTGCTTTCATTGTTCTCTTCAGGAAATGAGAACGTAGTAGGGACTAGTCGGGGAACGGAGTGACGGTCCAGATGGTAGCATTAGTAGTCCTCACTATTCTATGAAATAGTATGATAATAATTGTAATGAGGACTTATTCTGAGAGTGGATATTGTTTAGAAGACAATATTTGTATTAAAACTCACAGCTCTTGTTGTATATTTAAGATTGTATTTATATTCTGTACCATGTATTTGGCGACCCAAGATGGGTGATGTATACTTATTTTGGGGGCGTCACACATAGTACCATTTCACGGTGTCTGAGTTGATGAGTTGTGGAAATTCATCGTCGTACATTTCCTGTAGTCTGAGAGCACCTCCTGTTAATACCTCCTTGACAACAAACGGGCCTTCCCAGTTTGGAGCGAATTTTCCATTAGATTGATCTTGGTTGTCAATGATCTTCTTCAAAACCAAGTCATGTTGTTTAAACTGTTGTAGCCAGACTTTTTTGTTGTAGGATCTGGCGATCCTTTGTTGATATAACTGACCATGGAAGATTGCCGCGATTCACCTTTCGTCTATTAGAGACAATTGGTGATATCTATCTTGTACCCATTGGTCTTCATCTAGCTAAGCGTCCATCAACACTTTGAGGGATTCCATTTCCACCTATATGGGGAGCATTGCTTCCATCCCATAGGCTAATGAGAAGGGGGTTGGCCCAGTGGAAGTACACATTGAAGTTTTGTAGGCTAATAAGGTCAGAGGTAAGAGGTCAGGCCATCCTTTGTGATTGGCGGACATTTTCTGCATGATCTTCTTGATATTTTTATTAGCCACTTCAATAACACAATTCATCTTTAGTCGGTAGATGATGGAGTTAAGGTGTTTGATGTGGAATTTACTGCATAACTCCCCCATCATTTTGTTGTTGATGTTCTTAGCATTGTCTGACACAATTACCTCTAGTTGTCTATATCAATAAATGACATTATTTCTGATGAAAGCAATGATGACTTCTTTGGTAACTCTTGAAAAGGAGGCAGCTTCTACCCACTTGGTGAAGTAGTCAATCATGGTGAAGATAAATCGATGCCCATTACTGGCTTTGGGCTCAATGGGCCCAATCATGTCCATTCCCCACATTGAGAAGGGTTATGGTGAACTCATATTATGGAGTTCCCTTGGAGGGGTGTGGATAGCATTTCCATGCATTTGGCATTGATAGCACCTCTTAATGTGATCATCACAATCAGCTTTAAGCGTAAGCCAATAATTTCTTGTTCTGAGGATCTTCTTAACAAGTAGGGTTCCACTCATGTGTGGGCCACATACTCCACCAGGAATTTCATCTCTTTTGTAGAGTGCATCTCCGCTTAGGTAGAATTTCATAGCCAATCGATGGATCTTCCTTTTTTCAGTCGGGCTCACCTTAGCGGGTGTAGATCCATCTCGCAGATATTCCTTGATATGCTGATACCAAGAGTGATGGACGGGAGGTAGCTCATCCGATACTTCTCCAACGTAATTCCCATAGGCTGGAGCCTTTTGTAGGGCAAATGGGATGCTTGGCATGTTTTACTTGTCATGTATATTGATCAAGGAGGCCAAATTTGCTAGCGCATCCGCAAAATCATTCCTACTCCGAGGAATGTGGAGGAAGTTTACTTCTTCCAACTCTGAAGCCATCTGTAAAACTTGCCGATGGTAAGGCAGCAAATGTAGCTCTTTGGCTTGATAGATTCTCGTAGTTTGTTTAATTACTAACTCCGAATCCCCAAAGACAGTTAACCATCTGATGCCCATTGAGTGAGAAAGTTTTAGCCCCATGATATAGCCTTCATATCTCAATTTGTGTTGTTGGTGCCGATAAATTGTAATTTGATGCACGACGGATATCGCTCCCCGTCTCGGAAATTATAACTACTCCAGCTCCAGAACCTTCCATGTTAACAGCTCCATCAAAATACATTTTCCACGTATGGCATGCATCGTATTGATGGTGTTTTTGAATTGTCATTACCCCTTCATCAGGGAAGTATGTTTCTAAGGGTTTGTAATCCCTTGCGAGTGCGACGGCCAGTTGATCCGCAATTCCTTGTCCTTTAATGGACTTTTGCGTCACGTAGACGATGTCAAATAGTTGCAGAATCAACTGCCATCTGGATAGCTGATAATTCAGTATGGGCTTACTGAACACATATTCAAGAGGATCGACGCGAGATATAAGATGGGTTGTGTGACCATGGAGGTAATGCTATAAGCTCATGGAAGCCCATGCTAAAGCACAACAAGTCTTCTCAATCAGAATGTACTTGTGTTCACTGATGTTGAATCTTTTGCTGAGGTAATAAATAGCTCTCTCTTGGCCTCTATCGTCTTTTACGTTTCCAAAGACGCACACCCATATCATTGTCATTAATTAATGGTGTACATGAACAGGGCAACATCATCCCTGGGAGGTACCAAAATAGGAGCATTAACCAACTACTCTTTGATTGTAAGGAAGGCTTTCTGACACTCATCATTCCATTTCATGGAGGAGTTCTTCCTTAATAGCTTGAAGATGGGCTCACAGGTTGCTGTGAGTTGAGAAATAAACCTACTAATGAAGTTGATTCTTCCCAAAAATCCTCGTATTTCCTTCTCTGTCTGAGGAATGGGAATTTCCTTGATGGCCTGGATTTTGATGGGATCCAGCTCAATCCCTTTGTGGCTGACTAGGAAACCTAGCAAATTTCTTGATTTAACACCAAAGGCGCACTTGGCTGGATTCAACTTCAAGTTGTACTTACACGACCTGTTGAAAAACTTTCTGAGATAGTCTAAGTGGTCTTCTTCCCTTTGAGATTTGACAATGATGTCATCCACATAGATCTTTATCTCTTTGTGCATTAAGTAATGGAACAGAGCTATCATAGCTCGCTGATAGGTTTCTCCGGCATTAATGAGGCCAAATGACAATTGTCTATAACAAAAGGTTCCCCAAGGCATGTTGAAAGTAGTTTTCTCACGATCCTCCTCAGCAACCATAATCTGATGATAGCCCATGAAACAATCCACAAAGGAGTACATGTCGTATCGAGCAGTATTATCAATGAGAATGTGGATAAATGGCACGGGAAAGCTATCTTTAAGGTAAGCTTTATTCAGATCCTGGTAATCCACGCAAACTCGCACCTTTCCTCCTAGTTTAGGCACGGGGACTATGTTTGATAACCATTTAGGGTATGTAGACACCATGATGATGCCCGCTTGAAATTGTTTCACAATTTCTTCTTTAACCTTTAAACTCCACTCAGCTTTCAATCGCCTGAGCTTCTGCCTGAATGGCTTGAATCCCTCTTTAATGGGAAGGCGATAAAAGACAATGTCAGTTGACAAACCCAACATGTCTTTGTGAGACCATGCAAACACATCCTGGAATTGGGTTAGTAGCGCAACTATGTCATTCCATTGGTTTGGAGTGAGGTCTAAAGCAATCTGGATTAGCTTAGGGTTTTCTAAGGTTCCAAGATTGAAAGAGGTGCTTTAATCAAGGTTAGGTTTAGGTTTGTCTTCGACCAATTCCTTAATCTCCTAAGGTATCTCAATGTCCTCTTGTACTTCCATCAAGTTTGAGTCTAACTTTTCATCAAAGTTACAGTCCTTGTGGGAAAAGGCACCTCATCAGCAAGTACAGGCACATCTAAATTCAGAGTCCTGAAATAAAATATGATTTCACTTAATATATGAAACTATTTAATCATACAAAGTGTTAGCATGTACTGATAAAACAACTGCTAATACTGTACAAAAAAATAAGCAGTTAAAGTTATCTATAAGGCAGATGGAATTTCTGCCCGTTTTACCCTCGTCAACCAATGCATGGAGTGTTGTTCCAATTGTCGAGGGTAAAGTCCTTATGGACTGCAGTGATGGAGGGGCTATCATCGTCCTCCTTCTCCCTAATAATGACCATGATATATGGGCAATCATCGTCTGGGGTGTATCTGTTTGTATGCTCATCATGGACAATGATGCGTATGCCTGACATCATCAAGGCGATGTCTTGTTTACGTTTTCGTTCCCTCTCTTCCACTTTGGGATCAGGAATCAGAACCTCTTTTGCTTTAATCGATATTGGTTTGGGAAATAGCATAGCCATAATATGGGCTGACACCTTTACCAAAGACTGTATCAGCTCAGGAGTTGCAGGTGGAGAAAATTGTCGTCTGGCTGAAGTTGAAGGAATCTATTTGTGCTTATGAGGATTCTTGTGACTGGAGCTAGCAGAGTAGCCTAATCTAGCTGTCCCTATTTGATTGGGCACTTAAATCAGGTGCTTAATACCCTGATGCTCTTTGCCCAACCCTTGTCCAGGTTGATGACCCAACGACATCATCTCTTGAGTAGCCAACATAACCTCAGCAAAAACCTTGGGTGTGAGCGGTGGCGCCCCAATGGAATGGTAATGAGTGTTGATGGTGACCGACCGTGGGTTGCCATTATTTTTACCTGCATTATTAATAACAGAGCGCTTTCACCTTCACGATGTTGCATGAATTCTAATAAATATCAAATAATAAAGTAGTAGTCATACTGAAGGAACCCATCTCCCTCCTAGTTCTTGTCTCACATCTTACATGATCATATCCAAAGCTTTGATACTAACCGTGACGCCCCCAAAAATAGGTATACATCACCCATCTTGAGTCGCCAAATACATGGTGGTACAAAATTCAAATACAAACTTAAATATATCTGTAGGTAAAAGTTTAACAAAACATAAATCGAGAATTAAACAAGAATATTGTCTTCTAGACAATATCCACTCTCAATGGAGTCCTTCTCAATTATACAAACTCAAACTCAGTCCTCATTACATTTATTGTCACACTATTTAATGAGAATAGTGAGGACTACTAACTTATCATCTCGGACCATCACTCCATTTCCGAGACTCGTCCAAATTATATTCTCATTTCCTGAAGAGAACAATGAAAGAAAAGGTGAGCTCAACTAGCCCAGTAAGAAATATTATGACTAAGATAATGCAGAATAAATTATCATTAGTCTTCAACAATGTTAAACTGATAAAATATAATAGACATCAAGTTTAAGCTGCGGTGAACAAAATCCATTAAAAGAGTCAAGTAGAGAATAAAATCTACTATCTTTTATGATTTAAAAAGTTTTTCATCACTTTTATCATTTGGGACTCAATTTTAATAAATAATCCACATCATCCCTGCACTACGGCCAAGGATATTCATTAGTATCACGACCACAAAAATTCCATGCACTACGGGCCAAGGATATTGTGTATTCATCAATGGTCATGATCATGCCAACAACAAGCGTCCATCAATGCACTACGGGCCAATGAGGACTTTTATCACATCATTTATAACATTACGGCCATGATTAAACCGAATAATCCACAGTCATAATCATACCAAGTCCATCCATGCTCTACAATATGTAGATGACTTTCAAAAAAAATATAAACATGAGGATGATGACAATGATATAAGAATTCAATAAAACAAGTTCATTAATTAATTTATTCAAGGACTAATAACGTCCAAATTGTCAACATGATCTTTGCTTTGTAGAGTAAAATTCAAGAATGCTCGGAAGAATATTTCCATGAAAAATTTGGATGAAGCGCAAATATCAAGGATATTCCACTAATTTCATGGAGTATAGAAGTCAAAATTTTAACCGGTTGAGTATAATAACGAATGGAATAACAAAAGAAATCACCATGCATGCGGTATTTGCATAATAATAATAAGTTATTCCAACATAATAATAAAACGGAATCGGTCGGTGAAATTCACACCGACGGGATGTTCCAATGAATAATAAGTGCGGAATAATAAATAATGGAACCGAGTCCAGGTGTAAAACACACACGTATGATATTTTACGAGAATAATAAAGATGGAATAATAAATAATGGAACCAGTCAAGGTGTAAAACACATAGATAGGATATTTCGGCCAGAATAATAATAAAGACGGAATAATAAATAATGGAACCAGTCGGTGTAAAACACACAGATAGGATATTCTAAAACGAATAATAAAGCAGAATAATAGAAGAATGTCACCAAGTATAGGGTAGCCCGCGTATACAGGTTATTCCAACAGAATAATAAGAAATGGAATAACAATAGTTCTCTTCATGAATAAGAAAGAATAACACCCCTTACCGTAAAAGAACTGGATATAAGAGTAGTGAAGTAGCAGAATACTTTTCTATAGTTTCTCTATAATTTCTCTCTCTGGAGTTTCAGTGAATTTGTAAGAAATAATGAAGGAATGAGCTTCTATTTATAGGAGAATGGAAAGGAACTGTGTAAGGATTTCTTCACAGATGAAATAATTCAAAGACTCACGGATGAAAATTTTGATACTACATATTCAAATTGTCAAACCTTCAACCAATCATAACAAAGCAAGACAAAATATAATATATATATATATAAACCCACATGTTATAAAATCATATATTTATATATATATATATATATATATATACTAACTACCTCTATTATAATTCAACTCCATTCCCCCACCATTTCCCACTCACATAATAAACATATATACTATAATCATACACACATCACTTTCACCCTTTCTTTTCCCCCACCACTTCCCATTCACACACATATTATATTATATATACACACTCACACATAACAACCTTATATACATAAACTCCCTCCCCTATACGTATCTCTCTCCCACCCCAAATTCCAAAATTAGTTTTTCAACACATATGGGCCCCACATGTGGCCCCCATATGTGGGCCCCACCTTTAAATAATTTTTACCGATTATTTTGAAAAATGGGTAAATGGAGATTCATAAAATAAGCCAAACTTACACAAATACCTCATAAAAATCACATTAATAATTTTAACAACATTTATCACCTTTATTATAATTCACAATATTAATCGACCGGTGTCGTTCCGTGAGAAGAGGGCTTTCAATAAGGATTTCTCCTATGGTAGCGTTAATTAGGTGACCAAACCTCTCCTTGGCAGAACTTCTAGACATCGTTAATATTGTAATTTATAATATTAATAACTCTGTCATTTCAATTATTGATTTAATAATATATAAAATATCGACAATAATTGAATCAAATAACGTGAGATATTATGCAACAATTACTATAGCAATAATTGAACAAAACTGAGTGACTTCTCACGTAAGCATTAATAATCAATACTGTGTGCTACTATGCAACCACGCGTATTACTGTACTTTTACTACCGAGTAGTTCAATAGTATTAACGGTAAAACTTCCGCCGTTATTTTCAATAAAATATTTTTGTCATTTTCTCAATCCGACAATAATTTCGTTGTGGGGTCCACCAATGATTGTGTCGTCGTACGAATATTCCCCGACACAAAGAATATTCCCCGACCAATCGAATATAATACAACAACTTGCATACTTTGTAAAATTTATAAATACTACCCACAACTATAACATTATATCAAATCCACACCATAATATTAAAAAAAAATATTTCGAGAAATTTAAATCTTTATTTATAAAATCTGGGGTCTCACAATCTCCCTCCTTATGGAATTTTCGCCCTCAAAATTTACACGCATACGATATCTTAACAGGTGAGGATACCTTGACTTCACTTCAAATTCTAACTCTTGAGGTATAACCTTTGAGTGTTGAATACGATTCTTCTTATCCAAGATTTTAACACGTATCTCCTCATACGTTAAATCTTCTGCTATCTCGTCCGGTTCTAAATTAATAATGTGGTTTGGGTCGTCCACATATTTACGTAACATCGATACGTGATAAAGCGTTATGAAACAACATATTTGGCGGTAAAACGAGCCTATAAGCCACAGTTCCTACTCGATCTAGGATTTCAAATGAGCCAATAAAATCGAGGGTTGAGATTTCCTCTCTTCTTCGATTCTTGCTTCTAGAATAACGCCCTCTTGAACCTTCTTCTTCACATTCATCAGATTCTGGTGTGTAGCTTGAGCGGCTTTAACTTTATCGATTAAAGTCGATTCTACTCGTATATTCGTTATCTTCATGTGGGTCCCTAGAGTTTTTAACTCTATCTTCATCATTTATACGAAATGAGTCTTTGTGTTAATAACATCATCTTTCGTAAACGCATACGATCTTCTACTCAACACGTCAGCTATCACGTTTGTTTTCCCACGATGGTATTGAATGGTACGATCGTAATCTTCAACAGCTCGAGTCAACGTCTTTGGCGTATGTTACATTTATTTTAGTTGCAGAAATATTGGAGGGTTTAAGAAATGGGTTTTGTACTGGGGTCAATACAAAATTTGATTTTACGCTCTAGGGTAGGCTAAGAAGTCTTCAAGAATACGTCAGAATTTTATTAACGTTAGAAATATCATTCAAATCTATGACCCTCATCCAAGACTTGGATAGTACGTCACATTGATACCTATCAACTTGCCATCTTCATTCACAACGTCCCTTACGGAAAGTCTGGCTTCGGTGCATTCCACACAAAGAAGTCAACACTGAAAGGATCGGGCTCTTTACTTATGGCTTGATATGACAATGATTGACTTTAGTGGTTTGGTTACTTTGAATTCGCATAACAGGTTGGTTAGGAGTATGAAAGCTAACAACCTTACGAAAAAGCATGATGAGTATTTAACCAATCGTTTAAAAAATCACATCAAAGGCAAGTATTTTCAAAGAGATAAGATCGACAGGTAACGTGAAAATGTCGATTTGAATCAACAAGATTTATAAATAGTGGAGGTAACGAAGGCTCCTACTAACGAAGTTTCAACCAATAAGTCAAAGTCTAACTTCTCCGGAGTCAAATTTAAACGTTGAACGCAAGCAAGAGAGATAAAATAATAGGTAGAACCGGTATCTTATAAGGTACAGACTTCGCAAGAATTTATAATTAACTAACCCGTGCTAACTTCGTTCGGGTTACTCGCTTTTTGAGAAGTCATGAAAAACGCTCTCCCTTGAACTACCGGTTTTGTCTTTTCTGGAACGGTCTTTGGTGCCTCCATCCTAGCTGAACTTGTCTTTGGTGAACGACAAAATCGGGCTAGGTGACCTTCTTTTCCACAATTATAACATGCTTTGGACGGCATCGCGCAGTTTGGACTGATATGTCCCTCCCCTCCGCATTTGAAACATATGATAGGTGGTCGTTCTCCTTCCTTAACAACGGGTGCTGGTGCTGACGTCTTTCCATCATTGTTGAATTTCCTCTTCTTAAAATGTCCATTCTTATTGTTTTGGCCATGATTACCACCGAAGTGGTTACCATTTCTGGCATGTTGATTCCCTTCACGCTTATTTTCACCGCTCGATGATCGCTATCTTTGGTTATTATTTTTCATTTACCGCTCTCTTTTGGTTGGGTTGACTCATTATCACGCTCCAATAACTGAGCCCTATTAACAACATCTGAATACAAACACAGTTTATGAGAGATAAGATATTGACGTATCTCAGGTTTCAAACCTCTTAAAAACATTCGCATCATTCTCTCCTCATTATCAACCAAATGGGACGCAAACCGAGACAACTCGGCGAACTTAGCTTCGTACTGCGACACGGTCATGTTGTTTTGCTCCAACTTGATAAACTCCACCTCTTTCATGTGACGAATACTTTCGGGAAAGTACTTGTCATTGAACAACTCTTGGAACTTCTCCCAAGACATCTTGAGTGCGTCAGGCTGGGTACGTTTTACAGATTCCCACCAGTAATCTGCCTCTTCACGTAACATAAAGGTGGCAAAGGGAACCTTTTGCTCCTCGGAGCATCCCAAGACATCAAATATCTTAGTCATCTGCTTTAACCACGTCTCCGCCTTAAGTGGTTCTGGCTTTCCCAAAAACTCTGGTGGTCCCAGCTCCTTGAATTGCTTAGTGGTGACCGATCGTGGGTTGCCATTATTTTTACCTGCATTATTAACAGGAGCCGCCTTCGCCTGATGTTGCATGAATTCTAAAAAGCTCCTAAACGTACCGTCGTTCGTCAATTGATCAGTGTTGTTGTTTACAAGAGGATTATCGCCATCCTGTTGCTCATTGTCCGGATTATTGATCTGTGGAGACTCAACGGTCTCCTGTGCTCCATTGATATTCTCAACATTCTCGGATGTCATTTTCAAATACTGCCACAAAACAAGGGTTAAATAACATATCACATATTATCCCTATACTCTGACCGACCAATTTAAATATCAAATAAACTTAGGTAGGTCATACTAGCGAAGGAATTCTCCGTCTCTCCCCTCCTAGTTCTTGTCTCACATCTTAGCCAGGGATCATATCCTAAGCTTTGATACCAAACCGTGACGCCCCCAAAAAAAATAGGTATACATCACCCATCTTGAGTCGCCAAATACATGGTACAAAATTCAAATACAAACTTAATTATACAATGCGTGTAAAATACGACAAAACATAACGCGAAAATACAAATAAGAATATGAGTTTTAATACAATATCCACTCTCAATGGAGTCCTTATAGGCAATATCCATTCTCAAAATAAAGTCCTCATTACATTTATTATCACACTATTTTATAGAATAGTGAGGACTACTAAGCTATCATATCGGGACCATCACTCCATTCCCCGACTCGTCCCGCCTATATTCTCATTTTCGAAAGAGAACGGTGAAAGAAAGGGTGAGCTCAACTAGCCCAAAGAAGAAATATTATGACTAAGATAATGCGAGAATAAATTATCATTAGTCTTCAACAATGTTAAACCGATAAAATACAATAGACATCAAGTTTAACTGCGGTGAGGAACAAAAATCCATTAAAAGAGTCAAGTAGAGAATAAAATCTACTATCTTTTATGTTTTTAAAAGTTTTTCATCACTTTTATCATTTGGGACTCAACTTAATAAATAATCCATCATCATCACCCCGCACTACTACTGCCAAGGATATTCATTAGTATCACGACCACAAATTCCATGCACTACTACGGCCGAGGATATTTTGTGTATTCATCAATGGTCATGATCATGCCAACAACTCGTCCATCAATGCACTACGGGCCAATGAGGACTTTTATCACATCATTTATAACATTACGGCCATGATTACACCGAATAATCCACGGTCATAATCATACCAAGTCCATCCATGAACTATGAAGCCACAGATGACTTTCAAAAAATATATAAACATGAGGATGATGACAATGATATAAGAATTCAATAAAACAAGTTCACGAATTAATTTATTCAGGGGACTAATAACGTCCAAATTGTCAACATGATATCTTGCTTTATAGAGTAAAATTCAAGAATGCTCGGAAGAATATTTCCATGAAAAATCTTTGGATGAAGCGCAAATATCAAGGATATTCCACTAATTTCATGGAGTATAGAAGTCAAAATTTTAACCAACCGAGTATAATAACGAATGGAATAACAAAAGAAATCACCATGCATGCGGTACTTTGCATAGGCGAGTTATTCCAACAGAATAATAATAAAGCGGAACAAGGTCGTGAAATTCACAATCGGCAGGATGTTCCAATGAGAATAATAAGTGCGGAATAATAAATAATGGAACCGGTCCAGGTGTAAAACACACGACATGGATATTCCGACGTAATAATAAAGATGGAATAATAAATAATGGAACCGGTCCGATTGTAAAACACATAGACAAGATATTCAAAGAATAATAATAAAGACGGAATAATAAATAATGAACCTGTGTCGGTGTAAAACATGCATGAGGATATTCCAATGAATAATAAAAAGAATAATAGAAGAATGTCACCAAGTATAGGGTAGCAGCGTATATGAGTTATTCCAATGAATAATAAGAAATGGAATAACAATAGTTCTCTTCATGAATAAGAAAGAATAACACCCTTACCAGTAAAAAGAACTGGATATAAGAGTAGGAAGTAGTAGAATACTTTTCTATAGTTTTCTATAATTTTCTCTCCGGAGTTTTAGTGAATTTGTAAGAAATAATGAAGGAATGAGCTTATTTATAGGAGAATGGAAAGGAATTATGTAAGGATTTTTCACAGATGAAATAATTCAAAGACTCACACGGATGAAAATTTTGATACTACATATTCAAATTGTCAAACCTTCAACCAATCATAACAAAGCAAGACAAAATATAATAATATATATATATATATATATATATATATATATATATAAACCCACATGTTATATATATATATATATATATATATATATAATACTAACTACCTCTATTATAATTCAACTCCATTCCCCACCATTTCCCACTCACATAATAAACATATATACTATAATCATACACACATCACTTTCACCCTTTCTTTTCCCCACCACTTCCCACTCACACACATATTATATTATATATACACACTCACACATAACAACCTTATATACATAAACTCCCTCCCCTATACGTATCTCTCTCCCACCCCCAATTCCAAAATTAGTTTTTCAACACATATGGGCCCCACATGTGGCCCCCATATATGGGCCCCACCTTTAAATAATTTTTACCGATTATTTTGAAAAATGGGTAAATGGAGATTCATAAAATAAGCAAAACTTACACAAATACCTCATAAAAATCACATTAATAATTTTAACAACATTTATCACCTTTATTATAATTCACAATATTAATCGACTGAATTAGTTTCCCAGAGAAAGAGGGCTTTCAATAAGGATTTCTCCCTATTAGCGCGCAATTAGGTGACCAAACCTCTCCTTGGTAGAACTTCTAGACATCGTTAATATTGCAATTTATAATATTAATAACTCTGTCATTTCAATTATTGATTTAATAATATATAAAATATAAACAATAATTGAATCAAATAACGTGAGATACTATGCAACAATTACTATAGCAATAATTGAACAAAACTGAGTGACTTCTCACGTAAGCATTAATAATCAATACCGGTGCTACTTATGCAACCACAGCGTAGACATCGTATTACTTTTACTACCGAAAGTAGTTCAACAAGATTAACGGTAAAACTTTCGCCGTTATTTTCAATAAAATATTTTTGTTATTTTCTCAATCAAACAATAATTCCGTTGTGGGGTCCACAATGATTGATTGTGTGCAAATATTCGCACAAAGAATATTCCCCCGAATATAATACAACACAAAGAATATACCCTACAACTACATTAATCGAATATATATAAAACAACTTGAAATTTAAATCTTTATTTATACTTTGCAAAATTTATAAATACTACCCACAACTATAACATTATATCAAATCCACACCATAATATTAAATGAGGAGAGAAAAGAATTTGAGAAATTTAAATCTTTATTTATAAAATCGTGGAAATTTCAAGAAGAGGAGATTCAATAATGATTGAAAGACATCAGCACCAGCACTTGTTGTTAAGGAAAGAGAACGATCGTTAGTCGTATATTACAAATGCGGAGGGGAGGGACACATCAGTCCAAACTGCACGATGCAGTCCAAAGTGTGTTATAATTATGGAAGAGAAAGTCACCTAACCCAGTTTTGTCGTGCAGGGAAGACAAGTCCAGCTGGGACGGAGGCACCCAAGGCCGTCCCAGAGAAGTCAAAGCCGGTAGTTCAAGGGATAGCGTTTGTCGTAACTTCCCAAAAAGCGAAGAATCCAAATGATGTGATCATAGGTAAGATAATCATAAACTCTAGTGAAGTCTATACCTTATTTGATACCGGTTCTACCCATTCTTTTATTTCTTCTACTTGCGCTCAACGTTTAAATTTAACTCCAAAGAAATTAGACTTTGATTTATCTATTGAAACTACTGTTGGGAGAAACCTTCATTACATCCACTGTTTATAAGTCTTGTTTAATTCAAATCGGTTCCCTACGTTACTGTCGATCTTATCTCTTTAAAATACTTGCATTCGATGTGATTTTAGGGATTGATTGGTTAACCACTCATCATGCTAAGATCGATTATTTTATAAGATTGTTAACTTTCATATTCCTAACCAACCCATTATGCGAATTCAAGCAACCAAACCACTAAAGTCAATCGATGTCATATCAAGCCATAAAGCTATTCGTTTATTGAA
Source organism: Panax quinquefolius (assembly GCA_020205615.1). Lineage (NCBI taxonomy): Eukaryota > Viridiplantae > Streptophyta > Magnoliopsida > Apiales > Araliaceae > Panax > Panax quinquefolius. The sequence goes on from JAINUW010000604.1 coordinate 299,585, forward strand.
AAATGGATGTCAAGCTTTCTTAGCCCATGTCACGGATTTAAACAAAAATACGTCAGATTTAAATGATATTTCTATTGTTAATAAATTTCCTGACGTATTCCCCGAAGAACTTCTTGGCCTACCCCCGGAGCGTGAAATCGAGTTTGGTATTGACCTTGAACCCGGTACCAAACCCATTTCCAAAGCCCCATCTCAAATGACTCCGATTGAACTTCAGGAGTTAAAAACCCAATTACAGGAATTGTTAGACATCGACTTCATTCATCCTAGTACGTCTCTTTGGGGTGCTCCTATTCTATTTGTGAAGAAGAAAATGGAAGTATGCGACTTTGTATTGACTATCGGTAGTTGAATCATGTCACCATCAAAAATAGGCACCCGTTGCCTCGCATTGATGACATGTTTGACCAGTTGCAAGGTTCTAAATTCTTTTCAAAGTTCGATCTTCGTTCTGGATATCATCAGTTAAAGATTAAAACTGATGACATTTCAAAGAATGCTTTCAAAATTCGATACGCGCATTATGAATTTCTAGTCATGTCTTTTGGATTGACTAATGCTCCTGCTACCTTCATGGATATGATGAACAGAGTATTCAAAGAATATTTGGATCATTTCGTGGTTGTCTTTATTGATGACATCCTCATATACTCCAAAAGTCGTGAAGATCATGAGCAACACTTGAGGTTGATACTCCAAAAGCTTCGTGAAAACAAGCTATACGCCAAGTTGAAGAAAGGCGAGTTCTGACTTGAGGAAGTAGCATTCCTTGGGCACGTGATATCAAATCACGGAATATCTGTTGACCCAGTAAAGATTTAAGAAATTCAAAGCTGGGAGCAACCTAAGTCAGTGACCGAAATACGTAGCTTTCTTGGCTTAGCTGGTTATTATCGGAGATTCATAGAAGGGTTTTCTCGAATCGCTACACCATTAACTCAGCTGACTCAAAAAGATATAAAATTCAGTTGGAGCGAGGAATATGAGAAGAATTTTCAAGAACTCAAGAGGAGACTCATTTGAGCACTGTTTTGACAATACCATCTGGTTCGGAGGATTTGTCATATCACAATGATGATCTTGTGCAAAGGTTTAGGATGTGTTCACATGCAACATGGGAAAGTCATAGCCTATGCCTCACGATAACTCAAAGAATATGAGAGGAATTATCCTACTCATGATCTAGAGTTAGCGTGATCGTTTTACGCTTAAAATTTGGAGGCATTACATATGGGGAGAAAGTGGAGATCTATACGGGTCATAAAAGCCTCAAATATTTCTTCATTCAAAAGGAACTCAACATAAGGCAATGATGATGGGTCGAGCTGTTGAAAGATTACGATCATACCATTTAATATAATCGTGGAAAAACGAACGTTGTGTTAGGTTTGTAAAATTCATAACGCAATCAAATTGCATAAAAAGTGCGGAAGCGTGGTAAAATCAGAGTTTAAAAAAATTTACAAACCATATACCCGGATCACCCTTTATGCATAATTATTAATTAAACGAAAAGATAAAGAATAAATCATACCCTTGAAGATCGAGCTTCCTCGGTACAAGTTCACCTCCAAATCTTTTCGCGTTCGATCTTGAATCCACCGGGTTTGGTTCCTTCCTTTGATCGGCGTTAGCCACCCAAATGTTTGGCCTCTAGAGGTGATCCACCGAGGAAGAATAGAATTCAAGAAGATGGGTGTTATGGCTAACCCTAGTTTTCTATCTACATAGAAAGGGTGTACTCTCCCAACTATTGGAAATATTACGTATGTTGAAAAAAGTCAACAACCCATTCCACCCATAATAAGACTCCTCTTATTTATAGATGTGGACAACCCACCTTAACAATTAAGGAATTGAGTTTTAATTAATTAATTCTTTTAATTAATTAAGCTCCTAATCTTATTAGGGATAATTAATAAAACTCTTTTAATTAATTTAACCTCCTAATCTTATTAGGAATAAATGAGAGTACTTATATTAAATTAATTCCTAAACTCTTTTAGAAATTAAAATAATAATAATTGTAATAATATTAATAAGACTCCTCTTATTAATTTATATTTAATATTTCTAAAATATTAAATAATAAATATTAAGCTATTTAATTTATTCTATCATCATAGATTAAATTAAATATACTTACTTTATATTATTACGATTATGCCATTAACTTCTTAAATAATTATTCTTCCTTTTATGGTGTGACCCTTTAGGTTCTCCATATTAAGCCGGTTGTGAATAAATCAATTAGAACAATTCTAATCTTATTTAAATAAATAAATTAAACAATTAATTTATTTAAATAATATTTATTCTACAATAGGGATAAGCCTCCTAGCGATCAGCGACTTTCGAGGATAATATAGATTTCAACATTAATCATAAAAGAACCTTTGAGTAAATAGTTGCAAGTACAATTCAATCCTTCCACCATCTGATGTCCCAATTAAATATAAGGCATGGAATTCTTGTCAAGTCTTATTTTATTTAATTATATGTATTTCGATCCTTAAATGCACAACTCAAATAATGCAAATTAGAAACTCCTTTCTAATTTCATTCTACCTTGGCCAAGGACTCTCTGGGTTGTCATTTATCGAATCACATAGGACATTTCTCTTCTTTTATTAGAAGTGGTAGATTCTTTATTGATCATTCATTATCTCCATGTATACAACTTATTATACCCAAGCATACCCTTTGATATACCCTAAGGGTCTTAAGGAATAAGTCAAAGTATAACTCATCATACACAAGATACTATGATGATCTCAAGTCCAAGGATCACTTGTACTCTTACTATCATTTCTGAGAATTCCTATTGATGAGCAAATAAAACTCCATTAGGTATTCCTTAGCGAGCCACGTTCGGTGAACTTATTCTCTAATAAGCACCTACATACTTGCTTTAGTGTCTCCACACAAATGATCGTGAGATCAATCATCCTCATCGATGAGCAAACAGCGTATGTACCAATCTATCCGGATTCACTAATCCCCAATTTAGTAATCCAATGATTGGGAACTATTTTAGTTTTAAGCTTTCTAAGAATTTAGATCTCATTAGAATGATCATCATCATTATTCTAAAAGCATTGCTTAAAACTATGGGTTTATCACATATTATAAAAACGACATCATGTAGATAATTAAAAGCCTTTAATAAATTAATACTTTTATTAATAAATGAATAAGATTGTTACAAAGTATATGCTTTATCATCAAACATGATTGGCTTGTGTGCATACTACTTTCAATCTCCCACTTGCACTAAAGCCGATCGTCATGGTATCTTATACTCTTCTTCTCTAAGTAGCGATTATCCTGCTTTGTTGGATAAGCTTTAGTTAATGGATATGTAATGTTGTTCTTGAGAGTCCACTATCTCTATAGTGATTTCCCATCTTTCAATGATTCTAATAATCAAATGAAAAAGTGCCCTGACACATGTTTAGATCCAAGATGAGACTTAGGAACTATTCCTAGTTACGTAATGAACTTTTAATCCAAACAATCAACTTGCGACTTCATTTATAGCTATATACTTTGTCTTTATCACTAAACCAAAGCAACTCTTTCTTTGTTTGGAACCTTTCAATTCAACGCACTTGCACTGTTCATGGTAACACTTTACCTTAAAGTGGATTTTTACGTAAATCTTAGTGCATGCGAAAAAACTTGAGTGCATTAAGCCCTCTAGTTTTAATTCGGACCCATCATGTATGATCACATCCTTAGTCTTTGGTTAAGAACTTTAAGATGTTTTCAGCGACTCACAAAGTGAACTTCTCCGAATATGGTGATCGACATCGGGTCTCGTATATTTCATTGCATACATGATTGTCACTCATGCGACCTCTCTTTTCGAGAGTCCGTGGGGACTATTAAAGAGATACACTCCATAGCTCATCGACATGAGACATCTCTTGGAGTTTGCCATGTTAAGCGACTTTAGCATCAAATGAATATCGTTCCTTGGGTTAAGTCGAGCATCCTCTTAAATCTATCTATATAGATTTATATCCCCAATTAAGATACTCTTCCCAAATCATTCATGGAGGAATGTTTGAACAACTTTATCTTTCTTGATTGTAGCATTGGTATGTTATTCCTTTCAGTAGTATATCAACATATAATATTAGGAATGTCACTTTTGGCGCTCCACTTGACCCTTTTATACACACTAGAACTCTTACCTCATCGTATGTAACTCTGGATCATCATCTTCATGATCGTACCTCATCATCATCATCCATGATGAATCCATACCTCCTAGGTATCTTTGGTACTATTCAGATTCTGATTCGGTTGTGGTACAATAGATCTATCTCGGGTTCCTCTTATTTGACTTATAGTGTTTTGTGGTTCTTGAACTCTTCAAGATTTATTATCCTCCCACTACCCCTTCAATGATAAACACCTTTATCTTAGAAGGAAGCGTGTTTCGTAACAAACACCTTTTGCTAAGTAGGATTATAGAACATATACCCTACACTTACTTTAGGATGTCCCACAAATCGACACTTGTCAAATCTTGTCCCAAGCTTATCCTTTTGAAACCTTTTCACATAAGTTGGAACCCTTATCTTAACATACTTAAGATTAGGAATCCTCCTTGTCCATAACTTTTATGGAGTCTTGGGGTAGGATTTTGAGGTTACCATTTTCGTGAGATATCTGACCATTTCTAGGACATTATCCCGGAAGGATCTTTGGAATGTCGGTAAAATCATTATGGACCGCACCATGTCCAACAAGGTCGACGATTTTTATTCGGATACATCAATCAATTATTGCGTGTCGGGATGTGTCCATTATCGAGAAAACCATTTGAGATGATCTAGAAACTTATTGCACAAGTATTTATTCCTTGATCGATCAAAGAATCTTAATACTTTGCCAATTTGTTTCACTTACGAATTCTTTGAACCTTTCAAATAATTCACACTTGTATTCAACAAATACATACATTGACTCTTTGAATGGTCATCTCCTTTTCTTATACTAGTTTGTTCAATTTACAAAATAATTTTTCACGTAAGTCAAGTATACAAAATTTATTAAGTAATATTCGATTCTATACAAAACATTATTATTATAAATAGAACAACAATTGTTCTTAATTATAATACCAAAGATTTCATTGTCAACAATAAAATGGAAATAATATTTTAACAAGAAGCTGGAATACAATAACAACTTATTGACTTAATAGATTTTTCGTGAAAGCGATGCTAAACTATAAGTTTCTATGGCTAATGTGGCAACCTTTGCTACATTTCCGCACATAGGATTACTTATATTTGTTTAGCTTTCTACTTACTGCTTGGTCCTTCATAAATCTATATTTATGATAACCAAAGTCGGTATCAATACCCAAGTAGAACCTTGACTTAAAGAAAAATTTATTTCAATCATGAACAAAAGCGTATTTATGTAGAAACTTCACTAAGCTTCTTTGGTTAGCCTCGCAAGATGCTTCTTGCTTGATTCTTTCCGATGTCGGGCTTATAGCGGTGGAAGCAAACTCCTTTGCTATCCGTATCGGTTTTGTTCTTATTATCTTTGTTTATGCCTTTCTATTTACCTTCTTTGAATCGTTCTTCTTTTCGAGGAAGATCCTTTGGCCCCTACCAAGTAAGACTTGATCTTTCTTGGTTGGAAAGTGACTCTCAACATTTTCAATATGTTAAGCAAATCGGTGAGGCGATATCTAGCTTGTTCATATGAAAAATTCACAACAATGTGAAAGGAGTTAGGGAGTGAGTGCAAGATCAAATCTTAGCTCAACTCTCCATCCATGACAAAACACGTTATCTAATTGATCAATCAAATTGATAATGTTTAGGACTTTTTATGCATCTTATAGTGTCATTTAGTCATTCTAGATCGGAAGAGCTCCTTAGATGTCGATATCTATCGGTCCTACTTTCCTCGCCATCAACTACTTGATGTGCGGGAATATAGTAGGAGCATCCATAGTTTCATCTTGTGTATTTGAAGCTCGTTACTCGTGGATGCGAGCATGATGCATTGAGCCAATGTGCATCATCTTGCCACTTTCTAAAAGTAGCAATCTTTCCTCAGAGGCATTATGCGCAACCATTGCGGGGATAGGCGTATTAAGGACATAAGATAGCTTTTGATTTATGAGAACTATTCTCAAATTCCTTAACTAATCCATTTAATTGATTGCGGTTAATTTAGCATCTAATATGCTTCCTTGATGATAGTAATTTTAGACATTGTAAAATTACGTAAATGAATTTGTAATTAACAACATTTTAACATACATTCTTTTATTAATTACCAAAATAATTTAGGTCTTGTTTTAGATTGGTATCTCCACTATTTTCTTCAAACTATATTACCCTCACTTATATAGTTGGCAAAATCTAATTAAAGATTTGCTAGTGAGAATAAGAATCCCATTTCAAATGTATATAGCCTTGTGGTGACACAACAAACTATATATAAATAAATAGGTAGACAACTTTTGTCAATTACATCAACTATCAACTCCTTGTATTTTGCCTCTTAGATTATTTTGATCAGTGGTGGCACATCAGAATCAAAATTATCCAAGTTAAGTCAACCTAGCACTCCATATATTCAAAAAAGAAAAATATCATCCTTGTGGTGACACAACAAAACAATATTGTTCAATTTTCTTTATAAGCATCAAATGTGATAAATTAACATCTTAAATACTTAATACTTGCCTTGTGGTGACACAACAAACTCATATTAAATATTTAATACTCTATAAATTTTATCATGCTAGAAAGCGACGTTCGATATTCCAAATATCTTTGAGCGCTTAGGACTTAATATATAAAAATTGAGGGGTTTGTTATTAATTTGTCTCATCTTGTTTTAGCGCATAGCATGCATATATATATAAAATCGCGCAATATATTAATTAACATGCGAAGCATGTTTGCATAATATAATATATATATATATATATATATATAGTATAGCATGCACATATAGAATACTATATTCTACTCGGATTGATTATGGACTTTTATTCTAGTTTGGTTCACTAGAGCCACCAAGTGAACCAAAAGGTCAAACCTGAGGGGCAAGAAATAATATTTAAATATAACTATTACATTTAAAACTGGGCTCTATTACAAAGCGGGTCTTCAAGCGCTTCTTGTCCTTGATCTCCAATTTTTCAAAATTATTCTAACTATTCTATTACAAAACTATTTAAAATAAATAGAAACCTTGATCGTGATCGAGGGAAATACATAGGAGAGAGATAGAATTTACATTAAGAAAAAAATTAGAAGGCGAGTCTGTGAGACCCCATTTGATAAAACCCATACATTCATGCATCCAACTAAAATAAAATCCAATCGCATTGGTCGATAGTCCATTAATCAATCCCATTTATTATCATACACATCACCATATGCATCGATAAATTACATTCATCCTATGAATAATAAACATTTAATATATATATTGATATCATTTAATGGGCAACTTTAGTTAGTATAAAATCTATTTTGAATAAAATAAACTCCTTTATTTAAATCCAAATTTAAATTAAAATAAAACTATTTTATTTTAATTTATTCAATTTTGAATAAAATAAACTATTTTATTTTAATCAAAAAAATAAACTCCTTTATTTTAATTAATTATGGAATCCAATTCCATGTAATAAAAAAAAATCTTTAATTAAAATAAACTCTTTTATTTTAATTAATTATGGAATCAATTCCATGTAAAAAAAAAAAATTATTAAAAGAAACACGGATATTCTTTCCTATTCACAAATAAACTCCTTTATTTTGAATAATATGAAATCTTATTCCATATTTAAATAAACTCCTTTATTTAAGGAAATACGGATTTTCTTTCCTATTCACAAATAAACTCTTTTATTTTGAATAATATGAAATCTTATTTCATATTTAAATAAACTCCTTTATTTAAGGAAATTAGGATTCTCTTTCCTATTCACAAATAAACTCTTTTATTTTGAATAATATGAAAATCTATTTCATATCTAAATAAACTCCTTTATTTAAGGAAACATGGATTTACTTTCCTATTCACAAATAAACTCTTTTATTTTGAATAATATGAAATCTATTTCATATCTAAATAAACTCCTTTATTTAAGGAAAAATAAAATCCAATTTCAACTCCAATTAGTTAGCATGGAATCCAATTCCAACTCTAATTAGTTAGCATGAAATTTAATTTTAAAATTAAAATAAATCTTTTATTTTAATATTAAAATAAACCTTTTATTTTAAGATTAAAATAAACCTTTTATTTTAATTATAAAATTATTAAAATTAAAATAAAACTTTATATTTTAATATTAAAATAAACCTTTTATTTTAAAATTAAAATAAACCTTTTATTTTAATTATATAATAATTAAGAATATATATATGTATATATATATTCGTAATATATATATATTATATATATATATATATATATATAACCGTTCCTTTTCTTAAAAAAAAAAACGGTAACATGCACTGCTAACTTTTAAAACTTGTTAACAGGTTCAGGCTTGATTTTCATATTATGGTTTCCGTGCCATTTTTATGCAAATTTTTTTTTTTTTTTTTTTATAAACATGCTCATGTCAGTAGCTTCTTGGCGTGAAACCTGTCTTGTTACTTTTTAACAAAAAGACGCATGCGTCCTTAAAAAAAAAAACAACACGTTTGTTTATTTTATTTTTTATTTTTTTTTTTTTAATAAATTTTATACAATAAAATTATGCCCAATTAAATTGTTCTAAACACATATCAATATACATATCAAATTAAAACAATTAATAATTCGCATAAAAGTTTGGCTCTGATGCCACTGTTAGGTTTGTAAAATTCATAACGCAATCAAATTGCATAAAAAGTGCGGAAGCGTGGTAAAATCAGAGTTTAAAAAAATTACAAACCATATACCCGGATCACCCTTTATGCATAATTATTAATTAAACGAAAAGATAAAGAATAAATCATACCCTTGAAGATCGAGCTTCCTCAGGTACAAGTTCACCTCCAAATCTTTTCGCGTTCAATCTTGAATCCACCGGGTTTGGTTCCTTCCTTTGATCAACGTTAGCCACCCAAATGTTTGGCCTCTAGAGGTGATCCACCAAGGAAGAATAGAATTCAAGAAGATGGGTGTTATGGCTAACCCTAGTTTTCTATCTCTATAGAAAGGGTGTACTCTCCCAACTATTGGAAATATTACGTATGTTGAAAAAGTCAACAACCCATTCCACCCATAATAAGACTCCTCTTATTTATAGATGTGGACAACCCACCTTAACAATTAAGGAATTGAGTTTTAATTAATTAATTCTTTTAATTAATTAAGCTCCCTAATCTTATTAGGGATAATTAATTAAACTCTTTTAATTAATTTAACCTCCTAATCTTATTAGGAATAAATGAGAGTACTTATATTAAATTAATTCATAAACTCTTTTAGAAATTAAAATAATAATAATTGTAATAATATTAATAAGACTCCTCTTATTAATTTATATTTAATATTTCTAAAATATTAAATAATAAATATTAAGCTATTTAATTTATTCTATCATCATAGATTAAATTAAATATACTTAATATATTATTACGATTATGCCATTAACTTCTTAAATAATTATTCTTCCTTTTATGGTGTGACCCTTTAGGTTCTCCATATTAAACCGGTTGTGAATAAATCAATTAGAACAATTCTAATCTTATTTAAATAAATAAATTAAACAATTAATTTATTTAAATAATATTTATTCTACAATAGGGATAAGCCTCCTAGCGATCAACGACTTTCCGGATAATATAGATTTCAACATTAATCATAAAAGAACCTTTGAGTAAATAGTTTCTTAGTGACAATTCAATCCTTCCACCATACAATGTCCCAATTAAATATAAGACATGGAATTCATTATCAAGTCTTATTTTATTTAATTATATGTATTTCGATCCTTAAATGCACAACTCAAATAATGCAAATTAGAAACTCCTTTCTAATTTCATTCTACTCGCCAAGGACTACTTTGGGTTGTCATTTTATCGAATCACATAGGACATTTCTCTTCTTTTATTAGAAGTGGTAGATTCTTTATTGATCATTCATTATCTCCATATACAACTTATTATACCCAAGCATACCCTTTGATATACCCTAAGGGTCTTAAGGAATAAGTCAAAGTATAACTCATCATACACAAGATACTATGATGATCTCAAGTCAAGGATCACTTGTCTTACTATCACTACTGAGAATTCCTATTGACAGCAAATAAAACTCCATTAGGTATTCCTTAGCGAGCCAACGTTCAAATGAACTTATTCTCTAATAAGCACCTACATACTTGCTTTAGTGTCTCCACACAAATGATCGTGAGATCAATCATCCTCATCCAATGAGCAAGCAACAACGTATGTACCCAATCTATCCGGATTCACTAATCCCCAATTTAGTAATCCAATGATTGGGAACTATTTTAGTTTTAAGCTTTCTAAGAATTTAGATCTCATTAGAATGATCATCATCATTATTCTAAAAGCATTGCTTAAAACTATGGGTTTATCACATATTATAAAACAAAGATCGTGTAGATAATTAAAAGCCTTTAATAAATTAATACTTTTTATTAATAAATGAATAAGATTGTTACAAAGTATATGCTTTATCATCAAACATGATTGGCTTGTGTGCATACTACTTTCACGTTGTAGCTGACGCATTAAGTAAAAGATTATATGCGGGTACAAGTGTGATATTGTCAATGCAAAGGCCCATTTTGTATGACTTGCAAGGGATAGAGATATAGTTAAACACTCTAGGGACCCACATAATGATGACAAATGTACGAGTAGAATTGACTTTAATCGATAAAGTTAAAGTTGCTCAAGCTACTGGATTGGAGCCGATCGCGTATAAAGAAGAAAGTGAAAGAAGGTGCTATTCCGAATAAGATATGATGAAGAAGGAATACTATGAGTCAACTCCGGACTTTGTGTTCCTAATAATTACGACTTGAAGTATAAAATCATGATGGATGGCGTTGATGAAGTTGCTAACATCGTCCTCCTTCTCCAGAAGAATAATGACCATAATGCCGGGACAATCATCGTCAAGAGTGTATCTATTTGTGTGCTCATCGTGCGGAAGTAGAAGGGAAGTAATTCTTCCTTCGTTGATCAGCATTTGAAATATCTCCTCCATAGGTTAGCCCAAGTATGTGAATTCCCTCTTATTGGAAATATCCCGATGGGCTTTGGCACTTGCTCTTTTTGCAACTTTATCCTCCAGTGTTTCACTTTCTGAAGGCGATGATGGAGTATTCATAATAAAAGGAAAGAGACTAGCATGCTCCTGACTGACTAATTGGCGTGTGACTTGGTGCTGATGGATCACCAGTTTTGCCAATTGGTCTACTTGCTTACAAAGAGCCTTCATCTTTCGTTCCATCACAAACTGGAACTGTGTGTAATCCCATTTGTCAGCACCATCCTTCCTGGTCTGGGAAGATTCAGCAACGTAATTGGAACTTTGTCCACTGCTCCAATTAATCATATTAACCTCTTCTTCTTTGTGTTGAAGAAGAAGGTTGTCTTGCACATGAGGTTGGTCGGGTTTAGTCACCACAATCTCCCCGTTGTCGATTAAATCCTGGATCTTATGTTTTAAGGCCCAGCAGTCCTGAGTATCATGTCCTGGTGCTCCAGCATGATAGGCACATTTTTAGGTAGCATTGGAACCCTTCCCATTCGAGTTGGCTGGTGGAAGAAGATGTGTAATTTTTTTCTGAGTAGTCAGAAGATTGAGAACATTCTCGAGTGAATCCCCTAAGGGTGTGAACACTCAACTGCGTCAAACTTCTCCACCCTTTGGCAATGTAGGGTTGGAAGACTGTGCTTGAAAAGGGGAGTAGTTTCTCCTCTGGATAGGCATATTCTGACTGCATTTCTAACCTTGTAGTATCAAGGAAACATCCTCCTCTTTCATCTTATGGACCCTCCGGGGGTTATTTCCATAAGTTCTGGACTGGATGTGCTCAACAACAGCTTTAAGAGCGGCTAGGTCTTGAATTTTTCCTGACTTCAATCCCATCTCAGCCATCTCTTTGTGTTTGATCATTTTAGAAAATGATTTACCAATGCCATCTAAAACTCTCTCATAGAAAAGAGCTTCTTGTATGTCTATGAAGGTCATCACCATTTCTGACACCGTCATAGAAGGAATAACTTGAGCAGCAAGGTGTCACCACCTTTGAGCATACTCTCTAAAAAACTCATTAGACTGTTTCTTGACCTTGGTATTTTGGTACCGGTCAGGAGCCATTTGAGACTAAAAATTGTACTGACTAAAGAAGGCATGAGCTAGCTCCTCCTAGCTATGTATTTTAGAATTATCTAATCTGGTATACCATGATCAGGTTTGTCTAGTTAGACTATTTTTAAACAACTGCATTCTGAGCTTTTCATCTTCTGCTACCTTCAAATGTGTGTAAGAATCTCCTAAGCCATCATATTTTTCAAAGTCAGGAGTTTTGAACTTTTCTAGATAATGGACACCAGGGAATATATAATGGTCAGCATATGAGACATTCCCATGTGCTCCAATCCCTTTTATAGACCGAATGGTCTCTTCCATTTGAAGGACTTTTTTCCTGATATCACCGGTGTCTGGATCTTCTTTGAGATGGGTGTTTTCAGGAATTTTGTTAGACTTATCCAACTAAAGCTCAGGTATTGGATATGCCTTATCTGCACCCTGAGTTCCTCCATGTGCAGAGTATTTTGTATGTACGGGTATGCGTAGACCCTGAGTAGACTATTGTAGTTCTTTGAGTAGAATAGCCAAATCTATAATTTGTTTGTTTAATCCTCAATCTCTTCACGAGAGATAGGAGCAGGATTAGATTGGTTAGATGAAGACATAATTGGCTGTAGGCTCGTGACCTTCTTGAATGTCAGTTGTTTGTAGGATAGCATGGTAAGCTCTAATATGCATGTACCCATATTCTTCATATTTTCCTTTACATGTAGAGATTGACATGGAATGAAATTACAAATAATTATTTTAACAAGTAATTGAAAATGGAAAGCATGAAGAGACTTTCATCCATGTTTGGTTTATCGAGGTTGACCTATCTTAGGTTACTTTCACGGTTTTTGGCATGAAGGTTTCCCGGATCAACGTAATTTACTTGATGAGAAGTTAATTCGGTATTTGAACTGGAGCGAATCTGGGTGGTGCCTTTCCTGAGCCTCGTTGGAATTCGTCTCCCTATGATTCCAGTAATCAAACACCGACGGGATAGCCTCCTGGTGGAGGAACCACATAACATACATTCACATGCAACGTGTCTCACCGTTATGGGAATGATGACATGTGTGAAGCACTAATATCGAATGTAGATATAGTGTAAAGCATTAAGTGCAGTAAGTAAATGCATTCGTACACATTCATCAAAATGTTAATACAACATCCACACACAAGCATATAACAGTTTTAAAAAGTTTGTAGTAGCGGCATAAGTCCTCTTACTGGTGTCCCCAGCAGAGTCGTCACCTGTCGACGTCGGGATTTTTATTGTCCCTTTACTGTTCTTGTCTTTTGGTGTTCTCATGTTAGGTGAGATTTGTTTGAAAAAACAAGTTGTGAAAAGGTCCGATATTTATATGTCAACAATTGGACTATAAGTGTATTATGGGTTGGTATTTTTAAATGGTTGCGCTAACTAACTCAACCAAGAAAAGGTTTACACATTGACCACATGATGTAACTTTGTTAAACTGGTCTGTGAAATCGAGATTCATTAGGGTCCAGGGACTTGCTTATGTGGAGGGAAGGTGTTATGCACCCCCCGACATCCGTGTTACCACGGTGACCGCCACTTTTTAATTAAACTATTATATGAATATATGTGTGTGTGTGTGGGGGGTCGATGTGCAATTATTTGGAAGTAGTGTTATGCCTCGTTCGCACCTATATACAAATGGTTTGAATTTGTGTAAAAATTCAGTTTTAAACAAGATATAGCAGTGATATTTTGTAAAAGAGGTTTTTCAAACCCTTATGCTCAATAGTAATTGAAGTCTTTGATACTTCCATTTTATTAAATGTTCGACTTGATTGCTTTTATTTCGAGATGCAAAGCATCTTCGAGAAAATAAGATATATAGCAGTGCCGAACTCCTTGTGGACATGAGAGCCATCTAAGGAAATTCAAACAGCGTGAATAATGTACAAGTCGTTTATAATCGAAAATGTCCATCATCGGAACCAGAATCTAGATTCGTAAGAATGAATCTGTGATCACATGATTCCTAGGCTCACATGATGTAGTAATTTATATGAAAGTTGTAGCGATTATATATATAAGCTATATATATATATATATCTGTGTTGTCAACCACCACGAAGTTTAACTTCATAGGGGATTTGAAAATGTAAATATATAAAAGAGGTAAATATATAAATAGATTACATGATCAACCACCACGTAGCACCTCTCATGGGGGATCAAAATGTAAATAAAGCGATAAAGAACGATCAACCGCCATGAAGTAAACTCAAAGTAGGGATGAAATATAAATAAAGTAAAAATGATCAACCGCCACGAAGTAAACTCAAAGTGAACGAAATGTAAATAAAAAGAAAAGGCCACGAAGTAAACTTGAACTGACACAAAATGTGTGTGTATATATATATATATATATATATATATATATATATATATATATATATATATAACTAGTAAATGCTCTAGAATATAAAATCAGGGCTCATCGTAAGTAGTCCGATAACATTTTATATATAAGTGCGTATATATATATATATATAAGCAATAAACGCTCCAGATGTGAGTAAAGGGCTCAATCGAGGCATAACTCGATAATGTTAGTCATATATATATATATATATATATATATATATATATATATATATATATATATATATATATATATATACAAAAAGGAAATAAAAGCCACAGACCGAAGTTCGGGCATACACACGCAACACGACTCTCAACGTGAAGAGTGGTGTGTGCAAAATTTGGAGAAAAGGCATTGAAAGGTGTAAGAAGGCTTACAGTGGACTTCCAAAGAAGACATTTATAGCTTTAAATGGATGAAAACTCGGTTCCCACCGATAAAAATATAGCAATATATTAGCTCACAAGTGTTTAAAATGAGAAAGCACTCAGTTTAGGGTGTGTACAGAGCAAATTGGACAGGGCTTCCTCGCCGTTTTCTCTTATAAAATGGTAATCCCAAGTCCTCTATTTATAGAGGGGGGGAGCCGCAGGTGTACCTGCGGTAGCCCAGGGTGACCCGACCTTCACGGGTCCCACTATCTCGAAGTACGTGCACGCGTGTAACGTGTTATCCGCTCGAACTTTCAGAACCTCAATCCGGGCATCCGATCGAGGTGTATAAGACCTGGTTCGGAGTGTTATTGTCGAGAGCTACACAAATGACATGTGATTAGAGGTTGTAAGAAGTCAGAAAGATGGGACCATGCCCTTGGTCTTCAAGCTTCAAATTCCATCCGGTGTGTTGTCCTGTGTAGTAGTCACTCGGGATTGCAGCTATTTGGTTCTTGTAGGACACTGCTGTGTAGAATATATGTTGAAATGTGTTGAGATGGCGCGCATGTGGGATCAAGGTGGCAAAATGACGATTTTGCCCCTCATTGGGGTTATCTCCGGTTTGGACTGATAAAGCAGTCGTTGCTTAGGGTTATCTTTGAGATTGGGCTGCTGCAAGTACTGGATGTCCTCAGGGTTGTCTCTGAGGTGTGCCTGACCTCCCGAGGTTATCTCCGGGTTTGGGACACTACTACAAAATCATAAATAGACAACACTTAAAAAATGACGTTTTTATAAAAAACGTTGTGGTATTTTTTTTTCACAACGTTTTTTAACAAAACGTTATAGATACGTATGAAAAAGCATTGTCTATTTATAAAGGGTAATTTTTAATTTTAAATAGATAACATTTTTTAAAAAAAACTTACCTATTTAAAAAAACACGGAGCTTAAATGAAAACTTAAAATTAAAACACGGAGGGGATTATATGTCTTTCTCTGCTCTTTCGCTCACAAAATCAAAACCCTAGTTATCGACGTCTACTGCAATGTCTTTCTCTGCTCGGCGCCATCATATTTGATCAGATGGGAACAGAAAGGAAAAGAAAGGTGAGCTTGTTCGATGTGGTGGAACAGAAAGGAAAAGAAAGGGAGGTGATAGCATATTTGATTCCATTTATGATGAGGAGACTTAAGGGTGTCGAAGATGTTGAGATGCTTGATGCAGAAGAAGGGAAGTTGGTTGAGCAGAGTTTGAAGACTGAAGTGAGACAAAACAGTGGTGTGGATGTAAATTTAACAACTCAAGAATCTAAAGATAAGAGTCAAAGGCTGGGGAATAAGAAGAAGAATAAGAGAAAGAAAGGAAATTCATGGTCTAATATCATAGTCGATCCGTCTCACCATCTCAGTCGATCGAATCTCCTCTCTCACCATCTTAGTCGCGAATCTCCTCTCTCACCATCTCAGTCGATCGAACTGACGCCGGCGACTAGAGGTGCTACGGTGTATTAGGCAAATTTTAGGTTTTCAATGTCGCCGTCATGGTCAGAGTTCAAGGCCCTGTAAGTCTCTTTCTCAGTAATGGATAAACATGATTAATGGATTCTTGCTATTAGTTGTTTGCTGATTTTTGCTTATTTTTGTTACTGGGTTTTAATTATTATCATTAATTTCAGGACCCAAAGGGTCTGAAGATGCGCAGACATGCTTTTCACCATTACAAGTAGGTGATGTATAGAATTATCAGCTTGACTTCTTAATTTACTTACTAAATTGCCCATTTGTCTTTCTTGAGTTCTTAATTCAATTATTAAATTGTCCATTTGTTTGATTTGTTAATTGGGTTGGTACTTGTAGATCTTGAAAAATAACACTTTCAGCTTCTGGAATGTTGTTGCCTAGTTCTTTTTCTAATCCTGCTATAGCTAACCAAATTCTTGCTGAAACTGATACATTGCTGCTGGGTTCTTTGGTAATCACTGTTGCATCTGTTATTGAGCCATTTCTATCACCACAACACAGGGAGAACATCTCTCAGGTTTGAAAGTGTTTACCTTTTTCTTTGTTCTTTTAATTCTTTTGGTGGTGAAAGTGTTACCATTTGTCTCATCATTTACGATTTTATACACAATAGATTGATGATGTTTTAGTTTTATATGAATATTTATATGAATCTGAATTTTGCTTCCCAATTATAGCAGGCCAATCATGAGTTAGTTACTGGTTCCCAGATTGATATAATGGTAGAGGTACTAAACACTGCCACATTTTTTTGTTATTTTTTGTACACCATTCAACTAGCTTAATTTATTGACTAGAAATTAATCTATCTCTATTTCTTACATAGGGAAAGACAGGGAGTGGACATGGCATTAGTTTGTTAGACAAAGAAGTTCCTCGTTGGCTATCTGCAAAACTTTTAACGTTGGTAGACATTTTGTTAACTCCTTTCTCTGGAATGTTTTTCTATTTTTTTTAAAATTTTTATTATGAGTAATATTTTGTTGTTTCTTTCCATTTTTATTTCCCATCTTCCATTTCCCTTCCTTTTTTTTCCCTCACTATCTTTTGCATTTTATATATTTCCGACTTCTTTTATATTCATGTTGTGAATGATGTGCAACAATACCTTGGTAGCCAACTAGGTGTTATGTTCTTAATGTATTGCTAATGTGTGCCATGAGTAATATGCTTGAACTGAGCCACTTGGGTAGTTCTGCTGAAGTTGAATGCTGCAACGAAAGCCAAAGTGATAATGGGTATTTTGTTTGCCATTTAACTTTCTGAATCATGTTGTTGTTTTTTAAATTCTGGGGCTATACCCATTCAGGATTGTGCTATGTGGACCACATCTATGATTTTATGTTTATGTATCATAAAGTGACTCATTTTAGGTCATGTTAAGCGTGACATTCTTGGGCATTTACCTGCATTAATATTCTTAAAACCAGAAAATAGTCCAATACTTACTGGTTTGCAAGTTCTACTAAGCATTTTTTGCTTAATAACTTGCTGAGGACTGTGATGCCTTGTCTTACATATATTGTTTTTTACACAGTCCTCAAAAAACCAGACTCAGGCCATCGCCAAAAAAGAAGACCAATCATAAAGCAAGCAAAGAGAGGGAGCTCTACAGAAAGAACTACTTCCATTCATTTGAGAGTCTTTTGTCGATCATAGTTGACAAGAAGCAGCATGGAAAAATAGCAATCCTGGAGCTGAAGAAATCTAGTCCTGAGTTAACCCAGGTCCTGACCCAGTTTTCTGCCAGCATTGCCGGGACTGGTCTTGCTCTTATTTTCTCTGTTGTCAGTAAAGTAGCTAGCGGGTTGATTATATTTGATTATATTGATAGGATCTAATGGAAAAGACAATGACTCTTGCTATGGCAACTAGGGAGAAGCGATTTAGTGCTTCTTTGTGCAAGCTAGTTGAGAAGTATGCTGAAATATTGGCAAGTCAAGGACTTTTAGCGACTGCAATGGAATACTTAAAAATTTTTGGGGATGAGGAATTGACTCCTGAACTTGTGATCTTACGAGATTGTATTGCTCTCTCTACAAAACCTGGTATGCTATCATATGTTCAGTTCTCATTCTAAAACTCATGTTTCATATTGAGAAATATTTGAAATGTTTGTTGGACTATATGATAACTACTGCAAGTCTAATTAGGATTTTTTTAAGAAATTTCTTTGTTTATTGTCTAGCCTGGAATTATATTAACGTTGTTATGCTCTTGCAACTTGTTCGTCATTGCTTAAGAGTAAAAGTAGTTGAACAATGAAGTTGATTATATCTAACATTATTAGCAGTGTACATCCCTTTTGTAAGAGTAATATTTCATGCTGCAGAAGTTGTGTACTTGCCTTTACTTAAGTATCCTTTCTATTATTGAACCCTGTAGATTCTTATAATGTAATATAATATAATGGTTTAATTTGTGGATTATTTGACACTTTGTAACAAGGATTGAGATTCATGTTCTGCATTTCATTGGTCGAACTTCAAGTATAGTTAAATTTGTAAATCTGTTAGCCAGACTTCTTTGATGAAGATAGATTAGTAATTTATATATCCACTGCATAAAGTCTGAGCATTCAAGCCTGGAGACATCATTTTGCCAAAGCTTGTGAGTAGGTTCATGGGATGTCATCGTGGGCTGATATCCACTGCATATGCAACTACTAATAATGTTGTTGGGGTGCTCCTGTTTTAGACATATGCTTATCATCTATTTCCTTTTGTTTGCAGAGCTAATGATAGAGAGAAAAGCTCAAATATTTTCTTTTTTTAAATATGATTTTATTATTAATTTTAATTGCAACTTTTGATCTGCAGCGAAGAACTTTGGTGTCACAGAGTTTGTGAATCCAAAAGACCATGAGAAACCAATACAGTAGGTTATTGTTGATCTTATAGATGGTGGAGTTGATTATAGTTTTGAGTGCATTGCTAACGTCTCTATAATGAGAGCTACAGTGGATATCAGCCCACGTCTCTATAATGAGAACCTGTCCCTCAAATTACCTAATTTTTGTTAAGTTATATGGTGTCTTGAGTCTATTTTTGACTGGCTTTTGGTATACTAAAATTTGCATGTGTGTTGCACCAGTTGGTACTAATGTTGGGGATATAGGATTGTGGGAAATTGGTTCCAGGGAATTTTTGTATGGGAACAAATTCACAATTGAGGAAATGCAAGATATTAAGCTTATGATCCAAAGCAACATGTACAAGTATCTCAGCATTCTACTTGATGGGCGGGAGCGCTTTGAGGAGGAGACCATGCCAAGGAAGAAATTCATAGGTCCCCATGATCAAGTCACTGAAGCAGGTAATATTTCTAATAAGTTGATCTGGTAATAATAATGATAATAAATATCGAGTTTTGCCATGCCATTTTATTCATTTCAAGCATATTCCAATTGATTAGTGTACCAAACACTGCAGTTTTTCAATTAGCTTCAATTGCCTTTCAGGTGGAGAGGTTGATTCCAATGAGAATATTCAGCGTCTATTTCATCAACCCAATTAACCCAATTGGTGCCATATTAACTGTAAAAAATGTTTATAATCATGAGAGAGGCATGATGCTTGATAACTGGTCATAAATTTGTATTTGATTGGTGGCATTTATTTCGTAAGTGCCTTTACAAATTTCCTAGTTGTATTTATGTTGGATGTACTCATTTGATGCAGCTTCAACTTATATGAGATGTATGGATAGTTTGGCATTATTGAAATGTAAACGTATTGTATGGTAGATAATATTCTTTGTAATTGGCATTACAAAGAATTATTGGGATATAAACGTATTGTATGGTATTAATATTGTTTGTAATTTTAGCTATATATCATGGCATTAGCATATTGCAGGTGCATTGGTAATATAGGTGAACTACAATCTTTTTTTTCTTTTTTTTAATCTACAACATTTTAAAAACGTTGTGTGAAAGTGCCTAAACGTTGTCTGATATATTAAACTACAACATTTTTATCCAGAAAATGTTGTGAAATCATACATTCTACAATATTTTTAAGCATCTGCTAATTTATAGAAAACAAATCTATAACGTTTTTTTCTTAAAAAACGTTGTGGAATGTGCTTAACTACAACGTTTTAAAAACGTTGTGTAAGGGTGTCAAATAAATAATACCATTAATCACGACGTTTTTCTGATTGAAATCACAACGTTTTTTCTGCGTTGTCTATTTACTGTTTTGTAGTAGTGGGACTGAGTGTCTTGGGGTTATCTCCGAGGTTGAAGCTGATTGTTGGGGGTTAAAACGACCTTTTAAAGGGGTTATCTTAGGAGAATCGTGAATCGCATCCGTCGTGTTATCTCCGAGGTTGAGACTGAAACTCACGGTGTTGTTTTCAGGATTGAATATCTCAGGGTTATCTCCGAGATGGAAAAGGCTTCTCCGGTGGGATTTTCGGAACTGAAACTGTTTTGTCTTCCAGGGTTATCTCTGAAAGACGATTCTTCCCTCTTGCTATGTTAGTAACATGAATGTAAAATTTTGAGTGTCTACAGTGTGCTTGACCTCCCGGGGTTATCTCCAAGGTTGGAACTGAGTACCTTGGAGTTGTCTCTGAGGTTGGAACTGACTTTTCTGGGGTTATCTCCGGAACTGGAACTGCTTCGCTCGGGGTTATCTCCGTGGTTGGAACTGAATCTCCCGGGGTTGTCTCCGGGATTGAAAACTGGATATCTCAGGGTTGTCTCTGAGATTAAAATTGGATATCCTGGGGTTGTCTCTGAGATCGAGCTGATTTGACTTCTAGGGTTGAAATTTAAGTAGACACACTTAGAAGGAGGGTTGAATAAGTGAGGGAACAAACGGTGTTAAACTTTTGAGTCAATAAAAATTATTTTGGATATTCAATGCAGGAGGCTGGATTCTAAATCCTTGTAGATTTAAAAGTTAAGACAAGATGTTGAGTTGATGTAAGACTTTCTAAAATGTTTAATTTAGAGACTTGACCTTTTTTAGATTGTGATTATGTGAAAACAATTTGCTAAATTAGTTTTGTTAATTTATAGATATAGAATGCAGCCTGCTGGATAGATAGCCGAATGATGAGATAATTTAGCACAATAAGCAATCACATGAACACAAGGAATTTTTACTTGGTTCAGCCCCTATCTTTTATTCTAGTGGCCTAATCCACGTCCAATACCAACTAGTATTGGAGACTCTCTTTATTAATTAACTTTGTTTAAAATTAAACCCCTTTACAAGACAAGTTTCACAACCTTTGAGTACTTATACTCCCCGAGCACCTTTGTTCTCCGTGCAACTATGCACCCTTAAGCACATATGCTTCCTTGAACTTGCTTTCAAAACCCCTAATCCAACCCCGATTATAAACGTTAGACTAACAACTTAGTCTACCAAATGATTAGAGAATTTATCAAACAAAATAAACTATGATCAAAGAAATAATTATATTAACAATTCAAGGCTCAACTATTTATGCAATGATCAATGAAAAGATATTACCTGTAAAGCTCCAAAAATTAAAGTTGAGAACTAATTTAAATTACACTTTCACCATCAGCTTATTTCTTCATAATAGATATAATTCTTTGAATGGCGTATGAAGAATAATTAGGAAATACAGTACTAGCATTTTACTGTTTATATTATGTATTGATTTTCTACACTGCTCTCTTTCTATTGAACCAACCCATCCTTTTATAGATATGAAGACCATTTGCCCGTTGCTAAATTATTTCAATTACATAGCCTTTGCCAATCATATCTTTGTGTCGTTGATATGATTTATCCTATAAGGCATGGGCATTGTTGGTAACAATATATATATATATATATATATATATATATATATATATATATATATATATATATATATGCCTAATAATAATAGGACATGCAGTTGGATATTTTTTTATGCGTTTATTGAGATCAAATCCCATGATTTGATCAATCACATATTTCTAGACTCCCATTATGTAAAATCACGTGGCAAGATATTAATTATATTTAAGTGATTTGTAACATTATTCTTTATGGAAACTAAAAGATATGTCCATGATAATATATGCCCATCTTCCGGATAATTCAAAAACACCAACTAAATTATTTTCTCTTTAATTACTCACCTGTTTTCATTTACTAAATGGATGGCAATTGAGATTTCATCATTTAAAAATACTTCCATATTAATTTCATGCAATTCAAAAATATTTCCATATTCATTTTGAAACTCCAATTAATTTGTTCCATAATTAATTATTTTCATGATTATGGCAAACCCAATAATGAAAGACCATATCCCAAAATTTATAGAGACAATATTGGTTAGAGATATGAAAGATAATGATCTTTTTAAAACTCATTTACTAATCAACTCCATCAATTATGGGAAGTATCAATATTTAAAAAATATTTCCATATTTATTTTGAAATCCCAATCTATTTATATATTACTTCCATGATTATGGAAAACCCCATATCCTAATATTTATGGAAACAATCTTGGTTAGAGATATGAAAGATAATGATCTTTTTCAAACTCATTTACTAACCAACTCCATCAATTATGGGAATTATCAATATTTAAAAAATATTTCCATATTTATTTTGAAATTCCAATTTATTTGGATTTGCCCTCACTAATTAGCTTTCCAACCATTACTCCAATTAATTAATCCATGCTAATTGATTCTAAAGATATGAATATTTATTTGCTTAATCAATTTTAAGGAAAGTTCAATCAATTAATAAATCATGGAAAAAATTATGAATAACTAAATCCCAAGATGTATGGTATAGATTTATATAAAGAATCAAAATCTATTTTAAATTAATTCCCTTAATTATGGGAATGTTTCAAAATTAGCTTTTCAAAAATTACTCTAATTATTGATCCATGATAATTGATTCGAAGATTTGAAAATTTGATTTGCTTAATTAATTTTAAGGAAAGTTCAATCAATTAATAAATCATGATAAACATAATGAATAACTTTCAATCCCAAGATATGTGGTATAGATTTATTAAATCCTTTAATTATGGAAGACTTCAAAATTAGCTTTTCAAAAATTACTCCAATTTAATTAATATTTGATCCTTATTAATTTTGAAAGCTTAATTAAATATTTTCATAATTAATCTTTAATTAATTAATCATTTTAATTTATTCCTCGATTAATTAATGATGCAATGGAATGCAAATCCTATAGCCTTGATTGAGAAATAATTGAAGCTAGGATCTTACATTTATTTCCTAATGACTCAAGCAATTCTTCAAGCCTTCATGTCTTCAATCCTTTAAAAAATCAAAGCTTCAATAATTCTTTTAATATCATGTAAATGCATGAGTAAACATTTTAGTACAATAGGAAAGTCATCATCAAAACCTAAGGCTGGAATATGACCAAGTCAACATGGGTTATCTGTGGAAGACGATTTTGCCCTCCTGCAAGGTTAGTACAAGGAATGCAAAATTTCGAGTGTCTGTAGGTATATCAGTAGTTAAACTGGACCTCTTAGTAGGTTTTGATACTTAAGGGATCAGCTTCTTGTAGCAAGTGAATATGCATAACACTTAATAATCGGGCAAATATTTGTTTTCCGATATAATACCTTAATAAAATTGTTAGTTTTCTCGCCTAAGAGTTCGCTTTATTTCTTTGGTTTGGAACAACTTTTAAAATATATTTGAATTATAAAATTTAAACATGCTTGGTCTAGCTGATATAACGAGCTTACACTTAAAACAGTTCATGAATGATAAAACTTCAATTGCTTCACAATTTAATAATGAAACAAAGCTTCAAAGGACACAAGTGCGATAAACAATAATAATTAATAACGATGTGGAATAATTTTCAATAATTAAATCCACTTAGAGATCATCAAAATAGATTCAAGTGCGAATATAAGAAACTTGCACTAAGTGTGAATATCAATAATTATCATTGATGTGGAATAATTGACAATAATTAATCCACTAACATACTTAAAAATAATAACTCAAGTTTGAGTTAGGAAATTTGTATGGTATGGTGATTATCATTAAGTAATCTAATATAATCTCTTATAAAAGACCTATCATTAATAAGATTGATCTTTCGGTTAGCATATCACATATTAACTCATAACACTACTAGTCTATTATAAAATATCTAATATTTAATCACATAACCAACATTAGATAATAGCTTAACTCATTAGTAATATTATCATCCATTTGATAATATTGCTATCACTTAATCATCATCTCAAACTCCGAATCTAATATTATTAATGATTTAATAATATTTGAATCACTTCTTAATATTATTAATCTTTTAATAATATTTTAATCTCTTACTAATATTATTAATCATTTAATAATATTTTAATCATTTATTAATATTTTAATCAATTACTAATATTATTAATTATTTAATAATATTTTAAATATTTACTAATATTATTAATTATTTAATAATATTTTAATCACTTACTAATATTATTAGTCATTTAATAATATTTTAATCACTTACTAATATTATTAATTATTTAATAATATTTTAATCCATTACTAATATTATTAACTATTTAATAATATTTTAATCATTTACTAATATAATTAATTATCTAATAATATTTTAATTATTTATAAACAATTTAATTTAATTGATTATCTTTTAATATTTAATTTATTTAACAAAAATATCATGCTATTCACATAACATTTTATTAAAATGACCAAATTATCCTTATAATGTCTTAAAACATCATTAATAATCATTAGTCAAGAAAATCACATTAACAAATGTTATGACATAATATAACTTAATTTCCTCAATTATTCTTAACTCATCCATAGGCATTAAAGATACCCAATCAACTTATTATTTTCTTATCTTTTGGAAAACCTTAATATATTATATTTTAGTTAAAAATTAATTTTTTGTAATTTTTCAATCTCATTTCCTATTTTTAAATAGGTCATTTCTACAATGAGTTATTAAAATTATCCTTTTATTTAAAACTCTTAAAATTATCAAGAGTAGCCTTATATAATCAAAAGCAGACTCCTGTAAACATTTCATAATTTTCTAATCTCTAGATCTCGGGTTATAATAGATTCTTTCAAAAAATCGCATTTCTTTAACGGACCATATCTTCGTGTCACGACATCGAACAATGTTCATCTTTGGACAACAACTAGATAACTTCATATATTAACATAACACAAAAGACTAGAATTTTTAAAGGCTTCTAACTAACCGAAACTGCCTCCGAAAGAAATAGGATAGTAGGGTTTTAGAGTTTTCCGGTGAAAAACAATTTTGGTAGAAAATGTGTTACGGGTAGCTCGGTTAACATTTTTTAGTGATTCCAGTGGTGTTCATTAGATAACTCATAGATCTAACTCATGGCTTTGACGGATCTCAAAAATATGTTGTAGATCAAAAATGGCAACTGTCCAAAGTGGACTAAAATTCTAGGGTTTTCATGCAAAAAACAATTTTTATTTTCCTTTGCTATCTAAGCTCATCAACACATAAAATGGCTACATCTAACCATAAAACTTCATATAACATATAGATCTACTATCATATGTCTTAAAAACATAACTCGCCATTTATTTCTAAAACAATTGTCGACGTTGGGATTTATTTGTGTCCCTTTCCGTGCTTGTCTTTTTCTGTTCTCATTTTAGGTGAGTTTTGTTTGAAATTTTTTTTTTGAAAAGGTACGACATGCATATGTTAACAATTTAACTTTTAAAGTCCCCAATTGGTAGATTTGAAATGGTTGTATCAACTCAATCGAAATGGTTTGCACAAAGACCTAATGGTTTAACACTGTTTAACTGGTCTTGGAAATCGAGATTCTTTAGGGTTCGGGGGCTTGATTAAGCAGAGGGAAGGTGTTAGGAACACAGTTACCGTAAATTTTCAATTAACTTTTATCTGTGTATGTGTGTGTAGGGCCTATGTGCTATTATCTGGAAGTAGTGTTATGCCTCATTTGCACCTATATACAAAGGGTTTAACTTTTGTATAAAAGTTCAATTTTAACAAGATATAGTAGTGAAGTTTTGGAAAACAGGTTTTCAAACCCTTATGCTTTGATACTTCCATTTTCTTATATGTTTGGCTTAATTGCTTTTATTTTCAACACGTGAAGCATGTTTGAGAAAATAAGATACACAAAGATCTTAGAACTCCTTGTGGGCATGAGAGCCATCTAACGATATCTAGACACCATAGATAATTTACATGTCGGGTGGTGCTGACTAAGAAATGTCCATCGTGGGAACCGAATCTAGATTTAGAAACTGAATCTGTGATTGTAACGACCCCAAAATTCATACAATTCATTTCTCGACTTCAATCGTTAACATTACATCTAACTTCTGATTTTACATCATTATTCGATGTTAAACTTAATAAAATGCGAAATAATTTTAACTTTTATGTCTTCTTACTTTAATTCCCTGAATCAAAACTTTGTCATCTACACATCTCTGAATCATATTTATTTTCATAATTCACTTTATCAGAGTTATTATATAAAATCTTTTCATCTCAACTCGATATCCCTTATACTTTGGGTAGCTCAAACTTTACAACTAAATATGAAGTTTTACATCATAAATTATTAAGTACATTTCACACAACCTTTATCGTTAACTGCCTTTGAACCATACTTAGTTTATTACTCACTTTATCAAAGTTAATAAATAAAACTTACATCCAGGTTCAATACCCATTATACATCGGACAATATTTAAACTTTATAACTCAACATCTATTAAACATCATACATTATCAAGTACATCATCCGTAACCTTAAACATGATTTAAAATAATAACAACTCAGCCAAAGTATATAAATTTTCACGCATTATATATTATTCATGTCTTTCAAGTAGTACATAGCGTTACCTTGAATCCTTAACCTGCAAAAGTGATTATTTGCAAGGTTAAGCTTGACATCCCAGTAAATCTAATAGTTTTCATGTATCACGTTGCACATAATAACATGCTCAACATACATCTCATAATCATTGGACTAACATAACATACACATCTGCGATTCACATAACAAGTATAAAGATTGAGTTCCTTACTCAACCAACATTATTTACTCAATCAACGTAGTCATAAATTGACTTTAACATTTCATACTTTCAACATATATAACACATCATACTCTTTGTAATAAAGATTTAAAATAGTTCATCATAAAGTTCACATAGAAAATAGGAGGCCGAAAGACTTGCCTTAATCGTTGTTTACCAATAACAGCTTACAGCTATCTGCACTTCACATGCCCTAAACAATTATA
Organism: Panax quinquefolius; assembly: GCA_020205615.1. Lineage (NCBI taxonomy): Eukaryota > Viridiplantae > Streptophyta > Magnoliopsida > Apiales > Araliaceae > Panax > Panax quinquefolius. The sequence goes on from JAINUW010000604.1 coordinate 327,519, forward strand.
TAATCATGCACATCAACTATTAGTCACATAGCAATGCATAGTAGTTATAATATAAACTTTACTCTATATCTCATAACCCTTCCTGTTAATCAATACACAATGTTCAATTTTATTGTTAACTTTTGACTTATATCTCACTATATTTCTTCTTAGGTCATACCCGAAGTTCATTCAAGTGTTTAAGTCTTGCTAGGACTCCTTATTGGTTTATATTAACCTCATTTCATATCTTATAATGTTCACTTCAACTGAATTGACACACTTTTTAAATTCATTGACACTTGTCATGGTGTTTCGACGTTCATTCGTCACACACTCGAATTGTATCTACCAGCTCATGCCATTATCTATTTATATTAAATTGGGTCTACCAGCTCCAAAGCCTACGAACATACCGTTGTAGTTAGTAGATAGATCGATAACATATCCAAGAGGAATTGTGGAAGATATTTTGGTTAAGGTGGACAAATTCATATTTCCAGCTGATTTTATAATTTTTGATTATGAGGAAGACAAGAACATCGCAATCATCTTAGGGAGACCATTTTTGGCTACGGGTAGGACTCTTATTAATGTTCAAAAAGGAGAATAAACCATGAGGGTTTAAGATTAAGAAGTCACGTTCAATGTATTTAAAGCCATGAGGTTCCCTACTGATGAAGAGGAGTGCTTCGGTGGATGTCATCGAACCGGATAGTTAATGATGATATAGTAAAAAGTTTGGTCGGTAATCCATTGGAAACTACACTCTTTTGGGGATAAGGATTTGGATGATCCATAGTTTGTAGATTTTTACACATGTTGGATGCTTTTCCTCGAGTTAGTATATTCAAAGTTCCATTCGAGCCACTACACACAGACGAAAAAGCTTCGGCTAGGATGAAACCGTCACTTGAGGAGCCACCCACTCTTGAGCTCAAACCGCTTCTTAAATACCTTAGGTATGCATATTTGGGTGATTTAAATACTTTATACATTATTATTTCATCCGCACTTAACAAATTGCAAGAAAGTAAATTGTTGAGGATTTTGAGAGAATACAAGTCTGCAATAGGTTGGACCATTGTCGATATAAAGGGGATCAACCCCTCTTTTTGCATGCACAAAATTCTCATGAAAGAGGATGCGAACACTAGTACAAAGTAGTAAATAGACAACACTTAAACCACAACGTTTTTATAAAAAAATGTTGTGGTATATTTTTTCACAACGTTTTTTAACAAAACGTAGTAGATACGTATGAAAAAACATTATCTATTTAAAAAGACATTTTTTTAATTTTAATTAGATAACGTTTTTTTAAAAAAAACGTTATGTATCTAAAAAAACACGAAGCAAAAATTGGTGGTTAAATGAAAACTTAAAATTAAACCTGCTCTTTTTCTCAAAGAAAGAGGGTTTAAGTACTCTATTTCCTTTGTCACAGACCGTCTTCCTCTCATCTTTAGCCTCTTTTCGTTCCATCTAGAAAACAAAAGCTAGGGTTTGCCTAAATTTCCGTAACTCTCAAATCTCTAGATCCATGGCAAAGATAAGGGGAGGGCACACCTTTAACACCGATCGACAGTCGGTTCAACGAAGCACAGAGTCAACCTTAGCACCTAGAGAAGCTCGAAGATTGAACCAAAACCTCTCTAAGCTTGCATCTGATTTCCAAGGACCAACGTGCGATTGATATGTCACAGTACTACTCGATACAACAGGGGAAACCCTCGTCGTCTTTTTCAAGGAAGAAAATCAATGTTGCCAGTGATCTTTTGACATCTGAAAGCGACGACATCGATCTGAAGAGAGAAAATTCGAGCTCCAAGTCATGGTCGCAGAAGTGGATTCATAGCATTCCTCTGATTGTGTTGCTCTGCCTCTTTATTCTCTAGTATTACTCTTATCCAGGTATAATTTATTCTTTTACACAGTCAAAACCCTATTATACTAATAATAATTTCCTTCTTGATGTTTTTCATTGATTCTTTTATTGTATTCTGTTAATATATGTGTGTAAGTAGTTTTCTACTGAGTAATTTCTTTTGTTATATAAATTGGGAGCTAGATTTTGCTGTTCTTCAAAAATTATTTGCCCTAAATTTTTATTGAGAAATCGATTAATGTGTAGAGAAGATTTTGATGTCTTAGGATTTGGTTTACATGAAGATGATGTGAAATTTGAGTTTTTATGGCTATGATTTCTGAGTCATGAAGTCATGGCGGCATTAAAGATTTTCATGACCTTATATCATGAAATCTGTTCATGTTATGGGTGGTCTAGACGTCGGGCCTTGTAGAGAAACTAATAGAGTACATGTTTTGAACACTAGTAAAGTCTAAACATCATCAAACAACAAGATCTAAGACCTTGAACAAGTTATATAGGAGTCGTTCTTCATTTTACGGGTTACCCGAAATGAAGAAACGATTCGACCCGCTTATATTGGGCTTCCACTACTTGTTGTACTTGCATTGTTTTTGTGATCTAATGGGTCTAGTATGTAGCCAACATGACAAGGAAGAGATTTATCACATTAAATCACTAAAACAACACAATATCAAGCAGATCTATGCCGATCAAAGGCTGTCAGAGATCATGGCCATAGGTTTTCTAGGTTGCCCAGAAAATCGGATTCGTGTTCATCTTACCTACTTTGACCAACCACTACATTAAATCTATTTGATGTTTAGTTGATCAAAAAGCATAAAAACGTAGTACATATACCAAACCGTAACTTAAATACAACAACAAGAACAAAACAACAAAAACAAGCAAGATCTAAACGCATGTACATGCTTTATCGAGGCGTTACAGGCGGTTTCGAAATCGCCCAGATTTGCCTGATCGTGGTAGGTCAAGCGACCTTTGACCACTAATTACTTGCAATATATACATGATATAAGCATGATTCCAGTTCCAGATCAAAGATCGCATAGCATACTACATCTATAAATTTTCAAAACACAAAAATCATCAACAATCACTGAGATATGAGGTCTGATATTCGTTGTCAGACCACAAAAAAAATAATTTTCAGATTTTAAAAAACATCAAATTCGAGCCTATAGATGTTATGGATCTAACATCTATCAACCCAAATCATTAATATACACTACATACAACATATTTTAACACTCAAACATAACTTTTAACATAGCTAGCAAGATCAGATTCTAATTAGGGTTTTATACCTTTCTATGAACTATACTTGAATCTAAGCTTCTGATCTGATATGAAGATGAAAGAGACTTGATTTAGGGACTGAAAATGTTTAAGATTTTCGTGGGTTAGAGAGAGAGTCTTAGTGGAGTGTATGTTGGATAAATGAGCTTGAACATGATGTTTCTCTCTCCAGTTCTATATATAGCTTAAATATAATGCAATGGCTGATGAATGTGGCTTGTTTGCTGATTATTTAGAGCACATGGGGTTGGTAGAGTAGTTCACTAACTCCAAATATGTCAAGATTTGCAAGCAACTTATAAAAAATATGATAAAGGGTATTTTGGTCATTTTCATGGTGATTTTAATGGCCATTTTGTAATCTTGGCAAACCCTTAGGGTTTGACCCTTTAGGGTTTGACCCTTTAGGGTTTAATCCTAAGGTTTGGCACGAAGAATTTGTAGGATTTCTAATTTGGCTTTAAAATACAATTTTTAGTTTCTAAAAATACAAATTAAGGTTTCTTAATTAATTTAGGTTTCCTAATTACATAGACTTGAAAATTAGGTTTAAGTTTTATTAATTATCATTAAGCGTGCCAAATTAGCGATTTAGGTTTACAATTCACAATTAAGGTTTATAATTTCAAAGTTAGGGTTCCTAATTTAGAAATTAGGATTTCTAACAATTAGGGTTTTCCTAATTAAGATTAAAATCTATAATGTATATCATTAATCACCTTAACGCAATTACAAACAATCTTAAACTCTGATTTGAGTTTTACGTTAGGATTTCACAAATTAATGTTAGGGTTTTGACATTATATTCCATAATTAACCAACCATTATCGGTCCACATATACAGTACATATTTATAGCACTGAAATAAAAATAATGTTTATAATAAATGTCATTAATCACATAACATAATTACTAGACAGATTTTAAAGTCTCATTTGACTTCAAAACTAGGGTTTATCAGTAACAATATGGTTTTACAGGTTACATTAATACTTTTCCACACATTAACCTTACACACATAACATACCTATTTATAACAATGATAAATAATAATATAATATTATTATTCTCATTCCTTGATCAAAATCCAAATTTAGGGTTTGGATTCCATATCTGATTTATCTTGCATATATATCATTATCAATTAAGTTAAAATAATTAACTTAATAATCGAACTAAAATTCATATAATAAAATAATTATTATAATAATTCTAATAATCATTCCATATATTATTAAATAATATAATAATCATATTTTCCTAGAAAATAAATAATAAAAATATTTTTACTACAAAATTAATTATAAAAATATAATTTATAATGGTCTATAATTCTACGAAAATTATTTGAAATTATTCATGTAATAAATTTATTTTATTTATCACATAAATACATAAGCTATACCCTATATATATATATATATATATATATATATATATATATTCCACCTTTAAAATAAATAAATAAAAATTTATACATAAAATTTTTTGATTTATTTATGTAGAAAATATCAGTTGTTACATTCACCCTCCCTTATAAAGATTTCATCCCTAGAATCACCGTTTCAAAACTTATACATATAAGGGTACATAGCATACACAGTCATTGCAAGTAGATCTAGATCAAATTCGATCAAACTAATATTTAACTATTCAACATAAAGCTTGTCTATCTGCTTAAACGGAAGTTTGATTTCTAAAAGAACTCAAATTCCTCCTTCAAAATTTCTTTATAAAATAATTTACTATATATAGGAAAATCATGTAAAAGAAAATAAAAGTTATACGAATAATACCTGGACTTCCATCAGCAGCTGCCACAGTATCCGGACCGTCATGTTGAAGACTCTTGCAGTTGATTTTGTCGGCTTGCTTGATGACATTGGTCCTGAGATCGCCAGAGTCTCGCTGCCCTTCCCCGTAGTTACGCTTCCTGCCTCCATTCTCCTTTTCGGATAGTCCTTCACCTTATGCTCCACTGACCCATATACGAAACACCCATTATTCATCCTAGGATTGGGGCAGTTGGGAGAGATATGGCCCTCCTGCCCGCAGTTGTAGCACACGAACTTTCTCTTGAGGCACTCACCCGAATGGTTCTTCCCACAGTTTTCACACTGTACCACCTGCTTCTTCACACCTTCTTGCTTAACCTGGATATTCCCAAAATTATTTCTTTTTCTTTTCACATTCTTACTCCCAGTGCTAGCTTCCACCTTTACTGCTCCCTCGACCTTACCCTTATTCCTATTTTCCTTGTTGTAGAGGCTCATGGCCTCACTTCCCTCATCAACTATAATAGCCTTTTCCATAAGTGATGCGAATGTAGAGATCCGCAACACCGCCACCTTGTTGTAGAGCTAGGGTTTTAAGCCCAACTTGAACCTTCTTACCTTCCTAGTCTCCGAATCATCTTGATCTTGAGGCGAACCTAGCTTAATTCGTTAAACTTTTTGCGGCATACTCCGCAACTATCATGTTCTCCTGCTTTAACTCCAAAAACTTCACCTCCATCCTAGCCTACATACTAGACGAGAAATAATTCTTGAAAAATAGAGTTTTGAACCTAGCCCAAGTAACTACACCTTCTCCCGCCCTAGCTTGATTCGCTTCCCACCAAAAATTCGCCTCCCCTTTCATCATATAGGTGGCAAAAGTTGTCTTTTGTCCCTCAGCTGCTCTAGCTATGACAAACACTTTTTTTATCTCCTTAACCCAAGTTTGGGCATCTACAGGGTCAGTTGTACCTCTAAATTCTGGCGGTCCTACAGCCTTAAAATTGTTAAAGTTTGCCAAGCGATTATCTGGCTGATTTCCCGATGCTGGCATTCCCTGTTGAATAGCCTGAGCTACCATGCTTTCAAAGTGCTTTATCGAATTCTGGTTGTTGTCCCCAACGTTGTTGACTGATTTTTCTGCCCTTTGATTTTGAGTTTGACGTCTTGGCAGCATTATCTGATTAAATTCATTCAACTAATTTATAGTACTTTACACCATATAGCATAACATATACTACTTTAAACATCCGCTATCCCTTTGTGACACAAAAGTTAGGAATCATTTGCCATAATTTATACAAAAGTTGAGAATATTACATTACACATCATAGAACATACATATTCAAGTAATACTTATACCACTTATTTTCTACGCCGTCACTAAGGGTCAATTGCTTAGCGTTCTTTATATTTCTATTATCCTCCATAACTTATTCACGCATAACTATACCAAGTTTGTCAAACTTGCCACACATTAAAAGTGCAGGAACTTACCATAATCATATGAGTTTAAGAACTCGCATTGAGCCTTATATTTTCTAACTATACTCTACCTATATGCTATACTACCGTTTCTAGATCTGGTACTACATTTTCCACACTAACCACCTTATCAGGGTTGCTTTTAATGTGAGCCTCTATTTCAGTTATTTATTTTGATATTATCTCGGTTATGGTGATTGGATCCTTCTTTACGCTCCAAGGGTATCCTAGTCCTTTTTCCACCTAACCTTTACACATAAGCTATCCTGATTAGCAAATAATAAATACACACAATAAATAATAGTTTTATATAAGTTATCTTTTATTTTGTTTGACGATGAATTTATCAAATTCATCTCATTTTAAACTCTATATGAGTTATTTGTATTTTCAACGTTTCCCTCTATCCTAAGGTTATAGCCTAAGGTCTATCCCACCTAAGGTTTTTAACCCTAAAGCTCGATACCATGATGTGATGCCCCAAATTTAGGTACTTAAAACCCGAACTTCGGTGCTTCACGATACCATTTCTATGAAAGCGGAATGATACTAATAATAATAACAATAATATAAATACCAAACTTAACTTACATATATAAGGGTTTAATCCTAAGTATGTAACCTTGAATCATTCATTACACTACATGATAGATAATATATATCATCCCTATCTTAATAAAGTCTAGCTATTACATAAAATAACACAAAACTCATTCAGCAACCTTTCATTTTCCCTTGTTCATAACAGAGCCTTCAGGTTGTTCACAATTAGCTGAAAACATTTAAATTAAGCAAGGATGAGCATTTGAGTGCCCAACAAGTAATAGTAACAATAAATATTAGCTGAAAGGATAAAAAAATTTCTTTGAAAGACACTTCTATATAGAATCAACAGTTGTGAAGTAAGCTGAACCAATAATAACAACATATCAATTCTTTATCAAAATTTTGAAACTACGCACTGACTATAAATGAAGATTAGTCGACAGACTATGAACTTTGTTTTCAATTTTCGATAAGGTTTAACATAACTTCATCCGTAAACCATCATAACTTACGGGCGCGAGGGTGATCATCCAAATGTGCCCTGTTTAACATAATTATTATTGATATTTTCATTCAGCACATCCGCCTTAGGCGCATAAAAGTTTCCCAAATTCGGGATGTTCATACTTAGTCGGGAATCCTAACCAAAACAATTTGATTGGATCTGATAAAGTGCTATCATATTGATGATATTTCTAAATTGTGTCTATTGGGTTCAAATAGCTTAGGTGGCTTTTAATTAATGTATACATCATCTTAGAAAATCAATAGGTATGTATCAACATGTGATTAAATACAATAATTATCCAAGTGAGGTTACTTGTATAACCATGTTTAGAAATTAACGAACAAAATATATATCTTGATCAAAAATAATAGAATTAAGGAACTTGTACAACAGATTATAATTTAATAACTTACTTATACAGAATCATTGCATAAGTATATACAATTGTTAAGACATTTGAACAATGAAAAAGAATATATTAGATGTTTGCTTACACATGTCCGTTGCATAAAATAAATGCAAATATAAGATACTTGTCTGGTCTGCTGCTTACAGTTATGCAACTTAGTTTTATCTTTTATATCAAGCCCTATCATTAATAAGATAATTTATTTGATTAGAACAACACAACTTAACACATAATAATATTATTTGCAGTCAACACATAACCTAATCACATTGTTACATAATTTTAACAGTCATTGAATCATAAACAAACATATATCCAGTCAAGTTATCTAAGTCCAGATCAATTTTGAAACATTTCGGTGTACCGACAACTTTATCGGGTAATTATCGAGTCTAAGACTCTATCCTATAGTTCAATATCCATTTAAATAACTTAAATATCAGTCATATTATTTTTAAATGACTTATAATAATTTTTTAAAAATTATTATAATTTATCTTGATTTTTCAAACATCGAAATCATTATTAAATGATTTAAATATTAAATAATTCTATTATCATTAATATTAAAATATTAATGAAACCATTACCAAAATATTAAAGTTATTTATAATAACCCAAAATATTTTTAAAGTATTAATATTACCCTTAAATGATTTTTAAAATAATTAAAATCATTTTTAAATAATTACCATTTATACTTAAATATTAATGCATTATTTATCGAAATATTAAAATTCATTAATTATAACTAAAAATATTTTAATTCATTTATATCCTTTTAAATGAATTTTAAATTAAAAAACCATTTTAAACTATTTATTTAATATAATTATTATATAAATTTAATATCATTTATATTAAATTAATATCATTAATATTAAATTATTATTGAAGTTATCCTTTAAATATTAAAAGTTATATTTTATAACTTAAAATATTCTTAAACACTTTATTTTCATTTAAAATGATTTTTATAATATTAAAATCATTTTTAAACTAATTATTTAATATAATTATTAAATAATTCTAATATCATTGATATTAAATGATTAATGAAATTTACTTTAAAATATTAAAAGATATATTTTATAACTTAAAATATTTTTAAATACCTTATAATCATTTTAAATGATTTTAATATAATAAAATCATTTTTAATTAATTTATTAAATGCATTTATTAAATAAATTAAATATGAATAATGTTTAAATAAATACTAATATTTATGAAAAATATGTCAAATTATTAAAAGTTAATTGTTATAACTTAAAATATTTTCTAAAATAATTTTTGTAATTTTAGAAATTAATTTTTATTTTAAATGATTTTGAAAAATAAATTAAATAAAATTACAAAGTCTGTCGCTATAGCCTTTAGCGACAGAAAGTGTAGTCTTTGGTGTTCTTGAGCACCAAGAACATTCATCTGACAACTTCTAGGTACCATGCTTGACCAACAATAATTCAGTGCCTAAGTTGTTTCTGGGCATGGTAAGACATTGATCGTGTAGTATTGTTGTAGACACTCGAAATTTTTTACATAACTATTCTTAACATTACAGAGAGGCGTAATCGTCTTTCGGAGATAACCACGAAGGCGACGGCATCCATTCCATTAGGATACCACGGAAGTTCGTTCTCCATTCCAGATACTACCGGAGGATCAGTTCACAACCCGGACCACACACCGGGAACATCAATCTCAAACCCCGGACCACACACCGGGAGTCTCATTCTCAACCCCGAAAACACACCGGAAGGATCATTTCCAACCTCGGAGATAACCGAGTTTAGGTCATGGCGATAACTCGAGGAATCTTTGTTGCGATTCAAGCGATAACTCCGGAAATGCTTGTTTTAAACACATACGATCAACTTCAGTCTTAGACCTCCTGCCGAGGCACTCATCTCTCAAACCCGGAGCTAACACCGGGTATACAGGCATTCACAAGATGACCTTGCGGCATTCAAAAACACTTGCGGCGATTCGATCTCGGATGTAACCACGAAAGCAACGCTCGCTTTTAACTCAAACCGGCGATAACCCCGGCGAAGAGTCAAACGTCATCTTGCCACATCATCTGCGCGTTGTCTCGACACTTCAATACATACATACATACAACTATATCCTTCAAAAACCAGGATATGCAATCTCGAGTGACTATTACGGCGTGGCAGTACACCGGATAGAATTTGAAGCTTGAAGACCATGCGCATGGTCCCCTCTTCCTAACTTCGTACAACCTCTAATCCATGTCATTGTGTAACTCTCGACACAAGCTATCCGAAGAATGTCACATATACCTCGTTCGGAAGCTCGGATTGAAGTTCTGCAAGTTCGAGCGGACATTACGATTGTATGAGTGCACGTACTTCAAGATGACGGGACCCACAAAGATCGGGCACACCACGACCAACCACAGGTACACCTGCGGCCATCAGTCTATGAATATAGGTGGGAAAATTGACATTTTGAGAAAGAGAGAGAGAAAAGGCGAGGAAGCCCTGTCCATTTTACTCTGTACACACCCATATTGAGTGTTTCCTCTTCTATTAGCTCATATATAGCTATCTTTTATCCGGCGGGAGCTGAGTATTTATCCACATAGAGTCATAGAAGTCTACTTTGGCAGCTCACTGTAAGCCTTCTTACATTTTATAAAGCTTTATTCTCATATTAGCACACACTGTTGTACACGTTGAGAGTCGTGTGAGTGTGTTTGCCCGGACTTCGGTTTGTGGTTTTCATTTCTATCTATCTATATATATACCTATATATATATATATGTATATATTTTTATACGGACTAACATTATCGAGTTATGCCTCGATTGAGCCTGAACTTTGATGGAGGCGTTTAATGGCTTATATATATATATATATATATATATATATATATATATATATAAAGCTGTGGTCGAGACTACATTTTGATGAGCACGGATTTTACATCGGTGCGTTTAATTATTATATATATATATATATATATATATATATATATATATACTTATATAAATAATTGTTGTCGGACATATCCGATGATCCTGGATTTTACATCCGGTGCATTTACTGCTTATATATATATATATATATATATATATATATTTACATGTCGTCCTTCCTGGAGTTCACTTTGTGGCATTTGATAGCTTTTTACAGCTTTATTTACATTCAAGTCCCGCCTGGAGTTTACTTTGTGGCGGTTGATAGAATTTACTACTTTATTTACATTTCTGATCCCCCATGGAGTTGCTTCGTGGTGGTTGATCATGCACACACACACACATATATATATATATATATATATATATATTTACCGCTTATATATATATATATATATAACTGCTTACTACTTTCCATACAAATTGCAGTATCATGTGAGCCTAGGAATCATGTGATCACAGATTCAGTCTACTAAATCTAGATTCGATTCGCATGATGGACTTTTTCCAGCTATAAGTAGCTTGTACATTATTTACGGTGTCTGAATTTCCTTAGATGGCTATCATGCCCATAAGGAGTTCGGCATTGCTGTATATTATTTTCTCGCAGATGCTTCGCATCTCGAAAATAAAAGCAAACAAGCCGAACATTTTGATAATAAAATGGAAGTATCAAAGGCCTCAATTACTATTGAGCACAAGGTTTGAAAAACCTCTTTTTACAAAACCTCATTGCTATATCTGGTTAAAACTGAATTTTTCTATAAATTCAAACCCTTTGTATATAGGTGCGAATGAGGTACAACACTACTTCCAAGTAATTACACATTGATTCACACACACACACAAACACACACACACATTCATATAACAGTTTCTTTGAGAAGTGGCGGTCACCGTGGCAACATGGATGTCGGGGGGTGCCTAACACCTTCCCTCCGCATAACCAAGCCCCCGAACCCTTAATGAATCTAGGTTTCACAGACCCGTTTAGCAGTGTCACATCACTGGGTCAATGTGCGAATTTTTTAGGTTGCGTTGGTGCAACCAGTTAAAAACACCAACTGGCGACTCTTAAAGTCCAATCGTCGACATTACACACGTTAGACCTTTTTTACTTGTTTTTTTCAAACAAATCTCACATTAACATGAGAACACCAAAGAACAAGTAACGAAAAGGGACATCAAAAAATCCCGGCGTCGACGGTGGCGACTTCTGCTGGGATTTCAAAGAAGAGGGCTTAAGCCGCTATTACAAGCTTTTCAAAATTGTTATATGCTTGTGTGTGAATGTTGCATTTACATTTATGATGAATGTGTACGAATGCATCTTAATTACTGCACTGCTAAATATCTATCTGTGATATTAGTGCTTCGCACATGTCATCATTTTGCATAAACGGTGAGACAAGTTGTATGTGAATGTATGTTGTGTGGTCCCTCCACCAGGAGGCTATCCTATCGGTGTTTGATTACTGGACTCGTAAGAAGAATAATTCCACGGGGCTCAGAAAAGGCACCACTCAGATTCGCTCCAGTTGAAAGATCGGATTAACTTCCTGTCGAGTAAATTGCGATGATGATCCGGAACCTTCATGCCAAAAAGCCACGAGAGTAACCCCTAAGATAGACCTCCGATAAACCAAACGCGGAGGAAAGTCTCTTCATACTTTCCATTTTCAATTACTTGTAAAAGCATTTACTTGTAATTTGTATTGACCCCAGTACAAAACCCATTTCTTAAACCCTCAAATATTTCTTCAACTAAAACGAACGTATCATGCGCCCAAGACATTGGCTCGAGCTGTTGAAGATTACGATCGTACCATTCAATATCATCGTGGAAGAGCGAACGTGGTAGCTGACGTGTTGAGTAGAAGATCGTATGCATTTGCAAGTGCGAATATACGAACCCATGTGATGATGGTGAACATACGAGTAGAACCGACTTTAATTGATAAAGTTAAAGCTGCTCAAACTACAGACCTAGAGTTGATGCGTATGAGGAAGAAAGTGCAAGAAGGTGCTATGCTGGAAGCAAGAATCGATGATGAAGGAATACTTTGAGTCAACTCCAGACTTTGTGTTCCTGACGATCCCGAGTTAAAGTATAAAATCATGATGGAGGTGCACAACACATCGTTTGCAATCCATCCTGGGAGTACCAAAATGTATCGTGATCTTCGTCATACATTTTGGTGGAGCAATATGAAGAGAGAGATAGCACTGTTTATCTCAAGGTGTCTAACTTGTCAACGAGTCAAGGTAAGAGCATCAAGTACCAAAAGGTCCATTGCAACCACTTGAAATTCCGGAATGGAAGTGGGAGCACTTTACCATGGATTTCAAGCATTGGTCTTCCCAAGGTTTCTCAAGGCATAGATGCAATTTGGGTCATTGTTGATAGATTGACCAAGTTTGCTCATTTCTTACCAATCGAGAAACTTATACACTTGAGCGTCTCTTGCTCGTATGTACATAAACGAGATTGTAAGACTGTGAGACCCAGATTTTATCAATAAAGATTTAAATTTTGTCGAAATAATTTTTTAATATTATGGTGTGAATTTGAGATAATATTATAGTTGTGGGTAGTATTTATAAATTTTGCAAAGTATGCAAGTGGTTATATTATATTCGATTGGTGGGGAATATTCGGTTTAGCGAGGAATATTAAATACAATGGCTCAATCATTGGTGGACCCCCTAATGTAATTATTGTCGGATTGAGAAAACGACACAAAATATTTTATTGAAATAACGGCGGAAGTTTTCTGGTTGATCTTGTTGAACTACTTCAGTAGTAAAAGTACGATGAATACGTGTGGTTGCATAGTAAATACACCGGTATTGATTATTGATGCTTATGTGAGAAGTCACTCGGTTTGATTCCATTATTGTCGATTAATAATATGAATTATTATAAGCGATAATGACGTTTTGTTTTATTCAGTATTATTACGTAATAAAAGCGAAACATCTTTTATATAAAATAGAATACTTTATTAAAGTTATTCTATAAATAGAATATATTATATTTTATTATGCATAGTGTTGCATAGTATTTTGCATAGTGTTTTGCATAGTATTGCATAGTGTTTGCATAGTAAAATGTTTTTATATAAATAGAATATATTATATTTTATTTAAAAGATTTTTCTTTAAATATGGACCGTCGATTAAAGTAAATCAACTGGACCGTTCATGGATTAATTCTTATGCATTCCATTTTCCTATAAATAGAAGCTCATTCCTTCATTATTTTTTCTTACGAATTCATTGAAACTCTGAGAGAGAAATTATAGAGAGAAACTATATAGAGAAAATTATAGAAAGAAGAAGAGTATTTCTGCTACTTCACTACTTCTATATTCAGTTTTTTACGGTGAGGGTGTTATTCTTTCTTCTTGAAGAGAACTTACATTATTCCATTCATTATTATTACATTGGAATAACTGTAAGAGTGGCATACCCTATACATAACTTTGTATACGCCAGTACCCTATACTTGGTGAAATCCTTATGTTATTCCATTGCTTATTATTACATTGGAATAACTTTTGTATACTGTGATTTACCCTATACTTGGTGACATTCTTCTACTATTCTGTTGGAACATCCACATGCATGTGTTTTACAGGACACAGTTAAAATCTTTATTATTCTGTTGGAACATCACATGCATGTGTTTTTTACCGGACACGGTTAAAATCTTTATCATTACATTTGAATATCCTATCGTGTGTTTTACACCGGATCCAGTTCCATCTTTATTATTCTGTTGGAACATCACGCTTGATTGTGAATTTCACCGATTTTGGTTCCGTTATTATTATTACATTTGAATAACTTTGTCTACATCTGCAAGTACCGCATGCATGGTGATTTCTTTTGTTATTCCATTCTTTATTATACCCGGTTAGTTAAAACTTTGACTTATATACTCCATGAAATTAGTAGAATATCCTTGATATTTGCGTTTCATCCAGTATCTTTTCATGGAAATATTCTTACGATCATTCTTGAATTTTACTCTGTAAACGAGATCATGTTGACAATTTGGACGTTAATAATTCATGGATTAAATAATTCTTGAACTTGTTTTATTGAATTACTATGTCATTGTCATCATCCTCATGTTATATTATGTTATCTTTTGGCTTACGTGCATAGATGAACTTAGTATGATTATGACCAGGGGATCATTCGGTATAATCATGACTTGATATAAATGATGTGACAAAAGTCCTTAGTGGGTCTGTAATGTAATGATGGATAGTTTTTGGTATGATTATGACCGGGGTGATTCGGTATAGTCATGACCATTGATAACTTGATGAAAATCCTTGGCCAGTGTAGTGCGAGGGATGATTAGATGTGGTGGTTTATTTTTTAAGCTGAGTCTCAGCGATAAAAATTGATGAAAACCTTTTAAAACCTAAAAGATAGTAGACTTTATTCTCTACTTGACTCTGTTAATGGATTGCTTATTCATTGCTGATTAAACTTGTTGTCTATTGTATTTTATCAGTTTAACACTGTTGAAGGCTAATGATAATTTATTATGCATTATCTTAGTCATAATATTTCTTACTGGGCTAGTTGAGCTCACCCTTTCTTTCACTGTTCTCTTCAGGAAATGAGAACATACCGGGACGAGTCGGGGAACGGAGTAATGGTCCAGAGGATAGCATTAGTAGTCCTCACTATTCTGTGAAATAGTGTGATAATAGTTGTAATGAGGACTCCTTTTGAGTTTGTATAATATCTAGTAGATAATATTTGTATTCAAACTCACGAGTTTATGTCGTATTATACAGCAGTTATATTAGTAAGTTGTATTTGAATTTATGTACCATGTAAGTGGCGACCCAAGATGGGTGACGATACTTAATTTTGGGGCGTCACAAAGAGGCGCATGGTATGCCGGTATCCATAGTTTCGATCGAGACCCAAGATTCACTTCACAATTTTGGGTTAGTTTGCAAAAAGCTATGGGCGCGGTTTTACGATTTAGTTCGGCATATCATCCTCGGATGGACGGACAATCGAGAGGACTATTCAAACTTTGGAAGATTTATTAAGACTCTGTGTCCTTGACTTCAAGGGAAGTTGGGATAAGTTCTTACCATTGGTGGAGTTTTCCTACAACAACAGTTATCAAGCAAGCATTGGCATGGCTCCATTTGAAGCGTTGTATGGAAGAAAGTGTCGTTCTCCAGTATGCTGGGATGAGGTGGGTGAACCAACGTTGTTGGGGCCGGAGTTGGTACGTATGACTACGGAAAAATTCAAACGATCCGACAACGTATAAAAATCTCACAAGATCGACAAAAGAGTTATGCTGATCTTCATCGAAAGGACGTGGAATTCGATATAGGGGATCATGTGTTGTTACGTGTTGCTCCATAGAAAGGAGTTACGAGGTTTGGAAAGAGAGGAAAGCTCAATCCTCGATTCATTGGCCCATTTTTAATCCTCGATCGAGTAGGAACTGTGGCCTATAGACTCGCTTTACCACCAAGTATGTCTCGTGTTCATAACGTTTTTCACATATCCATGTTACGTAAATATGTGGAAGACCCGAACCACATTATTGAGTTAGAACCAGACAAAATAGTAGAAGATTTAACGTATGAAGAGGTTCCTATTCAAATCTTGGATAAGAAGGAACATATTTTACGCTCCAAGGTTATACCTCAAGTCAAAGTGTTATGGAGGAATCACGATGTTGAGGAAATGACACAGGAGTTAGAATCAAATGAAATCAAGGTATCCTTACCTCTTTGACATGCAGTCACGCACCTAATTTCGAGGGCTAAATTTCATAAGAAGGGGAGATTGTAAGACTCAACTTTTATGAATAAAATGAATTTTCTATAAAATATCATTTTGAATATTATGGAATAATTTGATATAATGTTATAGTTATGGGTAGTATTTATAAATTCTCGCAAAGTATGCAAGTTGTTATATTATATTTGATTGGTGGGAATATTCGTTTTAGTAGGGAATATTCGCATAAATAGTGGCTTAATCATTGGTGGACCCACAACATAATTATTGTCGGATTGAGAAAATGACAAAAAATATTTTATTAAAAATAACGGCAGGAAGTTTTCTGAATTATCTTTGTTGAACTACTTTCGGTAGTAAAAATACGAAGAATATGCGTGGTTGCATAGTAGTAGCACACAGTATTGATTATTGATGCTTACGTGAGAAGTCATCACAGTTTTATTTTATTACTTATATATATATATATATAAGGTATGTATATATATATATGTAGTTGTTAAGTTGTCAAGTGGGTGGGGGAGAAAAGTTGATATTCACGTGGGGAAGAGTTCAATTATTATTATTATATATATATAGATGTATAGCCTTGTTGACAATTTGGTGAAGGAAGTATCTTTATTATATATATATATATATATATATATATATATTTGATGATAGTGGATGTTGGTGGAAAAGTATGATTTTTGGTGGGGAATTATTATCAAGTGGTGTATGTTAAGTGGTAGTGGATGAATTAATTAATATATATATGTAAGACTTTGGTGGAAAAGGGGGGGGGGGGGGCAATTTAATGGACACGGGAGGAGTATAATGAATGGGTGAGTTTTGTTTTCAAAAATGACATGTGTTTATATATATAATTATTATAAAATTTTGTTTTCCTTGACTTATTGGTTAACATTTGAAAAGTGAGCGTCAGTTAATAAACAAAATTCTGCCCGTGATAATATTTCTGTTGCATCCGTAAATTATTTCTCAAATAGTATCCTTTCCATTCTCCTATAAATAGAAGCTCATTCCTTCATTATTTTCTTACGAATTCACTGAAACTCTAGAGAGAGAAATTTATAGAGAGAAAGAAGAAAAGTGTTCTGCTATTTTACTACTCTTATATCCAGTTTCATTTACGGTAAGGGGTGTTATTCTTCCAAAATTAGTTTTTCAACACATATGGGCCCCACATGTGGCCCCCATATGTGGGCCCCACCTTTAAATAATTTTTACCGATTATTTTGAAAAATGGGTAAATGGAGATTCATAAAATAAGCCAAACTTACACAAATACCTCATAAAAATCACATTAATAATTTTAACAACATTTATCACCTTTATTATAATTCACAATATTAATCGACCAGGTCGTTCCCAAGAAAGAAGGGCTTTCAATAAGGATTTCTCCTATTAGGCGTAGAATTAGGTGACCAAACCTCTCTCTTGGCGAACTTCAGACATCGTTAATATTGCAATTTATAATATTAATAACTCTGTCATTTCAATTATTGATTTAATAATATATAAAATATCGACAATAATTGAATCAAATAACGTGAGATACTATGTCAACAATTACTATAGCAATAATTGAACAAAAGCGAGTGACTTCTCACGTAAGCATTAATAATCAATACTGGTGTTGCTCTTATGCAACTACCGCGTATTACATCGTACTTTACTACCGAAAGTAGTTCAATAGTATTAACGGTAAAACTTTCGCCGTTATTTTTAATAAAATATTTTTGTTATTTTCTCAATCCGACAATAATTCCGTTGTGGGGTCCACCAATGATTGTGCCGTCGTACAAATATTTCCTGACACAAAGAATATTCCCTGACCGATCGAATATAATACAACAACTTGCATACTTTGCAAAATTTATAAATACTACCCACAACTATAACATTATATCAAATCCACACCATAATATTAAAAAAAATATTTTGAGAAATTTAAATCTTTATTTATAAAATCTGGGGTCTCACATAAAATGTCTTGGGAGAAGTTCTAAGAGCTATCCAACAACAAGTACTTTTCTGAAAGTATTCGTCACATGAAGGAGGTGGAGTTTATCAAGTTGGAGCAAAAAAATATGATTGTGTCGCAGTACGAGGCTAAGTTTGCCGAGTTTTCTCGGTTCGCATCTCATTTGGTTGTAAATGAGGAGAGAATGATGAGAATGTTTCTGCGAGGTTTGAGACCCAAAATACGTCAATACCTCATTTCTCACAAACTTTATTTGTATTAAGATGTTTTAAATAGGGCTCAGTTATTGGAGCACGATAATGAGTTAACCCAACCAAGAGAGAGCAGCCAACAAGTCAATAATACCAGTGGTAGCATTCATCGAAGCGGTGACAACAAACGTGGAGGGAATCAACATGCCAAAAATGGTAACCACTTCGGTGGTAATCATGGCGAAGATAATAGAAGTGGAAATTTCAAGAAGAGGAGATTCAATAATGATTGAAAGACATCAGCACCAGCACTTGTTGTTAAGGAAAGAGAACGATCGTTAGTCGTATATTACAAATGCGGAGGGGAGGGACACATCAGTCCAAACTGCACGATGCAGTCCAAAGTGTGTTATAATTATGGAAGAGAAAGTCACCTAACCCAGTTTTGTCGTGCAGGGAAGACAAGTCCAGCTGGGACGGAGGCACCCAAGGCCGTCCCAGAGAAGTCAAAGCCGGTAGTTCAAGGGATAGCGTTTGTCGTAACTTCCCAAAAAGCGAAGAATCCAAATGATGTGATCATAGGTAAGATAATCATAAACTCTAGTGAAGTCTATACCTTATTTGATACCGGTTCTACCCATTCTTTTATTTCTTCTACTTGCGCTCAACGTTTAAATTTAACTCCAAAGAAATTAGACTTTGATTTATCTATTGAAACTCTGTTGGGAGAAACCTTCATTACATCCACTGTTTATAAGTCTTGTTTAATTCAAATCGGTTACCGCACGTTACCTGTCGATCTTATCTCTTTAAAAATACTTGCATTCGATGTGATTTTAGGGATTGATTGGTTAACCACTCATCATGCTAAGATCGATTATTTTTATAAGATTGTTAACTTTCATATTCCTAACCAACCCATTATGCGAATTCAAGCAACCAAACCACTAAAGTCAATCAATGTCATATCAAGCCATAAAGCTATTCGTTTATTGAAAAATGGATGTCAAGCTTTCTTAGCCCATGTCACGGATTTAAACAAAAATACGTCAGATTTAAATGATATTTCTATTGTTAATAAATTTCCTGACGTATTCCCCGAAGAACTTCTTGGCCTACCCCCGGAGCGTGAAATCGAGTTTGGTATTGACCTTGAACCCGGTACCAAACCCATTTCCAAAGCCCCATCTCAAATGACTCCGATTGAACTTCAGGAGTTAAAAACCCAATTACAGGAATTGTTAGACATCGACTTCATTCATCCTAGTACGTCTCTTTGGGGTGCTCCTATTCTATTTGTGAAGAAGAAAATGGAAGTACGCGACTTTGTATCGACTATCGGTAGTTGAATCATGTCACCATCAAAATAAAAATTTGCCTCGCATTGATGACATGTTTGACCAGTTGCAAGGTTCTAAATTCTTTTCAAAGTTCGATCTTCGTTCTGGATATCATCAGTTAAAGATTAAAACTGATGACATTTCAAAGAATGCTTTCAAAATTCGATACGCGCATTATGAATTTCTAGTCATGTCTTTTGGATTGACTAATGCTCCCGCTTTACCTTCATGGATATGATGAGCAGAGTATTCAAAGAATATTTGGATCATTTCGTGGTTGTCTTTATTGATGACATCCTCATATACTCCAAAAGTCGTGAAGATCATGAGCAACACTTGAGGTTGATACTCCAAAAGCTTCGTGAAAACAAGCTATACGCCAAGTTAAAGAAAGGCGAGTTCTGACTTGAGGAAGTAGCATTCCTTGGGCACGTGATATCAAATCACGGAATATCTGTTGACCCAGTAAAGATTTAAGAAATTCAAAGTCGAGCAACCTAAGTCGATGTTAAAAATCGTAGCTTTCTTTGGCTTATTGGTTATTATCGGAGATTCATAGAAGGGTTTTCTCGAATCGCTACACCATTAACTCAGCTGACTCAAAAAGATATAAAATTCAGTTGGAGCGAGGAATATGAGAAGAATTTTCAAGAACTCAAGAGGAGACTCATTTGAGCACCTGTTTTGACAATACCATCTGGTTCAGAGGGATTTGTCATATACAGCGATGCTTCAGGCAAAGGTTTAGGATGTGTTCACATGCAACATGGGAAAGTCATAGCCTATGCCTCACGATAACTCAAAGAATATGAGAGGAATTATCTTACTCATGATCTAGAGTTGGCAGCAGTCGTTTTTGCGCTTAAAATTTGGAGGCATTACCTGTATGGGGAGAAAGTGGAGATCTATACGGGTCATAAAAGCCTCAAATATTTCTTCATTCAAAAGGAACTCAACATAAGGCAATGATGATGGGTCGAGCTGTTGAAAGATTACGATCATACCATTTAATATAATCGTGGAAAAACGAACGTTGTAGCTGACGCATTAAGTAAAAGATTATATGCGGGTACAAGTGTGATATTGTCAATGCAAAGGCCCATTTTGTATGACTTGCAAGGGATAGAGATATAGTTAAACACTCTAGGGACCCACATAATGATGACAAATGTATGAGTAGAATTGACTTTAATCGATAAAGTTAAAGTTGCTCAAGCTACAGACCTGGAGCTGATGCGTATAAAGAAGAAAGTGAAAGAAGGTGCTATTCCAGAAGCAAGATATGATGAAGAAGGAATACTATGAGTCAACTCCAGACTTTGTGTTCCTAATAATTCTGACTTGAAGTATAAAATCATGATGGATGGCAGTGATGAAGTTGCTAACATCGTCCTCCTTCTCCCGAATAATGACCATAATGCCGGGACAATCATCGTCAAGAGTGTATCTATTTGTGTGCTCATCGTCTGGAAGTAGAAGGGAAGTAATTCTTCCTTCGTTGATCAGCATTTGAAATATCTCCTCCATAGGTTAGCCCAAGTATGTGAATTCCCTCTTATTGGAAATATCCCGATGGACTTTGGCACTTGCTCTTTTTGCAACTTTATCCTCCAGTGTTTCACTTTCTGAAGGCGATGATGGAGTATTCATAATAAAAGGAAAGAGACTAGCATGCTCCTGACTGACTAATTGGCGTGTGACTTGGTGCTGATGGATCACCAGTTTTGCCAATTGGTCTACTTGCTTACAAAGAGCCTTCATCTTTCGTTCCATCACAAACTGGAACTGTGTGTAATCCCATTTGTCAGCACCATCCTTCACAGTGCAGGAAGATTGAAGAACGTAATTGGAACTTTGTCCACTGCTCCAATTAATCATATTAACCTCTTCTTCTTTGTGTTGAAGAAGAGGGTTGTCTTGCACATGAGGTTGGTCGGGTTTAGTCACCACAATCTCCCCGTTGTCGATTAAATCCTGGATCTTATGTTTTAAGGCCCAGCAGTCCTGAGTATCATGTCCTGGTGCTCCAGCATGATAGGCACATTTTTAGGTAGCATTGGAACCCTTCCCATTCGAGTTGGCTGGTGGAAGAAGATGTGTAATTTTTTTCTGAGTAGTCAGAAGATTGAGAACATTCTCGAGTGAATCCCCTAAGGGTGTGAACACTCAACTGCGTCAAACTTCTCCACCCTTTGGCAATGTAGGGTTGGAAGACTGTGCTTGAAAAGGGGAGTAGTTTCTCCTCTGGATAGGCATATTCTGACTGCATTTCTAACCTTGTAGTATCAAGGAAACATCCTCCTCTTTCATCTTATGGACCCTCCGGGGGTTATTTCCATAAGTTACGGATTTGGATGTGCTTTCAACAATGACTTTAAGAGCGAAATTAGGTCTTGAATTTTTCCACGACTTCAATCCCATCTCACCATCTCTTTGTGTTTGATCATTTTAGAAAATGATTTACCAATGCCATCTAAAACTCTCTCATAGAAAAGAGCTTCTTGTATGTCTATGAAGGTCATCACCATTTCTGACACCGTCATAGAAGGAATAACTTGAGCGACAAGGTGTCACCACCTTTGAGCATACTCTCTAAAAACTCATTAGATTGTTTCTTGACCTTGGTATTTTGGTGCCCCCACAGAGCCATTTGAGACTAAAAATTGTCTCGACTAAAGAAGGCGTGAGCTAGCTCCTCCTAGCTATGTATTTTAGAATTATCTAATCTGGTATACCATGATCAGTTTGTCTAGTTAGACTATTTTTAAACAAATCGCATTCTCGAGCTTTTCATCTTCGCTACCTTCAAATGTGTGTAAGAATCTCCTAAGCCATCATATTTTTTTTCAAAGTCGGGGAGTTTTGAACTTTTCTAGATAATGGACACCAGGGAATATATAATGGTCAGCATATGAGACATTCCCATGTGCTCCAATCCCTTTTATAGACCGAATGGTCTCTTCCATTTGAAGGACTTTTTTCCTGATATCACCGGTGTCTGGATCTTCTTTGAGATGGGTGTTTTCAGGAATTTTGTTAGACTTATCCAACTAAAGCTCAGGTATTGGATATGCCTTATCTGCACCCTGAGTTCCTCCATGTGCAGAGTATTTTGTATGTACGGGTATGCGTAGACCCTGAGTAGACTATTGTAGTTCTTTGAGTAGAATAGCCAAATCTATAATTTGTTTGTTTAATCCCTCAATCTCTTCACGAGAGATAGGAGCAGGATTAGATTGGTTAGATGAAGACATAATTGGCTGTAGGCTCGTGACCTTCTTGAATGTCAGTTGTTTGTAGGATAGCATGGTAAGCTCTAATATGCATGTACCCATATTCTTCATATTTTCCTTTACATAGAGATTGACATGGAATGAAATTACAAATAATTATTTTAACAAGTAATTGAAAATGGAAAGCATGAAGAGACTTTCATCCATGTTTGGTTTATCAGAGGTTGACCTATCTTAGGTTACTTTCACGGTTTTTTGGCATGAAGGTTCCCAGATCAACGTAATTTACTTGATGAGAAGTTAATTCGGTATTTGAACTGGAGCGAATCTGGGTGGTGCCTTTCCTGAGCCTCGTTGGAATTCGTCTCCCTATGATTCCAGTAATCAAACACCGACGGGATAGCCTCCTGGTGGAGGAACCACATAACATACATTCACATGCAACGTGTCTCACCGTTATGGGAATGATGACATGTGTGAAGCACTAATATCGAATGTAGATATAGTGTAAAGCATTAAGTGCAGTAAGTAAATGCATTCGTACACATTCATCAAAATGTAAATGCAACATCCACACACAAGTATATAACAGTTTTGAAAAGTTTGTAGTAGCGGCCTAAGTCCTCTTACTGGTGTCCCTAGCAGAGTCGCCACCTGTCGACGTCGGGATTTTTACTGTCCCTTTACTGTTCTTGTCTTTTGGTGTTCTCATGTTAGGTGAGATTTGTTTGAAAAAACAAGTTGTGAAAAGGTCCGATATTTATATGTCAACAATTGGACTATAAGTGTCGCCGGTTGGTATTTTTAAATGGTTGCACTAACTCAACCAAGAAAAGGTTTACACATTGACCACGTGATGTAACACTGTTAAACTGGTCTGTGAAATCGAGATTCATTAGGGTCCAGGGACTTGCTTATGCGGAGGGAAGGTGTTATGCACCCCCCGACATCCGTGTTACCACGGTGACCGCCACTTTTTAATTAAACTATTATATGAATATATGTGTAGGGGGGGGGGTCGATGTGCAATTATTTGGAAGTAGTGTTATGCCTCGTTCGCACCTATATACAAATGGTTTGAATTTGTGTAAAAATTCAGTTTTAAACAAGATATAGCAGTGATATTTTGTAAAAGAGGTTTTTCAAACCCTTATGCTCAATAGTAATTGAAGTCTTTGATACTTCCATTTTATTAAATGTTCGACTTGATTGCTTTTATTTCGAGATGCAAAGCATCTTCGAGAAAATAAGATATATAGCAGTGCCGAACTCCTTGTGGGCATGAGAGCCATCTAAGGAAATTCAAACAGCGTGAATAATGTACAAGCTGTTTGCAGTCGAAAATGTCCATCACTGGAACCGAATCTAGATTCAGAAGAATGAATCTGTGATCACATGATTCCTAGGCTCACATGATGTAGTAATTTATATGAAAGTTGTAAGCAGTTATATATATATGCTATATATATATATATATCAGGTTGTCAACCACCACGAAGCGAACTTCATAGGGGACTGAAAATGTAAATATATAAAAGAGGTAAATATATATATTGACACATGATCAACCACCACGTAGCACCTCTATGGGGGATCAAAAATGTAAATAAAGCAGTAAAAACGATCAACCGCCATGAAGTAAACTCCAGGCGGGATGAAATGTAAATAAAGCAGTAAAAATGATCAACCGCCACGAAGTAAACTCCAGGCGGAACGAAATGTAAATAAAGCAGTAAAAGGCCACGAAGTAAACTTCAGGCCTGACACAAATGTGTGTGTATATATATATATATAACTAGTAAATGCTCCGAATATAAAATCCAGGCTCATCGAACAGAGTCCGATAACATTTTATATATAAGTGTGTATATATATATATATAAGCAATAAACGCTCCAGATGTGAGTCCGGGCTCAATCGAGGCATAACTCGATAATGTTAGTCCATATATATATATATATATATATATATATATATATACAAAAAGGAAATAAAAGCCATGTAATCAAAGTTGATACATACACGCATAAACACGACTCTCGGCGTGAAGAGTGGTGTGTGCAAAATTTGGAGAAAAGGCATTGAAAGGTGTAAGAAGGCTTACGGTGGACTTCCAAAGAAGACATTTATAGCTTTAAATGGATGAAAACTCTGTTCCCACCGATAAAAATATAGCAATATATTAGCTCACAAGTGTTTAAAATGAGAAAGCACGGTTTAGGGTGTGTACAGAGCAAATTGGATGTGGCTTCCTCATGCTTTTCTCTTATAAAATGGTAATCCCAAGTCCTCTATTTATAGAGGGGAGCCAGTGTACTGCAGTAGCCAGTGACGAACACCTTCCGGGTCCCACTATCTCGGCACGCACGCTGCGTGTAACGTGTTATCCATTTCGAACTTTCAGAACCTCAATCCGGGCATCCGATCGAGGTGTATAAGACCTGGTTCGGAGTGTTGTTGTCGAGAGCTACACAAATGACATGTGATTAGAGGTTGTAAGAAGTCAGAAAGATGGGACCATGCCCTTGGTCTTCAAGCTTCAAATTCCATCCGGTGTGTTGTCCTGTGTAGTAGTCACTCGGGATTGCAGCTATTTGGTTCTTGTAGGGACACCGCTTTATGTAGAATATATGTTGAAATGTGTTGAGATGGCGCGCATGTGGGATCAAGGTGGCAAAATGACGGTTTTGCCCCTCATTGGGGTTATCTCCGGTTTGGACTGATAAAACAGTCGTTGCTTAGGGTTATCTTTGAGATTGGGCTGCTGCAAGTACTGGATGTCCTCAGGGTTGTCTCTGAGGTGTGCACGACCTCCGAGGTTATCTCGGGTTTGGGACACTACTTCTAAAATCATAAATAATACAACACTTAAAAAACGTTTTTATAAAAAGCGCCACAGTTTTTTTTCACAACGTTTTTTAACAAAACGTTATAGATACGTATGAAAAAGCATTGTCTATTTATAAAGGGTAATTTTTAATTTTAAATAGATAACATTTTTTAAAAAAAACTTACCTATTTAAAAAAACACGGAGCTTAAATGAAAACTTAAAATTAAAACACGGAGGGGATTATATGTCTTTCTCTGCTCTTTCGCTCACAAAATCAAAACCCTAGTTATCGACGTCTACTGCAATGTCTTTCTCTGCTCGGCGCCATCATATTTGATCAGATGGGAACAGAAAGGAAAAGAAAGGTGAGCTTGTTCGATGTGGTGGAACAGAAAGGAAAAGAAAGGGAGGTGATAGCATATTTGATTCAATTTATGATGAGGAGACTTAACGGTGTCGAAGATGTTGAGATGCTTGATGCAGAAGAAGGGAAGTTGGTTGAGCAGAGTTTGAAGACTGAAGTGAGACAAAACAGTGGTGTGGATGTAAATTTAACAACTCAAGAATCTAAAGATAAGAGTCAAAGGCTGGGGAATAAGAAGAAGAATAAGAGAAAGAAAGGAAATTCATGGTCTAATATCATAGTCGATCCGTCTCACCATCTCAGTCGATCGAATCTCCTCTCTCACCATCTTAGTCGCGAATCTCCTCTCTCACCATCTCAGTCGATCGAACTGACGCCGGCGACTAGAGGTGCTACGGTGTATTAGGCAAATTTTAGGTTTTCAATGTCGCCGTCATGGTCAGAGTTCAAGGCCCTGTAAGTCTCTTTCTCAGTAATGGATAAACATGATTAATGGATTCTTGCTATTAGTTGTTTGCTGATTTTTGCTTATTTTTGTTACTGGGTTTTAATTATTATCATTAATTTCAGGACCCAAAGGGTCTGAAGAAGATGCTGCAGACATGCTTTTCACCATTACAAGTAGGTGATGTATAGAATTATCAGCTTGACTTCTTAATTTACTTACTAAATTGCCCATTTGTCTTTCTTGAGTTCTTAATTCAATTATTAAATTGTCCATTTGTTTGATTTGTTAATTGGGTTGGTACTTGTAGATCTTGAAAAATAACACTTTCAGCTTCTGGAATGTTGTTGCCTAGTTCTTTTTCTAATCCTGCTATAGCTAACCAAATTCTTGCTGAAACTGATACATTGCTGCTGGGTTCTTTGGTAATCACTGTTGCATCTGTTATTGAGCCATTTCTATCACCACAACACAGGGAGAACATCTCTCAGGTTTGAAAGTGTTTACCTTTTTCTTTGTTCTTTTAATTCTTTTGGTGGTGAAAGTGTTACCATTTGTCTCATCATTTACGATTTTATACACAATAGATTGATGATGTTTTAGTTTTATATGAATATTTATATGAATCTGAATTTTGCTTCCCAATTATAGCAGGCCAATCATGAGTTAGTTACTGGTTCCCAGATTGATATAATGGTAGAGGTACTAAACACTGCCACATTTTTTGTTATTTTTGTACACCATTCAGCTAGCTTAATTTATTGACTAGAAATTAATCTATCTCTATTTCTTACATAGGGAAAGACAGGGAGTGGACATGGCATTAGTTTATTAGACAAAGAAGTTCCTCGTTGGCTATCTGCAAAACTTTTAACGTTGGTAGACATTTTGTTAACTCCTTTATCTGGAATGTTTTTCTATTTTTTTTAAAATTTTTATTATGAGTAATATTTTGTTGTTTCTTTCCATTTTATTTCCCATCTTCCATTTCCTTCCTTTTTTTCCTCACTATCTTTTGCATTTTATATATTTCCCACTTCTTTTATATTCATGTTGTGAATGATGTGCAACAATACCTTGGTAGCCAACTAGGTGTTATGTTCTTAATGTATTGCTAATGTGTGCCATGAGTAATATGCTTGAACTGAGCCACTTGGGTAGTTCTGCTGAAGTTGAATGCTGCAACGAAAGCCAAAGTGATAATGGGTATTTTGTTTGCCATTTAACTTTCTGAATCATGTTGTTGTTTTTTAAATTCTGGGGCTATACCCATTCAGGATTGTGCTATGTGGACCACATCTATGATTTTATGTTTATGTATCATAAAGTGACTCATTTTAGGTCATGTTAAGCGTGACATTCTTGGGCATTTACCTGCATTAATATTCTTAAAACCAGAAAATAGTCCAATACTTACTGGTTTGCAAGTTCTACTAAGCATTTTTTGCTTAATAACTTGCTGAGGACTGTGATGCCTTGTCTTACATATATTGTTTTTTACACAGTCCTCAAAAAACCAGACTCAGGCCATCGCCAAAAAGAAGACCAATCAAAAGCAAGCAAAGAGAGGGAGCTCTACAGAAAGAACTACTTCCATTCATTTGAGAGTCTTTTTGTCGATCATAGTTGACAAGAAGCAGCATGGAAAAATAGCAATCCTGGAGCTGAAGAAATCTAGTCCTGAGTTAACCCAGGTCCTGACCCAGTTTTCTGCCAGCATTGCCGGGACTGGTCTTGCTCTTATTTTCTCTGTTGTCAGTAAAGTAGCTAGCGGGTTGATTTTATTTGATTATATTGATAGGATCTAATGGAAAAGACAATGACTCTTGCTATGGCAACTAGGGAGAAGCGATTTAGTGCTTCTTTGTGCAAGCTAGTTGAGAAGTATGCTGAAATATTGGCAAGTCAAGGACTTTTAGCGACTGCAATGGAATACTTAAAATTCTTGGGGGATGAGGAATTGACTCCTGAACTTGTGATCTTACGAGATTGTATTGCTCTCTCTACAAAACCTGGTATGCTATCATATGTTCAGTTCTCATTCTAAAACTCATGTTTCATATTGAGAAATATTTGAAATGTTTGTTGGACTATATGATAACTACTGCAAGTCTAATTAGGATTTTTTTTAAGAAATTTCTTTGTTTATTGTCTAGCCTGGAATTATATTAACGTTGTTATGCTCTTGCAACTTGTTCGTCATTGCTTAAGAGTAAAAGTAGTTGAACAATGAAGTTGATTATATCTAACATTATTAGCAGTGTACATCCCTTTTGTAAGAGTAATATTTCATGCTGCAGAAGTTGTGTACTTGCCTTTACTTAAGTATCCTTTCTATTATTGAACCCTGTAGATTCTTATAATGTAATATAATATAATGGTTTAATTTGTGGATTATTTGACACTGTAACAAGGATTGAGATTCATGTTCTGCATTTCATTGGTCGAACTTCAAGTATAGTTAAATTTGTAAATCTGTTAGCCAGACTTCTTTGATGAAGATAGATTAGTAATTTATATATCCACTGCATAAAGTCTGAGCATTCAAGCCTGGAGACATCATTTTGCCAAAGCTTGTGAGTAGGTTCATGGGATGTCATACGTGGGCTGATATCCACTGCATATGCAACTACTAATAATGTTGTTGGGGTGCTCCTGTTTTAGACATATGCTTATCATCTATTTCCTTTTGTTTGCAGAGCTAATGATAGAGAGAAAAGCTCAAATATTTTCTTTTTTTAAATATGATTTTATTATTAATTTTAATTGCAACTTTTGATCTGCAGCGAAGAACTTTGGTGTCACAGAGTTTGTGAATCCAAAAGACCATGAGAAACCAATACAGTAGGTTATTGTTGATCTTATAGATGGTGGAGTTGATTATAGTTTTGAGTGCATTGCTAACGTCTCTATAATGAGAGCTACAGTGGATATCAGCCCACGTCTCTATAATGAGAACCTGTCCCTCAAATTACCTAATTTTTGTTAAGTTATATGGTGTCTTGAGTCTATTTTTGACTGGCTTTTGGTATACTAAAATTTGCATGTGTGTTGCACCAGTTGGTACTAATGTTGGGGATATAGGATTGTGGGAAATTGGTTCCAGGGAATTTTTGTATGGGAACAAATTCACAATTGAGGAAATGCAAGATATTAAGCTTATGATCCAAAGCAACATGTACAAGTATCTCAGCATTCTACTTGATGGGGTATGGAGGCGCTTTGAGGAGGAGACCATGCCAAGGAAGAAATTCATAGGTCCCCATGATCAAGTCACTGAAGCAGGTAATATTTCTAATAAGTTGATCTGGTAATAATAATGATAATAAATATCGAGTTTTGCCATGCCATTTTATTCATTTCAAGCATATTCCAATTGATTAGTGTACCAAACACTGCAGTTTTTCAATTAGCTTCAATTGCCTTTCAGGTGGAGAGGTTGATTCCAATGAGAATATTCAGCGTCTATTTCATCAACCCAATTAACCCAATTGGTGCCATATTAACTGTAAAAAATGTTTATAATCATGAGAGAGGCATGATGCTTGATAACTGGTCATAAATTTGTATTTGATTGGTGGCATTTATTTCGTAAGTGCCTTTACAAATTTCCTAGTTGTATTTATGTTGGATGTACTCATTTGATGCAGCTTCAACTTATATGAGATGTATGGATAGTTTGGCATTATTGAAATGTAAACGTATTGTATGGTATTAATATTCTTTGTAATTGGCATTACAAAGAATTATTGGGATGTAAACGTATTGTATGGTATTAATATTGTTTGTAATTTTAGCTATATATCATGGCATTAGCATATTGCAGGTGCATTGGTAATATAGGTGAACTACAATCTTTTTTTTCTTTTTTTTAATCTACAACATTTTAAAAACGTTGTGTGAAAGTGCCTAAACGTTGTCTGATATATTAAACTACAACATTTTTATCCAGAAAATGTTGTGAAATCATACATTCTACAATATTTTTAAGCATCTGCTAATTTATAGAAAACAAATCTATAACGTTTTTTTCTTAAAAAACGTTGTGGAATGTGCTTAACTACAACGTTTTAAAAACGTTGTGTAAGGGTGTCAAATAAATAATACCATTAATCACGACGTTTTTCTGATTGAAATCACAACGTTTTTTCTGCGTTGTCTATTTACTGTTTTGTAGTAGTGGGACTGAGTGTCTTGGGGTTATCTCCGAGGTTGAAGCTGATTGTTGGGGGTTAAAACGACCTTTTCCGGGGTTATCTTAGGAACTGCAACTACATCCGTCGTGTTATCTCCGAGGTTGAGACTGAAACTCACGGTGTTGTTTTCAGGATTGAATATCTCAGGGTTATCTCCGAGATGGAAAAGGCTTCTCCGGTGGGATTTTCGGAACTGAAACTGTTTTGTCTTCCAGGGTTATCTCTGAAAGACGATTCTTCCCTCTTGCTATGTTAGTAACATGAATGTAAAATTTTGAGTGTCTACAGTGTGCTTGACCTCCCGGGGTTATCTCCAAGGTTGGAACCGAGTGCCTTGGAGTTGTCTCGAGGTTGGGCCGACTTTTCCGGGTTATCTCGGGCTCGAATCGCTTCGCCGGGGTTATCTCCGTGGTTGAATCGAATCTCCGGGGTTGTCTCCGGATTGAAAACTGGATATCTCGTGGTTGTCTCGAGATTAAAATTGATATCTGGGGTTGTCTCTGAGATCGAGCTGATTTGACTTCTAGGGTTGAAATTTAAGTAGACACACTTAGAAGGAGGGTTGAATAAGTGAGGGAACAAACGGTGTTAAACTTTTGAGTCAATAAAAATTATTTTGGATATTCAATGCAGAGGTCGGATTCTAAATCCTTGTAGATTTAAAAGTTAAGACAAGATGTTGAGTTGATGTAAGACTTTCTAAAATGTTTAATTTAGAGACTTGACCTTTTTTAGATTGTGATTATGTGAAAACAATTTGCTAAATTAGTTTTGTTAATTTATAGATATAGAATGCAGCCTGCTGGATAGATAGCCGAATGATGAGATAATTTAGCACAATAAGCAATCACATGAACACAAGGAATTTTTACTTGGTTCAGCCCCTATCTTTTATTCTAGTGGCCTAATCCACGTCCAATACCAACTAGTATTGGAGACTCTCTTTATTAATTAACTTTGTTTAAAATTAAACCCCTTTACAAGACAAGTTTCACAACCTTTGAGTACTTATACTCCCCGAGCACCTTTGCTCTCCGTGCAACTATGCACCCTTAAGCACATATGCTTCCTTGAACTTGCTTTCAAAACCCCTAATCCAACCCCTCGATTATAAACGTTAGACTAACAACTTAGTCTACCAAATGATTAGAGAATTTATCAAACAAAATAAACTATGATCAAAGAAATAATTATATTAACAATTCAAGGCTCAACTATTTATGCAATGATCAATGAAAAGATATTACCTGTAAAGCTCCAAAAATTAAAGTTGAGAACTAATTTAAATTACACTTTCACCATCGACTTATTTCTTCATAATAGATATAATTCTTTGAATGGCGTATGAAGAATAATTAGGAAATACAAGACTAGCATTTCTTTGTTTATATTATGTATTGATTTTCTAATCGCTCTCTTTCTATTGAACCAACCCATCCTTTTATAGATATGAAGACCATTTGCCTAGTTGCTAAATTATTTCAATTACATATCCTTTGCCAATCATATCTTTGTGTCGTTGATATGATTTATCCTATAAGGCATGGGCATTGTTGGTAACAATATATATATATATATATATATATATATATATATATATATATATATATATATATATACCAATAATAATAGGACACTTGAGTTGAATATTTTTTATGCGTTTATTGAGATCAAATCCCATGATTTGATCAATCACATATTTCTAGACTCCCATTATGTAAAATCACGTGGCAAGATATTAATTATATTTAAGTGATTTGTAACATTATTCTTTATGGAAACTAAAAGATATGTCCATGATAATATATGCCCATCTTCAGGATAATTCAAAAACACCAACTAAATTATTTTCTCTTTAATTACTCACTGTTTTCATTTACTAAATGGATGGCAATTGAGATTTCATCATTTAAAATACTTCCATATTAATTTCATGCAATTCAAAAATATTTCCATATTCATTTTGAAACTCCAATTAATTTGTTCCATAATTAATTATTTTCATGATTATGGCAAACCCAATAATGAAAGACCATATCCCAAAATTTATAGAGACAATATTGGTTAGAGATATGAAAGATAATGATCTTTTTAAAACTCATTTACTAATCAACTCCATCAATTATGCGAAGTATCAATATTTAAAAAATATTCCCATATTTATTTTGAAATCCCAATCTATTTATATATTACTTCCATGATTATGGAAAACCCCATATCCTAATATTTATGGAAACAATCTTGGTTAGAGATATGAAAGATAATGATCTTTTTCAAACTCATTTACTAACCAACTCCATCAATTACGGGAATTATCAATATTTAAAAATATTTCCATATTTATTTTGAAATTCCAATTTATTTGGATTTGCCCTCACTAATTAGCTTTCCAACCATTACTCCAATTAATTAATCCATGCTAATTGATTCTAAAGATATGAATATTTATTTGCTTAATCAATTTCAAGGAAAGTTCAATCAATTAATAAATCATGGAAAAATTATGAATAACTAAATCCCAAGATGTATGGTATAGATTTATATAAAGAATCAAAATCTATTTTAAATTAATTCCCTTAATTATGGGAATGTTTCAAAATTAGCTTTTCAAAATTACTCTAATTATTGATCCATGATAATTGATTCGAAGATTTGAAAATTTGATTTGCTTAATTAATTTTAAGGAAAGTTCAATCAATTAATAAATCATGATAAACATAATGAATAACTCAATCCCAAGATATGTGGTATAGATTTATTAAATCCTTTAATTATGGGAAGACTTCAAAATTAGCTTTTCAAAAATTACTCCAATTTAATTAATATTTGATCCTTATTAATTTTGAAAGCTTAATTAAATATTTTCATAATTAATCTTTAATTAATTAATCATTTTAATTTGTTCCTCGATTAATTAATGATGCAATGGAATGCAAATCCTATAGCCTTGATTGAGAAATAATTGAAGCTAGGATCTTACATTTATTTCCTAATGACTCAAGCAATTCTTCAAGCCTTCATGTCTTCAATCCTTTAAAAAATCAAAGCTTCAACAATTCTTTTAATATCATGTAAATGCATGAGTAAACATTTTAGTACAATAGGAAAGTCATCATCAAAACCTAAGGCTGGAATATGACCAAGTCAACATGAGTTATCTGTGGAAGACGATTTTGCCCTCCTGCAAGGTTAGTACAAGGAATGCAAAATTTCGAGTGTCTGTAGGTATATCAGTAGTTAAACTGGACCTCTTAGTAGGTTTTGATACTTAAGGGGATCAGCTTCTTGTAGCCAGTGAATATGCATAACACTTAATAATCGGGCAAATATTTGTTTTCCGATATAATACCTTAATAAAAATTGTTAGTTTTCTCAGTCTAAGAGTTCGCACCAACTGCTGGTTTGGAACAACTTTTAAAATATATTTGAATTATAAAATTTAAACATGCTTGGTCTAGCTGATATAACGAGCTTACACTTAAAACAGTTCATGAATGATAAAACTTCAATTGCTTCACAATTTAATAATGAAACAAAGCTTCAAAGGGACACAAGTGCAATAAACAATAATAATTAATAACGATGTGGAATAATTTTCAATAATTAAATCCACTTAGAGATCATCAAAATAGATTCAAGTCTGAATATAAGAAACTTGCACTAAGTGTGAATATCAATAATTATCATTGATGTGGAATAATTGACAATAATTAATCCACTAACATACTTAAAAAATAATAACTCAAGTTTGAGTTAGGAAATTTGTATGGTATGGTGATTATCATTAAGTAATCTAATATAATCTCTTATAAAAAGACCTATCATTAATAAGATTGATCTTTCAGTTAGCATATCACATATTAACTCATAACACTACTAGTCTATTATAAAATATCTAATATTTAATCACATAACCAACATTAGATAATAGCTTAACTCATTAGTAATATTATCATCCATCGATAATATTGCTATCACTTAATCATCATCTCAAACTCCCGTCTAATATTATTAATGATTTAATAATATTTGAATCACTTCTTAATATTATTAATCTTTTAATAATATTTTAATCTCTTACTAATATTATTAATCATTTAATAATATTTTAATCATTTATTAATATTCTTAACTCATCCATAGGCATTAAAGATACCCAATCAACTTATTATTTTCTTATCTTTTGGAAAACCTTAATATATTATATTTTAGTTAAAAAATTAATTTTTTGTAATTTTTCAATCTCATTTCCTATTTTTAAATAGGTCATTTCTACAACAGTTATTAAAAATTATCCTTTTATTTAAAAACTCTTAAAATTATACAGTAGCCTTATATAATCAAAAACAGACTCCTGTAAACATTTCATAATTTTCTAATCTCTAGATCTCGGGTTATAATAGATTCTTTCAAAAAATCGCATTTCTTTAACGGACCATATCTTCGTGTCACGACATCGAACAATGTTCATCTTTGGACAACAACTAGATAACTTCATATATTAACATAACACAAAAGACCAGAATTTTTAAAGGCTTCTAACTAACCGAAACTGCCTCCGAAAGAAATAGGATAGTAGGGTTTTAGAGTTTTCCGGTGAAAAACAATTTTGGTAGAAAATGTGTTACGGGTAGCTCGGTTAACATTTTTTAGTGATTCCAGTGGTGTTCATTAGATAACTCATAGATCTAACTCATGGCTTTGACGGATCTCAAAAAATATGTTGTAGATCAAAATGGCAATTGGTCAAAGTGGACTAAAATTCTGTGGTTTTCATGCAAAAAACAATTTTATTTTCCTTTTGCTATCTAAGCTCATCAACACATAAAATGGCTACATCTAACCATAAAACTTCATATAACATATAGATCTACTATCATATGTCTTAAAAACATAACTTCGCCATTTATTTCTAAAACAATTGTCGACATTGGGATTTATTTGTGTCCCTTTCCGTGCTTGTTTTTTTACATTTCTCATTTTAGGTGAGTTTTGTTTGAAATTTTTTTTTGAAAAGGTACTTACATGCATATGTTAACAATTTAACTTTTAAAGTCCCCAATTGGTAGATTTGAAATGGTTGTATCAACTCAATCGAAATGGTTTGCACAAAGACCTAATGGTTTAACACTGTTTAACTGGTCTTGGAAATCGAGATTCTTTAGGGTTCGGGGGCTTGATTAAGGTAGGAAGGTGTTAGGAACGATTCTCAGTAACTTTTCAATTAACTTTTATCTGTGTATGTGTGTGTAGGGCCTATGTGCTATTATCTGGAAGTAGTGTTATGCCTCATTTGCACCTATATACAAAGGGTTTAACTTTTGTATAAAAGTTCAATTTTAACAAGATATAGTAGTGAAGTTTTGGAAAACAGGTTTTCAAACCCTTATGCTTTGATACTTCCATTTTCTTATATGTTTGGCTTAATTGCTTTTATTTTCAACACGTGAAGCATGTTTGAGAAAATAAGATACACAGCAGTGCCGAACTCCTTGTGGGCATGAGAGCCATCTAACGATATCTAGACACCATAGATAATTTACAAGCTGGCTGCAGCTAAGAAATGTCCATCGTGGGAACCGAATCTAGATTTAGAAACTGAATCTGTGATTGTAACGACCCCAAAATTCATACAATTCATTTCTCGACTTCAATCGTTAACATTACATCTAACTTCTGATTTTACATCATTATTCGATGTTAAACTTAATAAAATGCGAAATAATTTTAACTTTTATGTCTTCTTACTTTAATTCCCTGAATCAAAACTTTGTCATCTACACATCTCTGAATCATATTTATTTTCATAATTCACTTTATCAGAGTTATTATATAAAATCTTTTCATCTCAACTCGATATCCCTTATACTTTGGGTAGCTCAAACTTTACAACTAAATATGAAGTTTTACATCATAAATTATTAAGTACATTTCACACAACCTTTATCGTTAACTGCCTTTGAACCATACTTAGTTTATTACTCACTTTATCAAAGTTAATAAATAAAACTTACATCCAGGTTCAATACCCATTATACATCGGACAATATTTAAACTTTATAACTCAACATCTATTAAACATCATACATTATCAAGTACATCATCCGGAACCTTAAACATGATTTAAAATAATAACAACTCAGCCAAAGTATATAAATTTTCACGCATTATATATTATTCATGTCTTTCAAGTAGTACATAGCGTTACCTTGAATCCTTAACCTGCAAAAGTGATTATTTGCAAGGTTAAGCTTGACATCCCAGTAAATCTAATAGTTTTCATGTATCACGTTGCACATAATAACATGCTCAACATACATCTCATAATCATTGGACTAACATAACATACATACTGCAGTTCACATAACAAGTATAAAGATTGAGTTCCTTACTCAACCAACATTATTTACTCAATCAACGTAGTCATAAATTGACTTTAACATTTCATACTTTCAACATATATAACACATCATACTCTTTGTAATAAAGATTTAAAATAGTTCATCATAAAGTTCACATAGAAAATAGGAACTGAAAGACTTGCCTTAATCGTTGTTTACCAATAACAGCTTACAGCTATCTGCACTTCACATGCCCTAAACAATTATATAATCATGCACATCAACTATTAGTCACATAGCAATGCATAGTAGTTATAATATAAACTTTACTCTATATCTCATAACCCTTCCTGTTAATCAATACACAATGTTCAATTTTATTGTGTTAACTTTTGACTTATATCTCACTATATTTCTTCTTAGGTCATACCCGAAGTTCATTCAAGTGTTTAAGTCTTGCTAGGACTCCTTATTGGTTTATATTAACCTCATTTCATATCTTATAATGTTCACTTCAACTGAATTGACACACTTTTTAAATTCATTGACACTTGTCATGGTGTTTCGACGTTCATTCGTC
This sequence comes from Panax quinquefolius, assembly GCA_020205615.1. NCBI lineage: Eukaryota > Viridiplantae > Streptophyta > Magnoliopsida > Apiales > Araliaceae > Panax > Panax quinquefolius. The sequence goes on from JAINUW010000604.1 coordinate 365,659, forward strand.
ACACACTCGAATTGTATCTACCAGCTCATGCCATTATCTGTTTATATTAAATTGGGTCTACCAGCTCCAAAGCCTACGAACATACCGTTGTAGTTAGTAGATAGATCGATAACATATCCAAGAGGAATTGTGGAAGATATTTTGGTTAAGGTGGACAAATTCATATTTCCAGCAGATTTTATAATTTTTGATTATGAGGAAGACAAGAACATCGCAATCATCTTAGGGAGACCATTTTTGGCTACGGGTAGGACTCTTATTAATGTTCAAAAAGGAGAATAAACCATGAGGGTTTAAGATTAAGAAGTCACGTTCAATGTATTTAAAGCCATGAGGTTCCCTACTGATGAAGAGGAGTGCTTCCAGGTGGATGTCATCGACCGGATAGTTAATGATGATATAGTAAAAAGTTTGGTCAGTAATCCATTGGAAACTACACTACTGGGGGATAAGGATTTGGATGATCCATAGTTTGTAGATTTTTTACACATGTTGGATGCTTTTCCTCGAGTTAGTATATTCAAAGTTCCATTCGAGCCACTACACACAGACGAAAAAGCTTCGGCTAGGATGAAACCGTCACTTGAGGAGCCACCCACTCTTGAGCTCAAACCGCTTCTTAAATACCTTAGGTATGCATATTTGGGTGATTTAAATACTTTATCTGTTATTATTTCATCTGCACTTAACAAATTGCAAGAAAGTAAATTGTTGAGGATTTTGAGAGAATACAAGTCTGCAATAGGTTGGACCATTGTCGATATAAAGGGGATCAGCCCCTCTTTTTGCATGCACAAAATTCTCATGAAAGAGGATGCGAACACTAGTACAAAGTAGTAAATAGACAACACTTAAACCACAACGTTTTTATAAAAAAACGTTGTGGTATATTTTTTCACAACGTTTTTTAACAAAACGTAGTAGATACGTATGAAAAAACATTATATATTTAAAAAGACATTTTTTTAATTTTAATTAGATAACGTTTTTTTAAAAAAAACGTTATGTATCTAAAAAAACACGAAGCAAAAATTGGTGGTTAAATGAAACTTAAAATTAAACTGCTCTTTTTCTCAAAGAAAGAGGGTTTAAGTACTCTATTTCCTTTGTCACAGACCGTCTTCCTCTCATCTTTAGCCTCTTTTCGTTCCATCTAGAAAACAAAAGCTAGGGTTTACCTAAATTTCCTGTAACTCTCAAATCTCTAGATCCATGGCAAAGATAAGGGGAGGGCACACCTTTAACACCGATCGACAGTCGGTTCAACGAAGCACAGAGTCAACCTTAGCACCTAGAGAAGCTCGAAGATTGAACCAAAACCTCTAAGCTTGCATCCGATTTCCAAGGACCAACGTCACGATTGATATGTCACAAGATTACTACTCGATACAACAGGGAAACCCTCGTCGTCTTTTTTCAAGGAAGAAAATCAATGTTGCGGTGATCTTTTGACATCCGAAAGCGACGACATCGATCCAAGAGAGAAAATTCGAGCTCCAAGTCATGGTCGCAGAAGTGGATTCATAGCATTCCTCCGATTGTGTTGCTCTCTGCCTCTTTATTCTCTAGTATTACTCTTATCCGGGCATAATTTATTCTTTTACGATTCAAACCCTATTATACTAATAATAATTTCCTTCTTGATGTTTTTCATTGATTCTTTTATTGTATTCTGTTAATATATGTGTGTAAGTAGTTTTCTACTGAGTAATTTCTTTTGTTATATAAATTGGGAGCTAGATTTTGCTGTTCTTCAAAAATTATTTGCCCTAAATTTTTATTGAGAAATCAGTTAATGTGTAGAGAAGATTTTGATGTCTTAGGACTGGTTTACATGAAGATGATGTGAAATTTGAGTTTTTATGGCTATGATTTCTGAGTCATGAAGTCATGGCCGGTCAAAGATTTTCATGACCTTATATCATGAAATCTGTTCATGTTATGGGTGGTCTAGACGCCGGGCCTTGTAGAGAAACTAATAGAGTACATGTTTTGAACACTAGTAAAGTCTAAACATCATCAAACAACAAGATCTAAGACCTTGAACAAGTTGTCAGAGCTGTTCTTCATTTTCTGGGTTACCCAGAAATGAAGAACAGTTCGACCGGCTATATTTGGGCTTCCACTACTTGTTGTACTTGCATTGTTTTTGTGATCTAATGGGTCTAGTATGTAGCCAACATGACAAGGAAGAGATTTATCACATTAAATCACTAAAACAACCCAATATCAAGCAGATCTATGCCGGTCAAAGGCTGTCAGAGATCATGGCCATAGGTTTTCTAGGTTGCCCAGAAAATCGGATTCGTGTTCATCTTACCTACTTTGACCAACCACTACATTAAATCTATTTGATGTTTAGTTGATCAAAAAGCATAAAAACGTAGTACATATACCAAACCGTAACTTAAATACAACAACAAGAACAAAACAACAAAAACAAGCAAGATCTAAACGCATATTATGCTTTATCGAAGGCGTTCGCGCGGTTCTGGTCATTTGATTTTGCCTGATCATGGTAGGTCGGCGACCTTTGACCACTAATTACTTGCAATATATACATGATATAAGCATGATTCCAGTTCCAGATCAAAGATCGCATAGCATACTACATCTATAAATTTTCAAAACACAAAAATCATCAACAATCACTGAGATATGAGGTCTGATATTCGTTGTCAGACCACAAAAAAAATAATTTCCAGATTTTAAAAAACATCAAATTCGAGTCTATAGATGTTATGGATCTAACATCTATCAACCCAAATCATTAATATACACTACATACAACATATTTTAACACTCAAACATAACTTTTAACATAGCTAGCAAGATCAGATTCTAATTAGGGTTTTATACCTTTCTATGAACTATACTTGAATCTAAGCTTCTGATCTGATATGAAGATGATAGAGACTTGATTTAGGGACTGAAAATGTTTAAGATTTTCGTGGGTTAGAGAGAGAGTCTTAGTGGAGTGTATGTTGGATAAATGAGCTTGAACATGATGTTTCTCTCTCCAGTTCTATATATAGCTTAAATATAATGCAATGGCTGATGAATGTGGCTTGTTTGCTGATTATTTAGAGCACATGGGGTTGGTAGAGTAGTTCACTAACTCAAAATATGTCAAGATTTGCAAGCAACTTATAAAAAATATGATAAAGGGTATTTTGGTCATTTTCATGGTGATTTTAATGGCCATTTTGTAATCTTGGCAAACCCTTAGGGTTTGACCCTTTAGGGTTTGACCCTTTAGGGTTTAATCCTAAGGTTTGGCACGAAGAATTTGTAGGATTTCTAATTTGGCTTTAAAATACAATTTTAGTTTCTAAAAATACAAATTAAGGTTTCTTAATTAATTTAGGTTTCCTAATTACATAGACTTGAAAATTAGGTTTAAGTTTTATTAATTATCATTAAGCGTGCCAAATTAGCGATTTAGGTTTACAATTCACAATTAAGGTTTATAATTTCAAAGTTAGGGTTCCTAATTTAGAAATTAGGATTTCTAACAATTAGGGTTTTCCTAATTAAGATTAAAATCTATAATGTATATCATTAATCACCTTAACGCAATTACAAACAATCTTAAACTCTGATTTGAGTTTTACGTTAGATTTCACAAATTAATGCTTGGGTTTTGACATTATATTCCATAATTAACCAACCATTATCTATTCCACATATACAAGTATATATTTATAACCTTTGAAATAAAAATAATGTTTATAATAAATGTCATTAATCACATAACATAATTACTAGACAGATTTTAAAGTCTCATTTGACTTCAAAACTAGGGTTTATCAGTAACAATATGGTTTTACAGGTTACATTAATACTTTTCCACACATTAACCTTACACACATAACATACCTATTTATAACAATGATAAATAATAATATAATATTATTATTCTCATTCTTGATCAAAATCCAAATTTAGGGTTTGGATTCCATATCGATTTATCTTGCATATATATATCATTATCAATTAAGTTAAAATAATTAACTTAATAATCGAACTAAAATTCATATAATAAAATAATTATTATAATAATTCTAATAATCATTCCATATATTATTAAATAATATAATAATCATATTTTCCTAGAAAATAAATAATAAAAATATTTTTACTACAAAATTAATTATAAAATATAATTTATAATGGTCTATAATTCTACTGAAAATTATTTGAAATTATTCATGTAATAAATTTATTTTTATTTATCACATAAATACATAAATATATATATATATATATATATATATATATATATATATATATATATATATATATATATATATTCCCATTTTAAAATAAATAAATAAAAAATTTATACGCAAAATTTTTGATTTATTTATGTAGAAAATATCGGGTTGTTACATTCACCCTCCCTTATAAAGATTTCATCCCTAGAATCACCGTTTCAAAACTTATACATATAAGGGTACATAGCATACACAGTCATTGCAAGTAGATCTCGATCAAATTCGATCAAACTAATATTTAACTATTCAACATAAAGCTTGTCTATCTGCTTAAACGGAAGTTTGATTTCTAAAAGAACTCAAATTCCTCCTTCAAAATTTCTTTATAAAATAATTTACTATATATAGGAAAATCATGTAAAAGAAAATAAAAGTTATACGAATAATACCTGGACTTCCATCAGCAGCTGCCACAGTATCCTGGACCGTCATGTTGAAGACTCTTGCAGTTGATTTTGTCGGCTTGCTTGATGACATTGGTCCTGAGATCGCCAGAGTCTCGCTGCCCTTCCCCGTAGTTACGCTTCCTGCCTCCATTCTCCTTTTCGGATTGTCCTTCACCTTATGCTCCACTGACCCATATACGAAACACCCATTATTCATCCTAGGATTGGGGCAGTTGGGAGAGATATGGCCCTCCTGCCCGCAGTTGTAGCACACGAACTTTCTCTTGAGGCACTCACCCGAATGGTTCTTCCCACAGTTTTCACACTGTACCACCTGCTTCTTCACACCTTCTTGCTTAACCTGGATATTCCAAAAATTATTTCTTTTTCTTTTCACATTCTTACTCCCAGTGCTAGCTTCCACCTTTACTGCTCCCTCGACCTTACCCTTATTCCTATTTTCCTTGTTGTAGAGGCTCATGGCCTCACTTCCCTCATCAACTATAATAGCCTTTTCCATAAGTGATGCGAATGTAGAGATCCGCAACACCGCCACCTTGTTGTAGAGCTAGGGTTTTAAGCCCAACTTGAACCTTCTTACCTTCCTAGTCTCCGAATCATCTTGATGCGGAGCGAACCTAGCCAATTCGTTAAACTTTGCGGCATACTCCGCAACTATCATGTTCTCCTGCTTTAACTCCAAAAACTTCACCTCCATCCTAGCCTACATACTAGACGAGAAATAATTCTTGAAAAATAGAGTTTTGAACCTAGCCCAAGTAACTACACCTTCTCCCGCCCTAGCTTGATTCGCTTCCCACCAAAAATTCGCCTCCCCTTTCATCATATAGGTGGCAAAAGTTGTCTTTTGTCCCTCAGCTGCCCTAGCTATGACAAACACTTTTTTTATCTCCTTAACCCAAGTTTGGGCATCTACAGGGTCAGTTGTACCTCTAAATTCTGGCGGTCCTACAGCCTTAAAATTGTTAAAGTTTGCCAAGCGATTATCTGGCTGATTTCCCGCTGCTGGCATTCCCTGTTGAATAGCCTGAGCTACCATGCTTTCAAAGTGCTTTATCGGGTCTGGTTGTTGTCCCCCAACGTTGTTGACAGATTTTTCTGCCCTTTAATTTTGAGTTTGACGTCTTGGCAGCATTATCTGATTAAATTCATTCAACTAATTTATAGTACTTTACACCATATAGCATAACATATACTACTTTAAACATCCGCTATCCCTTTGTGACACAAAAGTTAGGAATCGCTGCCATAATTTATACAAAAGTTGAGAATATTACATTACACATCATAGAACATACATATTCAAGTAATACTTATACCACTTATTTTCTACGCCGTCACTAAGGGTCAATTGCTTAGCGTTCTTTATATTTCTATTATCCTCCATAACTTATTCACGCATAACTATACCAAGTTTGTCAAACTTGCCACACATTAAAAGTGCAGGAACTTACCATAATCATATGAGTTTAAGAACTCGCATTGAGCCTTATATTTTCTAACTATACTCTACCTATATGCTATACTACCGTTTCTAGATCTGGTACTACATTTTCCACACTAACCACCTTATCAGGGTTGCTTTTAATGTGAGCCTCTATTTCAGTTATTTATTTTGATATTATCTCTAAGTTATGGTGATTGGATCCTTCTTTACGCTCCAAGGTATCCTAGTCCTTTTTCCACCTAACCTTTACACATAAGCTATCCTGATTAGCAAATAATAAATACACACAATAAATAATAGTTTTATATAAGTTATCTTTTATTTTGTTTGACGATGAATTTATCAAATTCATCTCATTTTAAACTCTATATGAGTTATTTGTATTTTCAACGTTTCCCTCTATCCTAAGGTTATAGCCTAAGGTCTATCCCACCTAAGGTTTTTAACCCTAAAGCTCTGATACCATGATGTGATGCCCCCAAATTTAGGTACTTAAAACCCGAACTCAGTGCTTCACGATACCATTTCTATGAGCGGAATGATACTAATAATAATAACAATAATATAAATACCAAACTTAACTTACATATATAAGGGTTTAATCCTAAGTATGTAACCTTGAATCATTCATTACACTACATGATAGATAATATATATCATCCCTATCTTAATAAAGTCTAGCTATTACATAAAATAACACAAAACTCATTCAGCAACCTTTCATTTTCCCTTGTTCATAACAGAGCCTTCAGGTTGTTCACAATTAGCTGAAAACATTTAAATTAAGCAAGGATGAGCATTTGAGTGCCCAACAAGTAATAGTAACAATAAATATTAGCTGAAAGGATAAAAAAATTTCTTTGAAAGACACTCTATATAGAATCAAAGGTTTTGTGAAGTAAAATTTGAACCAATAATAACAACATATCAATTCTTTATCAAAATTTTGAAACTACGACCGACTATAAATGAAGATTAGTCGATGCATTTATGAACTTTGTTTTCAATTTTCGATAAGGTTTAACATAACTTCATCCAGTAAAACCATCATAACTTACGGTAGCGAGGGTGATCATCCAAATGTGCCCTGTTTAACATAATTATTATTGATATTTTCGTTCAGCACATCCGCCTTAGGCGCATAAAAGTTTCCCAAATTCGGGATGTTCATACTTAGTCGGGAATCCTAACCAAAATAATTTGATTGGATACAATAAAGTGCTATCATATTCAATGATATTTCTAAATTCGTGTCTAGCTGGGTCAAATAGCTTAGGCGGCTTTTAATTGATGTATACATACCGAAAATCAATAGGTATGTATCAACATGTGATTAAATACAATAATTATCCAAGTGAGGTTACTTGTATAACCATGTTTAGAAATTAACGAACAAAATATATATCTTGATCAAAAATAATAGAATTAAGGAACTTGTACAACAGATTATAATTTAATAACTTACTTATACAGAATCATTGCATAAGTATATACAATTGTTAAGACATTTGAACAATGAAAAAGAATATATTAGATGTTTGCTTACACATGTCCGTTGCATAAAATAAATGCAAATATAAGATACTTTATGCAGTCCGCCTTTACGGTTATGCAACTTAGTTTTATCTTTTATATCAAGCCCTATCATTAATAAGATAATTTATTTGATTAGAACAACACAACTTAACACATAATAATATTATTTGTAGTCAACACATAACCTAATCACATTGTTACATAATTTTAACAGTCATTGAATCATAAACAAACATATATCTAGTCAAGTTATCTAAGTCCAGATCAATTTTGAAACATTTCGGTGTACCGACAACTTTATCGGGTAATTATCGAGTCTAAGACTCTATCCTATAGTTCAATATCCATTTAAATAACTTAAATATCAGTCATATTATTTTTAAATGACTTATAATAATTTTTTAAAAATTATTATAATTTATCTTGATTTTTCAAACATCGAAATCATTATTAAATGATTTAAATATTAAATAATTCTATTATCATTAATATTAAAATATTAATGAAACCATTACCAAAATATTAAAGTTATTTATAATAACCCAAAATATTTTTAAAGTATTAATATTACCCTTAAATGATTTTTAAAATAATTAAAATCATTTTAAATAATTACCATTTATACTTAAATATTAATGCATTATTTATCGAAATATTAAAATTCATTAATTATAACTTAAAATATTTTTAATTCATTTATATCCTTTTTAAATGAATTTTAAATTAAAAAAACCATTTTAAACTATTTATTTAATATAATTATTATATAAATTTAATATCATTTATATTAAATTAATATCATTAATATTAAATTATTATTGAAATTATCCTTTAAATATTAAAAGTTATATTTTATAACTTAAAATATTCTTAAACACTTTATTTTCATTTAAAATGATTTTTATAATATTAAAATCATTTTTAAACTAATTTATTTAATATAATTATTAAATAATTCTAATATCATTGATTTTAAATGATTAATGAAATTTACTTTAAAATATTAAAAGATATATTTTATAACTTAAAATATTTTTAAATACCTTATAATCATTTTAAATGATTTTTAATATAATAAAATCATTTTTAATTAATTTATTAAATGCATTTATTAAATAAATTAAATATGAATAATGTTTAAATAAATACTAATATTTATGAAAAATATGTCAAATTATTAAAAGTTAATTGTTATAACTTAAAATATTTTCTAAAATAATTTTTGTAATTTTAGAAATTAATTTTTATTTTTAAATGATTTTTGAAAAATAAATTAAATAAAATTACAAAGTCTGTCGCTATAGCCTTTAGCGACAGAAAGTGTAGTCTTTGGTGTTCTTGAGCACCAAGAACATTCATCTGACAACTTCTAGGTACCATGCTTGACCAACAATAATTCAGTGCCTAAGTTGTTTCTGGGCATGGTAAGACATTGATCATGTAGTATTGTTGTAGACACTCGAAATTTTTCTGTACAACTGTTACTAACATTACAGGAGGGCAGAATCGTCTTTCGGAGATAACCCTGAAAGACAGCTCACATCCATTCCGGATACCACCGGAAGTTCGTTCTCCATTCCAGATACTACCGGAGGATCAGTTCACAACCCGGACCACACACCGGGAACATCAATCTCAAACCCCGGACCACACACCGGGAGTCTCATTCTCAACCCCGAAACACACACCGGAAGGATCATTTCCAACCTCGGAGATAACCGAAGTTTCGCGTCATGGCGATAACTCGAGGAATGTTTGTTGCGATTGGACGATAACTCCGGAAATGCTTGTTTTAAACACATACGATCAACTTCAGTCTTAGACCTCCTGCCGAGGCACTCATCTCTCAAACCCGGAGCTAACACCGGGTATACAGGCATTCACAAGATGACCTTGCGGCATTCAAAACACTTGCAGCAATCCAATCTCAGATGTAACCCTGAGCAACGTCTGCTTTTAACTCAAACCGGCGATAACCCCGGCAAAGAGTCAAACGTCATCTTGCCACATCATCTGCGCGTTGTCTCGACACTTCAATACATACATACATACAACTATATCCTTCAAAAACCAGGATATGCAATCTCGAGTGACTATTACGCGTGGCAGTACACCGGATAGAATTTGAAGCTTGAAGACCATGCGCATGGTCCCCTCTTCCTAACTTCGTACAACCTCTAATCCATGTCATTGTGTAACTCTCGACACAAGCTATCCGAAGAATGTCACATATACCTCGTTCGGAAGCTCGGATTGAAGTTCTGCAAGTTCGAGCGGACATTACAGTGTATGAGTGCACGTACTTCAAGATGACGGGACCCACAAAGATCGGGCCCACCACGACCAACCACAGGTACACCTGCGGCCATCAGTCTATGAATATAGGCTGGGGGTCAGCATTTTGAGAGAAGAGAGAGAAAAGGCGAGGAAGCCCTGTCCATTTTACTCTGTACACACCCATATTGAGTGTTTCCTCTTCTATTAGCTCATATATAGCTATCTTTTATCCGGCGGGAGCTGAGTATTTATCCACATAGAGTCATAGAAGTCTACTTTTGGTATTTCACGTGTAAGCCTTCTTACATTTTATAAAGCTTTATTCTCATATTAGCACACACTGTTGTACACGTTGAGAGTCGTGTGAGTGTGTTTGCCCGGACTTCGGTCTGTGGTTTTCATTTCTATCTATATATATATACCTATATATATATATGTATATATTTTATACGGACTAACATTATCGAGTTATGCCTCGATTGAGCCTGAACTTGATGCGAGCGTTTAATGGCTTATATATATATATATATATATATATATATATATATATATATATATATATATATATATATATATATATATATATATAAACTGTGGTCAGACTCTGTCTGATGAGCCTGGATTTTATATCCTAAATGCGTTTAATTACTTATATATATATATATATATACTTATATAAATAATTGTTGTTGGACATATCCGATGATCCCGGATTTTACATCAAGGTGCATTTATCGCTTTTTATATATATATATATATATATATATATATATATTATACATGTCGTCCTTCCCGGAGTTCACTTTGTGGCATTTGATAGCTTTTACAAACTTTATTTACATTCAAGTCCTACTTTGGAGTTTACTCGTGTGGCGGTTGATAGAATTTATCGCTTTATTTACATTTCGATCCCCATGGAGTTGCTTTTCGTGGTGGTTGATCATGCACACATATATATATATATATATATATATATATATATTTACCGCTTATATATATATATATATATATATATATATATATAATCGCCATCGCTTTCCATACAAATTGCAAAGATCATGTGAGCTCAGAATCATGTGATCACAGATTCAGTCTACTAAATCTAGATTCGATTCGCATGATGGACTTTTTCCAGCTATAAGTAGCTTGTACATTATTTACGGTGTCTGAATTTCCTTAGATGGCTATCATGCCCATAAGGAGTTCGGCATTCTGTCAGATATTATTTTCAGCAGATGCTTCAGATCTCGAAAATAAAAGCAAACAATGTTTGAACATTTTGATAATAAAATGGAAGTATCAAAGGCCTCAATTACTATTGAGCACAAGGTTTGAAAAACCTCTTTTTACAAAACCTCATTGCTATATCTGGTTAAAACTGAATTTTTCTATAAATTCAAACCCTTTGTATATAGGTGCGAATGAGGTACAACACTACTTCCAAGTAATTACACATTGATTCACACACACACACAAACACACACACACACATTCATATAACAGTTTCTTTGAGAAGTGGCGGTCACCGTGGCAACACGGATGTCGGGGGGTGCCTAACACCTTCCCTCCGCATAACCAAGCCCCGAACCCTTAATGAATCTAGGTTTCACAGATTGGTTTAGCGTTGTCACATCAACGGGTCGATGTGCGATTTTTTTAGGTTGCGTTAGCAAACGATTAAAAACACCTGCTGGCGACTCTTAAAGTCCAATCGTCGACATTACACACGTTAGACCTTTTTTACTTGTTTTTTTTCAAACAAATCTCACATTAACATGAGAACACCAAAGAACAAGTAACGAAAAGGGACATCAAAAAATCCCGACGTCGACAGGTGGCGACTCACTGGGATTCCAAAGAAGAGGGCTTAAGCCGCTTATTACAAGCTTTTCAAAATTGTTATATGCTTGTGTGTGAATGTTGCATTTACATTTATGATGAATGTGTACGAATGCATCTTAATTACTGCACTGCTAAATATCTATCTGTGATATTAGTGCTTCGCACATGTCATCATTTTGCATAAACGGTGAGACAAGTTGTATGTGAATGTATGTTGTGTGGTCCCTCCACCAGGAGGCTATCCTATCGGTGTTTGATTACTGGACTCGTAAGAAGAATAATTCCACGGGGCTCAGAAAAGGCACCACTCAGATTCGCTCCAGTTGAAAGATCAGATTAACTTCCTGTCGAGTAAATTGCGATGATCTGGGAACCTTCATGCCAAAAAGCCACGAGAGTAACCCTAAGATAGGTCAGCCTCTGATAAACCAAACGCGGAGGAAAGTCTCTTCATACTTTCCATTTTCAATTACTTGTAAAAGCATTTACTTGTAATTTGTATTGACCCCAGTACAAAACCCATTTCTTAAACCCTCAAATATTTCTTCAACTAAAACGAACGTATCATGCGCCCAAGACATTGGCTCGAGCTGTTGAAGATTACGATCGTACCATTCAATATCATCGTGGAAGAGCGAACGTGGTAGCTGACGTGTTGAGTAGAAGATCGTATGCATTTGCAAGTGCGAATATACGAACCCATGTGATGATGGTGAACATACGAGTAGAACCGACTTTAATTGATAAAGTTAAAGTCGCCAAACCAAACTACTGGACCTAGAGTTGATGCGTATGAGGAAGAAAGTGCAAGAAGGTGCTATGCTGGAAGCAAGAATCGATGATGAAGGAATACTTTGAGTCAACTCCAGACTTTGTGTTCCTAACGATCCCGAGTTAAAGTATAAAATCATGATGGAGGTGCACAACACATCGTTTGCAATCCATCCTGGGAGTACCAAAATGTATCGTGATCTTCGTCATACATTTTGGTGGAGCAATATGAAGAGAGAGATAGCACTGTTTATCTCAAGGTGTCTAACTTGTCAACGAGTCAAGGTGGAGCATCAAGTACCAAAAGGTCCATTGCAACCACTTGAAATTCCAGAATGGAAGTGGGAGCACTTTACCATGGATTTCGTTACTGGTCTTCCCAAGGTTTCTCAAGGCATAGATGCAATTTGGGTCATTGTTGATAGATTGACCAAGTTTGCTCATTTCTTACCAATACGAGAAACTTATACACTTGAACGTCTTGCTCGTATGTACATAAACGAGATTGTAAGACTGCATGGTATGCCAGTATCCATAGTTTCTGATCGAGACCCAAGATTCACTTCACAATTTTGGGTTAGTTTGCAAAAAGCTATGGGCACGGATTTACGATTTAGTTCGGCATATCATCCTCAGATGGACGGACAATCAGAGAGGACTATTCAAACTTTGGAAGATTTATTAAGACTCTGTGTCCTTGACTTCAAGGGAAGTTGGGATAAGTTCTTACCATTGGTGGAGTTTTCCTACAACAACAGTTATCAAGCAAGCATTGGCATGGCTCCATTTGAGCGTTGTATGGAAGAAAGTGTCGCTTCTCGATATCTTTGGGATGAGGTGGGTGAACCAACGTTGTTGGGGCCGAGTTGATACGTATGACTACGGAAAAATTCAAACGATCCAAATAACGATAAAAATCTCACAAGATCGATAAAAAGAGTTATTTGATCTTCATCGAAAGGACGTGGAATTCGATATAGGGGATCATGTGTTGTTACGTGTTGCTCCATAGAAAGGAGTTACGAGGTTTGGAAAGAGAGGAAAGCTCAATCCTCGATTCATTGGCCCATTTTAATCCTCGATCGAGTAGGGCGTGGCCTATAGACTCGCTTTACCACCAAGTATGTCTCGTGTTCATAACGTTTTTCACATATCCATGTTACGTAAATATGTGGAAGACCCGAACCACATTATTGAGTTAGAACCAGACAAAATAGTAGAAGATTTAACGTATGAAGAGGTTCCTGTTCAAATCTTGGATAAGAAGGAACATATTTTACGCTCCAAGGTTATACCTCAAGTCAAAGTGTTATGGAGGAATCACGATGTTGAGGAAATGACCTGGGAGTTAGAATCTGAAATGAAATCAAGGTATCCTTACCTCTTCGATATGCCAGGTACGTACCCTAATTTCGAGGGCGAAATTTCATAAGAAGGGGAGATTGTAAGACTCCAACTTTTATGAATAAAAATAAATTTTCTATAAAATATCATTTTTGAATATTATGGAATAATTTGATATAATGTTATAGTTATGGGTAGTATTTATAAATTCTGCAAAGTATGCAAGTTGTTATATTATATTTGATTGGTCGGGGAATATTCGTTTTAGTAGGGAATATTCGTACAACGGCGCAATCATTGGTGGACCCCACAACATAATTATTGTCGGATTGAGAAAATGACAAAAAATATTTTATTAAAAATAACGGCAGAAGTTTTACCGTTAATACTGTTGAACTACTCGGTAGTAAAAGTACAGTAATACGCGTGGTTGCATAGTAGCACACGGTATTGATTATTGATGCTTACGTGAGAAGTCATCACAGTTTTATTTTATTACTTATATATATATATATATATATATATATAAGGTATGTATATATATATATATGTAGTTGTTAAGTTGTCAAGTGGGTGGGGGAGAAAAGTTGATATTCACGTGGGGAAGAGTTCAATTATTATTATTATATATATATAGATGTATAGCCTTGTTGACAATTTGGTGAAGGAAGTATCTTTATTATATATATATATATATATATATATATATATATATATATATATATATATATTTGATGATAGTGGATGTTGGTGGAAAAGTATGATTTTTGGTGGGGAATTATTATCAAGTGGTGTATGTTAAGTGGTAGTGGATGAATTAATTAATATATATATGTAAGACTTTGGTGGAAAAGGGGGGGGGGGGGGAGGCAATTTAATGGACACGGGAGGAGTATAATGAATGGGTGAGTTTTGTTTTCAAAAATGACATGTGTTTATATATATAATTATTATAAAATTTTGTTTTCCTTGACTTATTGGTTAACATTTGAAAAGTGAGCGTCAGTTAATCAACAAAATTCTGCCCGTGATAATATTTCTATTGCATCCGTAAATTATTTCTCAAATAGTATCCTTTCCATTCTCCTATAAATAGAAGCTCATTCCTTCATTATTTTCTTACGAATTCACTGAAACTCTAGAGAGAGAAATTTATAGAGAGAAAGAAGAAAAGTGTTCTGCTATTTTACTACTCTTATATCCAGTTTCATTTACGGTAAGGGGTGTTATTCTTTCTTATTCATGAAGAGAACTGTTGTTATTTCATTTCTTATTATCCTGTTGGAATAACCTGTATACGCGGTCTACCCTATACTTGGTGACATTCTTCTATTATTCTGTCTTTATTATTCTATTGGAACATCCTCGCTCGTGTGTGTTTTACATCGGACTGGTTAAAATCTTTATTATTATTCATTTGGAACATCCACGTTTACATGTGTTTTACACCAGGACCTAGTTCCGCTCTTAATTATTATTACATTGGAATATATCACATGCATGTGTTTTACATAGGACACGGTAAAATCTTTACTTATTATTCTATTAGAATAACTTGATCATCGCAAGTACCGCATGCATGGTGATTTCATTTGTATTCCATTACTTATTATTCTGTTGGAACATCCCATCGGTGTGAATTTCACGACCGGTTCCGATTATTATTATTCTCTTGGAATAACTGCTATACATCTGGCACCGCATGCATGGTGATTTCTTTTGTTATTCCATTTGTTATTATACTCAGTTGGTTAAAATTTTGACTTCTATACTCCATGAAATTAGTGGAATATCCTTGATATTTGTGCTTCATCCAGTATCATGTTGACAATTTGGACGTTATTAGTTCTTGAATAACTTAATTCTTGAACTTGTTTTATTGAATTCTTATATCATTGTCATCATCCTCATGTTTATATTTTTTTGAAAGTCATCTGTGGCCTGTAGTGCATAGATGGACTTGGTATGATTATGACCGTGGATTATTGATTGTAATCATGACCGTAATGTTACAAATGATGTGATAAAAGTCCTCATTGGCCCGTAGTGCATTGATGGGACGATTGTTGGCATGATCATGACCATTGATGAATACACAAATATCCTTAGTCAGAGTGCTTGGAATTTGTGGTCATGACCCTAATGAATATCCTGGTCAGTAAAGTGCGGGGATGATGTGGATTATTTATTATTGTGAGTCTCAACGATAAAGGGATGAAAAACTTTTAAATCATAAAAGATAGTAGATTTTATTCTCTACTTGACTCTTTTAATGGATTGCTTGTTCACCGCAGATTAAACTTGATGTACATGGTATTTTATCGGTTTAACATTGTTGAGGACTAATGATAATTTATTTCGCATTATCTTAGTCATAATATTTCTTCCTGGGCTAGTTGAGCTCACCCTTTCTTTCACTTTGTTCTCTTGTGAAATGAGAACGTAAATGGGACTAGTCGGGAGCGGAGTGATGGTCCGAGATGGTGTCTTAGTAGTCCTCACTATTCTGTAAAATAGTGTGATAATAAATGTAACGAGGACTCTATTTGAGAATGGATATTGTCTAGAAGACAATATTTGTATTTAAACTCACAGCATATGTTTGTCGTATTTTACACGACTGTTATATTATTAGTTTGTATTTGAATTTTGTACCATGTATTTGGAGACTCAAGATGGGTGATGTATACCTATTTTGGGGGCGTCACACATGACATGTTATCAATTAACAACCGGTTTTGCAGGACAAAATTCCTAAAATGGACATGTTATGATAACATTTACATTACCCTAAGACTAAACTATATAAGTCTTTTGTAGGGAAGCAATTGGGCCTGTTAACCACTCAAAATCTAAAAAGGCCACGAGCCTACAGCCAATCATGTCTTCTTCTGACCAGTCTAATACTGTTTCCCGAGAAGAATTTAACGGATTGAGTAAACAAATCACAGACTTGGCTGTTCTATGGAAAGAATTGCACCAGTCCACTCAGGGTACGAAGATACCTATACATACAGAATCCTCTACACAAGGGGAAGCCCAAGGTCTGGAAAAAACAATTCCAGAATATCAGTTGGATACGACTAACAAAGACCCTGAAAACACCCATCTCAAAGGAGATTCTGACACCGGTGATATCAGGAAGAAGGTCCTCCAAATGGAGGAAACTATCCGTATTCTCAAAGGGATTGGAACACATGGCAGTGTTTCATATACAGACCTTTGCATATTTCCTGGTGTTCAATATCCAGAGAAATTCAAAACCCCTGATTTATGACGGGTTAGGGGATCCTTATACCCATTTAAAGGTATTCATTGGAGAACTTGGATCTTACGCCGAAAATGAAAAGCTCAGAATGCAGCTGTTTCAGAAGACTCTGACTGGAGAAGCCCGTTCATGGTATACCAGATTAGACAACTCAAAGATCCATAATTGGGAAGAACTAGCTCACGCCTTCCTCACTCAATACAGTTTTTAATCTCAAATGGCTCCTGACCGGTACCAAATTACCAAGGTCAAGAAACAGTCTAATGAGTCATTTAGAGAGTATGCTCAAAGGTGGAGGCGCCTTGCTGCTCAAGTTATTCCTTCCATGTGAAAGTAGTATGCACACAAGCCAATCATGTTTGATGATAAAGCATATACTTTGTAACAATCTTATTCATTTATTAATAAAAAGTATTAATTTATTAAAGGCTTTTAATTATCTACATAATGCTGTTTTATAATATGTGATAAACCCATAGTTTTAAGCAATGCTTTTAGAATAATGATGATGATCATTCTAATGAGATCTAAATTCTTAGAAAGCTTAAAACTAAAATAGTTCCCAATCATTGGATTACTAAATTGGGGATTAGTGAATCCAGGATAGATTGGTACATACGTGCTTCTTTCGTTGGATGAGGATGATTGATCTCATGATCATTTGTGTGGAGACACTAAAGCAAGTATGTAGGTGCTTATTAGAGAATAAGTTCATTGAACGTGGCTCGCTAAGGAATACCTAATGGAGTTTTATTTTTACTGTCGATAGGAATTCTGTAGTGATAGTAGTACAAGTAATCCTTGGAATTGAGATCATCATAGTATCTTGTGTATGATGAGTTATACTTTGACTTATTCCTTAAGACCCTTAGGGTATATCAAAGGGTATGATTGGGTATAATAAGTTGTACATGGAGATAATGTATGATCAATAAAGAATCTACCACTTCTAATAAAAGAAGAGAAATGTCCTATGTGATTCGATAAATGACAAACCCAAGTAGTCCTTGGTTATAAGCGTAAGGAAATTAGAAAGGAGTTTCTAATTTGCATTATTTGGAGTTGTGCATTTAAGGATTGAAATACATATAATTAAATAAAATAAGACTTGACAAAGAATTCCATGCCTTATATTTAATTGGGACATTGTATGGTGGAAGGATTGAATTGTACAGTAACTATTTACTCAAAGGTTCTTTAATGATTAATGTTGAAATCTATATTATCCGGAAAGTCGTTGATCGCTAGGGGAGGCTTATCCCTATTGTAGAATAAATATTATTTATTTAAATAAATTAATTATTTAATTTATTTATTTAAATAAGATTAGAATTGTTCTAATTGATTTATTCACAATAGGTTTAATATGGAGAACCTAAAGGGTCACACCATAAAAGGAAGAATAATTATTTAAGAAGTTAATGGCATAATCGTAATAATATGTTATGTATATTTAATTTAATCTATGGTGATAGAATAAATTAAATAGCTTAATATTTATTATTTAATATTTTAGAAATATTAAATATAAATTAATAAGAGGAGTCTTATTAATATTATTACAATTATTATTATTTTAATTTCTAAAAGAGTTTAGGAATTAATTTAATATAAGTACTCTCATTTATTCCTAATTGGATTAGGAAGGAAAATTAGTTAAAGGAGTTTAATTAATTATCCCTAATAAGATTAGGGAGTTTAATTAATTAAAAGAATTTAATTAATTAAAATAAATCCCGATTCCTTAATTGTTAAGGTGGGTTGCTTACATCTATAAATAAGAGGAGTCTTATTATGGGTGTAAGGGTTGTTGACTTTTACAACATAACGTAATTCCAATAGTTGGATAAGACACCCTTTTCTATAGAGATAGGAAAAACTAGGGTTTGAGCCAATACCCTTCTTCTTGAATTCCTATTCTTCCTTGGTGGATCACCTCAGAGGCCAAACATATGGGTGGCTAACGTTGATTAAAGGAAGGAACAAAACCCCGGTGGATTCAAGTTGAACGCGAAAGGATTTGGAGGTGAACTTGTACCTGAGGAAGCTCGATCTTCAAGGGTATGATTTTATTCTTTATCTTTTTCGTTTAATTAATAATTGTGCATAAAGGGTGATCCGGTATATGGTTTGTAAATTTTAAACTCGATTTTACACGCTTCGCATTATTTTTTTGCAATTTGATTGCTTGCAAGAATATTACAAACCTAACAGTGGCATCAGAGCCAAACCTTTATGCAAATTATTAATTGTTTTAATTTGATATATATATTGATATGTGTTTTGAACAATTTAATTGGGCATAACTTTATTGTATAAAATTTATTAAAAAAAAAAAAAAAAAAAAAAAAGAAAAAACCGTACTTTCATTCTCAAGGTATGTCAATTTTTGAAAAAATCTGAGTGGTAAAGGTCTTTGTAATATGTTAACAAGTTAAATAAAAAAAAGGGGGCAATCCGTGGGAAATCATGGCAACAGATTCGGCAGGATTTCTAGGATTCAAAAATAATTATAATAGTTATACCGTTATATATATAATATATATAACTATTATATATATATATATATATATATATAACTATTATAATCTTAATTATTTTAATTTTAGAATAAAAGTTTATTTTAATTTTAAAATAAAATGTTTATTTTAATTTTAAAATAAAATATTTATTTTAATCTTAAAATAAAAGGTTTATTTTAATATTAAAATTAAATTTCATGCTAACTAATTAGAGTTGGAATTGGATTCCATGATAACTAATTGGAGTTGAAATTGGATTATATGTTTCCTTAAATAAAGGAGTTTATTTAGATATGAAATAAGATTTCATATTATTCAAAATAAAAGAATTTATTTATGAATAGAAAAAGAATCCTAATTTCCTTAAATAAAGGAGTTTATTTAAATATGAAATAAAATTTTATATTATTCAAAATAAAGGAGTTTATTTGTGAATAGGAAAGATAATCCGTGTTTCCTTTAATATTTTTTTTTACATGGAATTGGATTCCATAATTAATTAAAATAAAAGAGTTTATTTTAATTAAAGATTTTTTTATATATATATGGAATTGGATTCATAATT
Source organism: Panax quinquefolius (assembly GCA_020205615.1). Classification (NCBI taxonomy): domain Eukaryota; kingdom Viridiplantae; phylum Streptophyta; class Magnoliopsida; order Apiales; family Araliaceae; genus Panax; species Panax quinquefolius. The sequence continues at coordinate 385,915 of JAINUW010000604.1, forward strand.
AATTAAAATAAAGGAGTTTATTTTGATTAAAAATTTTGATTAAAATAAAATAGTTTATTTTATTCAAAATTGGATAAATTAAAATAAAATAGTTTTATTTTGATTTAAATTTGGATTAAAATAAAGGAGTTTATTTTGATTCAAAATTAGATTTTATACTAACTAAATTTGCCCATTAAATGATATCAATATATATATTAAATGTTTATTATTCATAAGATGAATGTTATTTATTGATGCATATGATGATGTGTATGATAATAAATGGGATTGATTATGGACTATTGACCAATGTGATTGGATTTTATTTTAGTTGGATGCATGAATGTATGGGTTTTATTAAATGGGGTCTCACAGCCTCGTCTTCTCTAATTTTTCTTAATGTAAATTCTATTCCCTCCCATGTACTTCCCTCGATCACGATCAAGGTTTCTATTTAGTTTAAATAGTTTTGTAATAGGAATAGTTAGAATTAATTTTGAAGAATTAGAGATCAAGGAGCAAGGAGCGCATGAAGACCCGTTTGTAATGGAGCCCGGGTTTAAATGTAATAGTTATATTTAAATATTATTTCTTGCACCCCTAAGGTTTGACCTTTTGGTTCACTTGGTGGCTCTAGTGAACCAAACTAGAATAAAAGTCCATAATCAATCAAGGTAGAATATAGTATTCTATATGTGCATGCTATACTATATATATATATATATTATATTATGCAAACATGCTTCGCATGTTAATTAATATGACGCGTATTTTATATATATATATAAACGCCGCTTAAACAAGATGAGACAAATTTAATAATAAATCCCTCAAATTTTTATATTAAGTCCTAAGCGTTCAAAGATATTTGGAATATCGAACGTCAGCCTTCTAGCATGATAAAATTAATAGAGTATTAAATATTTAATATGAGTTTGTTGTGTCACCACAAGGCAAGTATTAAGTATTTAAGATGTTAATTTATCACATTTGATGCTTATAAAGAAAATTGAACAATATTGTTTTGTTGTGTCACCACAAGGATGATATTTTCTTTTTTGAATATATGGAGTGCTAGGTCGGACTTAACTTGGATAATTTTGATTCGGATGTGCCACCACTTGATCAAAATAATCTAAGAGGCAAAAGAAAAGGAGTTGCATAGTTGATGTAATTGACAAAAGTTGTCTACCTATTTATTTATATATAGTTTGTTGTGTCACCACAAGGCTATATACATTTGAAATGTGATCCTTATTCTCACTAGCAAATCTTTAATTAGATTTTGCCGAACTATATAAGTGAGGGTAATGTAGTTTGAAGAAAATAGTGGGAGATACCAATTTAAAACAAGACCTAATTTATTTTGGTAATTAATAATAGAATGTATGTTAAAATGTTGTTAATTACAAATTCATTTCTGTAATTTTACAATGTCTAAAATTACTATCACCACTGAAGCATATTAGATGCTAAATTAACTGAATCAATTAAACGGATTGGTTAAGGAATTTGAGAATAGTTCTCATGGCTAAAAAGTTATCTTATGTCCTTAATACGTCTATCCCTGCAATGGTTGCAGACAATGCCTCTGAGGAAGACATTGCTACTTTTAGAAAGTGGCAAGATGATGCACAGTTGGCTCAATGCATCATGCTCGCATCCATGAGTAACGAGCTTCAGCGTCAGCATGAAACTATGGATGCTCCTACTATATTCCTGCACATCAAGTAGTTGATGGTAAAGAAAGTAGGACTAATAGATATCAGACATCTAAGGAGCTCTTCCGATCTAGAATGGCCAATGGCACTATAGTATAGATAAAAGTCCTTAACATTATCAATTTGATTGATTAATTAGGACAACGAGTTTTGTCATGGATGGAGATTTGAGCCAAGATTTGATCTTGCACTCACTCCCGGACTCCTTTCACAATTGTTGTGAATTTTTCATATGAACAAGCTAGATATCAGCCTCGCTGATTTGCTTAACATATTGAAAAATGTTGAGAGTCACTTTCCAACCAAGAAAGATTAAGTCTTACTGGTAGGGGCCAAAGGATCTTCTGAAAAGAAGAACGATTCAAAGAAGGTAAATAGAAATGCAAAAACAAAGGATAATAAGAACAAAACTGATACGGATAGCAAAGGAGTTTGCTTCCACTACAATAAGCATGGACACTGGAAAGAAACTGCAAGAAGCATCTTGCAGAGGCTAACCAAAGAAGCTTAGTGAAGTTTCGGTTACAATACAATTTTGTTCATGATTTAAATAAATTTTTCTTTAAGTCAAGGTTCTACTTGGGTATTGGATACCGACTTTGGTTATCATAAATATAGATTTATGAAGGGACCAAGGAGAAGTAGAAAGCTAAACAAATATAAGTAATCCTATGTGTGGGAAATGAAGCAAAGGTTGCTGCATATTAGCCATAGAAACTTATAGTTTAGCAATGCCTACGGGCAAATCTATTAAGTCAATAAGTTGTTATTGTATTCCAGTTCTTGTTAAAAATATTATTTCCATTTTATTGCTGGACAATGAAATCTTTGGTATTATAATTAAGAACAATTGTTGTTCTATTTATAATAATAATGTTTTGTATAGAACTGGAATATTACTTAATAAATTTTGTATACTTGACTTACATGAAAATAATTTTGCATATTGAACAAATTAGTATAAGAAAAGGAGATGATCATTCAAAGAGTTGAATGTGTGTATTTGTTGAAATACAAGTGTGAATTATTTGAAAGGTTCAAAGAATTTAGAAGTGAAACAAATTGACAAAGTATTAAGATTCTTTGATTAGATCAAGGAATAAATACTTGTGCAATAAGTTTCTTGATCATCTCAAATGGTTTTCTCATAATGGACACATCCTGATACGTAATAATTTATTGATGTATCTGAAAGGAAAAATCATACCTAGTTGAACATGGTACGGTCCATAATGATTTTACCGACATTCCAGTATCCTTCTAGGGTCATGTCCTAGAAATGGCTGCATATCTACGAAAATGGTAACCTAAAAATCCGGCCCCAAGACTCCATAAAAGTTATGGACAGGGAGGATTCCTAATCTTAAGTATGTTAAGATAAGGGGTTGTCTAACTTATGTGAAACGGTTTCAAAGGATAAGCTTGGGACAAGATTTGACAAGTACAATTTGTGGGACATCCTAAAGTAAGTTTAGGGTATATGTTCTATAATCCTACTTAGCAAAAGGTGTTTGTTACGAAACGCGCTGCCTTCTAAGATAAAGGTGTTTATCATTAAAAGGGCTAGTGGGAGGATAATAGATCTTGAAGAGTTCAAGAACCACAAAACACTATAAATCAAATAAGAGGAACACGTAGATGTAACCTATTGTACCACACAACCGAATCGTAAGTGCGGAATAGTCAAGAAGATACCTAGGAGGTATGGATTCATCATGAATGATGATGATGAGGTACGCATCATAGAAGATGATGATCTAGAGTTACATACGATGAGGTAAGAGTTCTAGTGTGTACAAAAGGGTCAGTGGGAGCGCCGTGACATTCCTAATATTATATGTTGATATACTACGGATAAGGAATGACATACCAATGCTACAATCAGTAAAGATAAAGTTGTCTAAACATTCCTCCATGAATGATTTGGAAGAGTATCTTAATTGGGGATATAAATCTATATAGATAGATTTAAGAGGATGCTCGAATTAACCCAAGGAACGTATATTCATTTGATGCTAAGTCGTTTAGCATGGCAAACCCAAGAGATGTCTCATGTTGATGAGCTATGGGGTATATCTCTTTATAGTCCCCACAGACTCCTGAAAAGAGAGGTCGCATGAGTGACTATCATGTATGCAATGAAATATACGAGACCTGATGTTGATCGGTCATATTCTGGAGAAGATCACTGTAAGACAGTGAAAAACATCTTAAAGTTCTTAACCGGCACTAAGGATGTGAGCAAACATGGTGGGTCTGAATTAAAACTAGAGGGCTTTACAGACTCAAGTTTTTCAGACAGACCAAGACGACCGAAAATCCACTTTAAGGTAAAGTGTTACCTTGAAGCAAATGGGTGCAGTTGAATTGGAAAGGTTCCAAACAACAAAAAATTCTTTGGTTTAGTGATAAAGACAAAGTATATAGCTATAAATGAAGCTACAAGTTGATTGTTTGGATTAAAAGTTCATTACAGAACTAGGAATAGTTCCTAAGTCTCATCTTGGATCTAAACATGTGTTGTGGCACTTTCATTTGATTATTAGAATCATTGAAAGATGGGAAATCACTATAGAGATAGTGGACTCTCATGAACAACATTACATATCCATTAACTAAAGCTTATCCAATGACAGGATAATCGCCACTTTACTTAGAAGAAGAGTATAAGATACCATGACGATTGGCTTTAGTGCAAGTGGGAGATTGAAAGTAGTATGCACACAAGCCAATCATGTTTGATGATAAAGCATATACTTTGTAACAATCTTATTCATTTATTAATAAAAGTATTAATTTATTAAAGGCTTTTAATTATCTACATAATCTTTGTTTTATAATATGTGATAAACCCATAGTTTTAAGTAATGCTTTTAGAATAATGATGATGATCATTCTATTGAGATCTAAATTCTTAGAAAGCTTAAAACTAAAATAGTTCCCAATCATTGGATTACTAAATTGGGGATTAGTGAATCCGGATAGATTGGTACATACGTTGCTTGCTTTCGTTGGATGAGGATGATTGATCTCATGATCATTTGTGTGGAGACATTAAAGCAAGTATGTAGGTGCTTATTAGAGAATAAGTTTCATGAACGTGGCTCGCTAAGGAATACCTAATGGAGTTTTATTTGCTGTCAATAGGAATTCTCAGTAGTGATAGTAGTACAAGTAATCCTTGGACTTGAGATCATCATAGTATCTTGTGTATGATGAGTTATACTTTGACTTATTCCTTAAGACCCTTAGGGTATATCAAAGGGTATGCTTGGGTATAATAAGTTGTACATGGAGATAATGTATGATCAATAAAGAATCTACCACTTAATAAAAGAAGAGAAATGTCCTATGTGATTCGATAAATGACAACCCAGTAGTCCTTGGTTAAGGCGTAATGAAATTAGAAAGGAGTTTCTAATTTGCATTATTTGAGTTGTGCATTTAAGGATCGAAATACATATAATTAAATAAAATAAGACTTGTGAAGAATTCCATGTCTTATATTTAATTGGGACATTGTATGGTGGAAGGATTGAATTTGCATCAGTAACTATTTACTCAAAGGTTCTTTAATGATTAATGTTGAAATCTATATTATCTCGGAAAGTCGTTGATCATTAGGAGGCTTATCCCTATTGTAGAATAAATATTATTTATTTAAATAAATTAATTATTTAATTTATTTATTTAAATAAGATTAGAATTGTTCTAATTGATTTATTCACAACCTAGGTTTAATATGGAAAACCTAAAGGGTCACACCATAAAAGGAAGAATAATTATTTAAGAAGTTAATGGCATAATCGTAATAATATGTTATGTATATTTAATTTAATCTATGGTGATAGAATAAATTAAATAGCTTAATATTTATTATTTAATATTTTAGAAATATTAAATATAAATTAATAAGAGGAGTCTTATTAATATTATTACAATTATTATTATTTTAATTTCTAAAAGAGTTTAGGAATTAATTTAATATAAGTACTCTCATTTATTCCTAATTGGATTAGGAAGGAAAATTAGTTAAAGGAGTTTAATTAATTATCCCTAATAAGATTAGGGAGTTTAATTAATTAAAAGAATTTAATTAATTAAAATAAATCCCGATTCCTTAATTGTTAAGGTGGGTTGCCCACATCTATAAATAAGAGGAGTCTTATTATGGGTGTAAGGGGTTGTTGAATTTTACAACATACGTAATTCCAATAGTTGGAGAGTACACCCTTTTCTATAGAGATAGGAAAAACTAGGGTTTGAGCCAATACCCCTTCTTCTTGAATTCCTATTCTTCCTTGGTGGATCACCTCTAGAGGCCAAACATATGGGTGGCTAACGTTGATCAAAGGAAGGAACAAAACCCCGGTGGATTCAAGTTGAACGCGAAAGGATTTGGAGGTGAACTTGTACCTGAGGAAGCTCGATCTTCAAGGGTATGATTTTATTCTTTATCTTTTCGTTTAATTAATAATTGTGCATAAAGGGTGATCCGGGTATATGGTTTGTAAATTTTTAAACTCTGATTTTACACGCTTCCGTATTATTTTGCAATTTGATTGCGCACATGAATATTACAAACCTAACACCATGACAGAATCAGAAATGGTCATTACTTTCATAGATGTACAGGAAGCTCCTTTCTATGAAAGGGTTCTAGGTGGAATTGGCAAACCATTCTCTGAAATGATCAAGCACGGAGAAATGGCTGAGATGGGATTGAAGTCTGGAAAAATTCAAGACCTAGCCCCTCTTAAAGTTGTTGCTGAACACATCCAGTCCGTATCTTATGGAAACAACCCCCGGAAGGTCCATAAAAAGAAAGAGGAGGATGTTTCCTTGATACTACAAGGACAGAAAGGCAATCAAAGCATGCCTATACAAAGGAGAAACTACTCCCCTTTTCAAGCACAATCTTCAAATCCTCCATTGCCTAAAGGTGGAGATGCAAAGCGACCTCGAACGTTCACACCCTTAAGGGACTCTCTCGAGAATATTCTTGCTCTTCTGGCTACTCAAAAGAAAATTACACGTCTTCTTCCACCAGCTAACCCTAATGGAAGGGGTTTTAATGCTATTCAGAAGTGTGCTTATCATGTCGGAGCACCTGGACATGATACTCAATATTTTTGGTCCTTGAAACATAAGATCTAAGATTTAATAGACAATGGTGAAATCGTAGTCACCAAACCAGATCAACCTCATGTGCAAGACAACCCTCTTCCTCAACACAAAGAAGAAGAGGTCAACATGATCAGTTGGAGCACTGAGAAAAGTTCCAGTTTTAATGGCGAGCCATCTCAGACCATCAAAGATGGTGATGCCAGATGAGATTATGCAAAGTTCTAGTTTACTATGGAACGAAATATGCAAGCTCTTTGCAAACAAATTGAGCAATTGGCTGAACTGGTGACCTATCAACATCAAGTCACGCGCCAATTAATAAAATAGGATCATGCCTATCTCCTTCCATTTGTTATGAATGCTCCACCTGAAAGTAGTATGCACACAAGCCAATCATGTTTGATGATAAAGCATATACTTTGTAACAATCTTATTCATTTATTAATAAAAAGTATTAATTCATTAAAGGCTTTTAATTATCTACATGATGCTGTTTTATAATATGTGATAAACCCATAGTTTTAAGCAATGCTTTTAGAATAATGATGATGATCATTCTAATGAGATCTAAATTCTTAGAAAGCTTAAAACTAAAATAGTTCCCAATCATTGGATTACTAAATTGGGGATTAGTGAATCCGGATAGATTGGTACATACGTTGCTTGCTCATTGGATGAGGATGATTGATCTCATGATCATTTATGTGGAGACACTAAAGCAAGTATGTAGGTGCTTATTAGAGAATAAGTTCATGAAGCGTGGCTCGCTAAGGAATACCTAATGGAGTTTTATTTGCTGTCAATAGGAATTCTGTAGTGATAGTAGTACAAGTGATCCTTGGACTTGAGATCATCATAGTATCTTGTGTATGATGAGTTATACTTTGACTTATTCCTTAAGACCCTTAGGGTATATCAAAAGGTATGCTTGGGGTATAATAAGTTATACATGGAGATAATGTATGATCAATAAAGAATCTACCACTTCTAATAAAAAGAAGAGAAATGTCCTATGTGATTCGATAAATGACAACCCAAAGTAGTCCTTGGTTAAGGCGTAATGAAATTAGAAAGGAGTTTCTAATTTGCATTATTTGAGTTGTGCATTTAAGAGTCGAAATACATATAATTAAATAAAATAAGACTTGACAAGAATTCCATATCTTATATTTAATTGGGACATTGTATGGTGGAAGGATTGAATTATACGGTAACTATTTACTCAAAGGTTCTTTAATGATTAATGTTGAAATCTATATTATCCGGAAAGTCGTTGATCGCTAGGAGGCTTATCCCTATTGTAGAATAAATATTATTTAAATAAATTAATTGTTTAATTTATTTATTTAAATAAGATTAGAATTGTTCTAATTGATTTATTCACAATAGGTTTAATATGGAGAACCTAAAGGGTCACACCATAAAAGGAAGAATAATTATTTAAGAAGTTAATGGCATAATCGTAATAATATGTTAAGTATATTTAATTTAATCTATGGTGATAGAATAAATTAAATAGCTTAATATTTATTATTTAATATTTTAGAAATATTAAATATAAATTAATAAGAGGAGTCTTATTAATATTATTACAATTATTATTATTTTAATTTCTAAAAGAGTTTAGGAATTAATTTAATATAAGTACTCTCATTTATTCCTAATTGGATTAGGAAGGAAAATTAATTAAAGGAGTTTAATTAATTATCCCTAATAAGATTAGGGAGCTTAATTAATTAAAAGAATTAATTAATTAAAACCCAATTCCTTAATTGTTAAGGAGGGTTGCCCACATCAATAAATAAGAGGAGTCTTATTATGGGTGGTAGGGGTTGTTGACTTTTTCAACATACGACATAATTCCAATTTGTTGGAGAGTACGCCCTTTTTCTATAGAGATAGAAAAACTAGGGTTTAGCCAACCAACCCTTCTTCTTGAATTTTCTTCTTCCTTGGTGGATCACCTCTAGAGGCCAAACATTTGGGTGGCTAACGTTGATCAAAGGAAGGAACCAAACCCGGTGGATTCAAGTTGAACGCGAAAGGATTTGGAGGTGAACTTGTACCTGAGGAAGCTCGATCTTCAAGGGTATGATTTTATTCTTTATCTTTTCGTTTAATTAATAATTATGCATAAAGGGTGATCCGGGTATATGGTTTGTAAATTTTTAAACTCTGATTTTACACGCTTCCGCATTATTTTGCAATTTGATTGCGCACATGAATATTACAAACCTAACAGTGGCATTAGAGCCAAACCTTTATGCGAATTATTAATTGTTTTAATTTGATATTATATTGATATGTGTTTAGAACAATTTAATTGGGCATAATTTAATTGTATAAAATTTTAAAAAAAAAAAAAAAAAAACCGAAGTCAGCAACAATCAAAAAAAAAAAACTTGAATATCTTGTTTTCCTCATTATACCAATTCGGAAGTGACAGAAATTTTTTTTTTTTACGAAACCTGCTGCTACCTTTTGAGTTATAAAAGCCACCATGATGCACGGATTTCAAGACAGGAACATGAGGCCACGTTGGATTTATTAAACAGGCTATGCACGGAATAAAAAAAAAACAGCAGGCCACGGTTTTTGGTATCATGGTTTTATTATATATATATATATAATATATTTATGTAATATATATATATATATATAATAATTTTATAATTAAAATAAAATATTTATTTTAATTTTAAAATAAAAGGTTTATTTTAATCTTAAAATAAAAGGGTTTATTTTAATTTTAAAAATTAGATTTCATGCTAACTAATTAGAGTTGGAATTGGATTCCATGCTAACTAATTGGAGTTGAAATTGGATTTTATTTTTCCTAAAATAAAGGAGTTTATTTGTGAATAGGGAATAAATCCATCTTTCCTTAAATAAAGGAGTTTATTTAGATATGAAATAGGATTTCATATTATTCAAAATAAAAGAGTTTATTTGTGAATAGGAAAGAAAATCCATGTTATGTAATAGGAATTTTTAGAATTATTTTGAAGAATTGGAGATCAAGGGGCAAGGAGCGCTTGAAGACCCGTTTGTAATGGAGCCGGGTTTAAATGTAATAGTTATATTTAAATATTATTTCTTGCACCCACAGTTTGACCTTTTGGTTCACTTGGTGGCTCTAGTGAACCAAACTAGAATAAAAGTCCATAATCAATCGGGTAGAATATAGTATTCTATATGTGCATGCTATACTATATATATATTATATATTATGCAAACATGCTTCGCATGTTCATTAATATGACGCGTATTTTATATATATATGTAAATGCCGCTAAACAAGATGAGACAAATTAATAACAAACCCTCAAATTTTTTTATTAAGTCTAAGCGTTCAAAGATATTTGGAATATCGAACGTCGCCTTCTAGCATGATAAAATTAATAGAGTATTAAATATTTAATATGAGTTTGTTGTGTCACCACAAGGCAAGTATTAAGTATTTAAGATGTTAATTTATCACATTTGATGCTTATAAAGAAAATTGAACAATATTGTTTTGTTGTGTCACCACAAGGATGATATTTTCTTTTTAAATATATGGAGTGCTAGGTTGGACTTAACTTGGATAATTTTGATTCGGATGTGCCACCACTTGATCAAAATAATCTAAGAGGCAAAAATACAAGGAGTTGCATAGTTGATGTAATTGACAAGAGTTGTCTACCTATTTATTTATATATAGTTTGTTGTGTCACCACAAGGCTATATACATTTGAAATGGGATCCTTATTCTCACTAGCGAGATCTTTAATTAGATTTTTTAGAACTATATATATTGAGGGTAATATAGTTTGAAGAAAATAGTGGGAGATACCAATTTAAAACAAGACCTAATTTATTTTGGTAATTAATAATAGAATGTATGTTAAAATGTTGTTAATTATAAATTCATTTACAGAATTTTACTATGTCTAAAATTACTATCACTACAAAGCATATTAGATGCTAAATTAACCAGACCGAATTAAATGGATTGAGAATAGTTCTCATAGCTGAAAAGCTATCTTATGTCCTTAGTATGCCTATCCCTGCAATGGTTGCAGACAATTCCTCTGAGGAAGAGATTGCTACTTTTAGAAAGTGGCAAGATGATGCACAGTTGGCTCAATGCATCATGCTCATATCCATGAGTAACAAGCTTCAGCGTCAGCCTGAAACTATGGATACTTCTACTATACTCCTGCACGTCAAGTAGTTGATGGTGAGGAAAGTAGGACTGATAGATATCGAGGATATCTAAGGAGCTCTTAGATCTAGAATGGCCAATGGCACTATAAGCAGGACATAAAAGTTCTTAACATAATCAATTTGATTGATCAATTAGGACAATGGTTTTGTCATGGATGGAGAGTTGAGCCAAGATTTGATCTTGCACTCACTCTGGACTCCTTTCACAATTGTTGTGAATTTTTCATATAAACAAGCTAGATATCGACTTTGTTGATTTGCTTAACATGTTGAAAAATGTTGAGAGTCACTTTCCAACCAAGAAAGATCAAGTCTTCTTGGTAGGGGCCAAAGGATCTTTCAAAAGAAGAACGATTCAAAGAAGGTAAATAGAAAGGCGTAAACAAAGGATAATAAGAACAAAACCGATATGGATAGCAAAGGAGTTTGCTTCCACCGCAATAAGTCCGGACATTTGGAAAGAAACTCATGAGAAGCATCTTGCGAGAGGCTAACCAAAGAAGCTTAGTGAAGTTTTGGTTACAAATACAAATTTGTTCATGATTTGAAATAAATTTTCTTTAAGTCGAGGTTCTACTTAGGTATTGGATACCAACTTTGGTTATCATAAATATAGATTTATGAAAGGACCAAAGAAGTAGAAAGCTAAACAAAGATAAGTAATCCTATGTGTGGAAAATGAAGCAAAGGTTCTTTGCATTAGCCATAGAAACTTATAGTTTAGCAATGCCTACGGGCAAATCTATTAAGTCAATAAGTTGTTATTATATTCCAGTTCTTGTTAAAAATATTATTTCCATTTTATTGTTGGACAATGAAATCTTTGGTATTATAATAAAGAACAATTGTTGTTTTATTTATAATAATAATGTTTTGTATAGAACCGGAATATTACTTAATAAATTTTGTATACTTGACTTACATGAAAATAATTTTGCATATTGAACAAATTAGTATAAGAAAATGAGATGATCATTCAAAGAGTTGAATGTATGTATTTGTTGAAATACAAGTGTGAATTATTTGAAAGGTTCAAAGAATTCAGAAATGAAACAAATTGACAAAATATTAAGATTCTTTGATTAGATCAAGGAATAAATACTTGTGCAATAAGTTTCTAGATCATCTCAAATGGTTTTCTCATAATGGACACATCCTGATACGCAATAATTGATTGATGTATCTGAAAGGAAAAATCGTACCTATTTGAACATGGTGCGATCCATAATGATTTTACCGACATTCCAGTATCCTTCTAGGGTCATGTCCTAGAAATGGTTGCATATCTACGAAAAGGTAATCTCAAAATCCAAGCCCCAAGACTCCATAAAAGATATGGACAGGGAGGATTCCTAATCTTAAGTATGTTAAGATAAGGGGTTGTCCAACTTATGTGAAAATGTTTCAAAGGATAAGCTTGGGACAAGATTTGACATGTACAGATTTGTGGGACATCCTAAAGTAAGTTTAGGGTATATGTTCTATAATCCTACTTAGCAAAAGGTGTTTGTTGCGAAACACGCTTTCTTCTAAGATAAAGGTGTTTATCATTAAAAAGGGCTAGTGGGAGGATAATAGATCTTGAAAAGTTCAAGAACCACAAAACACTATAAGTCAAATAAGAGGTACCTGTAGATAGACCTATTGTACCACAACCGAATTGTAAATCTGGAATAGTACCGAAGATACCTAGGAGGTATGGATTCATCATAGATGATGATGATGAGGTACGCATCATAGAAGATGATGATCCAGTTACATACGATGAGTTAAGAGTTGTAGACACTCAGAGAAATTGATTAAAGCAATATTCTCAAAAATGGAACATTCGTTTTGATGAAACAAATCAAAAGAGTTTGATTTTATCAAAAATAAGAATGAACCTAGTGTGTACAAAAAGGGTCGATTGGGAGCATCGTGACATTCCTAGTACTACATGTTGATATACTACGGATAAGGAATGACATACCAATGCTACAATCAGTAAAGATAAAGTTGTCTAAACATTCCTCCATGAATGGTTTGGGAAGAGTATCTTAATTGGGGATAAAATCTATCTAGATAGATTTAAAAGGATGCTCGACTTAACCCAATGAACGTATATTCATTTGATGCTAAAGTCGTTTAGCATGGCAAACTCCAAGAGATGTCTCATGTCGATGAGCTATGGAGTGTATCTCTCTTAATAGTCCCCACAGACTCCTGAAAAGAGAGGTCGCATGAGTGACAATCATGTATGCAATGAAATGTACGAGACCTGATGTTGATCAGTCATATTATGGAGAAGTTCACTATTAGTCAGTGAAAAACATCTAAAAGTTCTTAACCGGCACTAAGGATGTGAGCATTTATGCTGGGTCTAAATTAAAACTAGAGGGCTTAACAGACTCAAGTTTTTCGACATGGACAAGACGACAGAAAATCCACTTTAAGGTAAAGCGTTATCTTGAGCATGGTGGTGTAGTGAATTGGAAAGGTTCCAAACAACAAAAGAGTTCTTTGGTTTAGTGATAAAGACAAAGTATATAGCTATAAATGAAGCCGCAAGTTGATTGTTTGGATTAAAAGTTCATTCTGAACTAGGAATAGTTTCTAAGTCTCATCTTGGATCTAAACATGTGTTGTGGCACTTTCATTTAATTATTAGAATCATTGAAAGATGGGAAATCACTATAGAGATAATGGACTCTCATGAACAACATTACATATCCATTAACTAAAGCTTATCCAAAATGCGGGATAATCGTCACTTTGAGAAGAAGAGTATAAGATCTGATGGCGATTGGCTTTTAGTGCAAGTGGGAGATTGAAAGTAGTATGCACATAAGCCAATCATGTTTGATGATAAAGCATATACTTTGTAACAATCTTATTCATTTATTAATAAAAAGTATTAATTCATTAAAGGCTTTTAATTATCTACATGATGTTTGTTTTATAATATGTGATAAACCCGTAGTTTTAAGCAATGCTTTTAGAATAATGATGATGATCATTCTAATGAGATCTAAATTCTTAGAAAGCTTAAAACTAAAATAGTTCCCAATCATTGGATTACTAAATTGGGGATTAGTGAATCCGGATAGATTGGTACATCGTTGCTTGCTCATTGGATGAGGATGATTGATCTCATGATCATTTGTGTGGAGACACTAAAGCAAGTATGTAGGTGCTTATTAGAGAATAAGTTCTTTGAGCGTGGCTCGCTAAGGAATACCTAATGGAGTTTTATTTGCTGTCGATAGGAATTTCAGTAGTGATAGTAGAAGACAAGTGATCCTTGGACTTGAGATCATCATAGTATCTTGTGTATGATGAGTTATACTTTGACTTATTCCTTAAGACCCTTAGGGTATATCAAAGGGTATGCTTGGGTATAATAAGTTATACATGGAGATAATGTATGATCAATAAAGAATCTACCACTTCTAATAAAAGAAGAGAAATGTTCTATGTTATTCGATAAATGACAACCCAAAGAGTCCTTGGTTAAGGCGAGAATGAAATTAGAAAGGAGTTTCTAATTTGCATTATTTGGAGTTGTGCATTTAAGAGTCGAAATACATATAATTAAATAAAATAAGACTTGTGAAAGAATTCCATGTCTTATATTTAATTGGGACATTGTATGGTGGAAGGATTGAATTATGCGGTAACTATTTACTCAAAGGTTCTTTAATGATTAATGTTGAAATCTATATTATCCTGGAAAGTCGTTGATCGCTAGGGGAGGCTTATCCTATTGTAGAATAAATATTATTTAAATAAATTAATTGTTTAATTTATTTATTTAAATAAGATTAGAATTGTTCTAATTGATTTATTCACAACCGGTTTAATATGGAGAACCTAAAGGGTCACACCATAAAAGGAAGAATAATTATTTAAGAAGTTAATGGCATAATCGTAATAATATGTTAAGTATATTTAATTTAATCTATGGTGATAGAATAAATTAAATAGCTTAATATTTATTATTTAATATTTTAGAAATATTAAATATAAATTAATAAGAGGAGTCTTATTAATATTATTACAATTATTATTATTTTAATTTCTAAAAGAGTTTAGGAATTAATTTAATATAAGTACTCTCATTTATTCTAATTAGATTAGGAAGGAAAATTAATTAAAGGAGTTTAATTAATTATCCCTAATAAGATTAGGGGCTTAATTAATTAAAAGAATTAATTAATTAAAACCCAATTCCTTAATTGTTAAGGAGGGTTGCCCACATCAATAAATAAGAGGAGTCTTATTATGGGTGGTAGGGGTTGTTGACTTTTTCAACATACGACATAATTCCAATTTGTTGGAGAGTACGCCCTTTTTCTATAGAGATAGAAAAACTAGGGTTTAGCCAACCAACCCTTCTTCTTGAATTTTTCTTCTTCCTTGGTGGATCACCTCTAGAGGCCAAACATTTGGGTGGCTAACGTTGATCAAAGGAAGGAACCAAACCCGGTGGATTCAAGTTGAACGCGAAAGGATTTGGAGGTGAACTTGTACCTGAGGAAGCTCGATCTTCAAGGGTATGATTTTATTCTTTATCTTTTCGTTTAATTAATAATTATGCATAAAGGGTGATCCGGGTATATGGTTTGTAAATTTTTTAAACTCTGATTTTACACGCTTCCGCATTATTTTGCAATTTGATTGCGCACATGAATATTACAAACCTAACACCACCATCACCTTCAGAAAGCGAAGCTATGGAGGATAAGGTTGCAAAGATAGCAAATGCTAAAGCCCGTCAGGATTTTGCTAATAAAAGGGAATTTATCTATCTCGGCCAATCTATGGAGGAGATATTGCAAATGTTGATCAACGAAGGAAGAATTACCTTCCTTCTACCTCTAATCAATCCCCACTCTGGACGATTCAATTATGATGAAGTGTGTCAATATCATTCACACTCTCGCGGTCACAGCACGGAAGAATGATGGGCACTCCGCCATCTCATTCAGAATCTTATTGATAGCAGTGTCCTGCAAATCGCAGATGATTACACTGTGCAACTCAAGGGTGGGAATGCATGTCCTACCAAATGGAAGGAATCAATAGCAGTTATATCCAAAGTGGATGATGAAACTATCAAAGTATTTCCTACACAGCCAATTCAACTCAAAGGAGCTGACAATCCTTTGAAAGTGGCCGTACCTGAGCCAATTCCTTTACCCTTCAGACCACAACATCTTGTTGTCAGCTTGCACCAAGTTCCATGGAATTATGGAGAAGCTGAAGGATCTACGTCTCATACTACTGCTATAGTGTCGAAGTATAATCCACTATATCTTCCTCAACGGGTTATGAAGCCTACTTGCAAAGCCAAAGGGAAAATTCCCATGGAGAAGATTGAAAAATTCTTCCGCAATATGGGCCACAATGAAGCGAATGTGGTTTTAAACTTACGACAAGCTCCACATCAGATATCTATACCGGATTTGGTTTTCTCTTTCGAAGATCATCGAAAGATTCTATTGCAGGTTTTACAAGAAGCCTATCTACCAAAATCAGTGGATGTAGAAAGATTTCAACATTTGGTTGATCACATTTTCAACAACAATGTGATATCCTTCACTGATGACGATATACCACCTGAAGGGACCAATCATTGCAAGCCACTGCACATCGCAGTGTTATCTTCCGGGTATATGCTAGCTGGAGTTTTGATAGATGGAGGCTCGTCTCTAAATATCTGTCCTTATGCCACCCTAGTGAAGATGAATGTCAATCTTAAGCGGATCCAAAGCAGCCACACGTTTATTCGAGCTTTTGATGGATCCCGACGAAATGCCGTCAGAAAGATTGAATTGCCAATTGAGATTGGCCCAAATACATTCAATGTTTCCTTCCATGTTCTAAAGATAGATTCAAGATACAACCTGCTATTGGGGAGACCATGGATACACATGGCTGGAGCTGTTCCCTCCACATTACATCAATAGCTCAAATACATTATCAACAATAGTCTAGTCACTGTTAATGCTAAGCCGGAGTATCCTGAACAAGGAGATCTGCCAATCATCAGTTTCAACTCTGAAGTTGAGTCGGCCAATTTTCATACCTTGGAAGTGAGCAACACTCAATATCAACCTATTGAAGCACCACTTCCGTGCACTCCAAGATTTGGTAGAAGTTATATCGACTACTCAAGAAATGATGTCATTGGGTTATCAGCCTAGACAAGGGCTTGGTAAAGATAAGCAGGGTATTAAGCACCCTATTCAAATGTCCAGTCAAACTGGGACAATTGGGCTAGGCTATTCTGCCAGTTCCAGTTATAGGAATCCGCATAAACACCGACCAGTTCCTCAAGCTTCCGCCACACGGTGATGTTTTCAATTTGCACCTCATGAGCTGATACAGTCTCCAGTTAAGGTGCCAGCACATATTATGACTATGCTGTTTCCCAAGCCAGTACCATTCAAAGCAAAAGAGGTGCTGATTCCTGATCCCGAAGTGGAAGAAAAGGAATAGAAACGAAAATGTGACATTGTCTTGATAATGGCAGGCATACGCGTCATTGTTCATGATGAACATACAAATAGATACACCCCAGACGATGATTGCCCAGATGTCATGGTTATCATTCGGGAGAAGGAGGACAATGACGATCCTTCCATTACTGCAGACCATCAGGACTTTGCCCTTGACAATGGGAACAGCATTCCATGCATTGGTCGACAAGGGTAAAATGGGTAGAAAATCCCTCTGCCCTGTAGATAACTTTAATTGCTTACTTTTCTTTATAGTATTAGTAATTATTTTATCAAGTACATGCTAACACTTTAATATGATTGAACAGATGCATATATTAAGTGAAATCATACTTTGTTTCAGGACTCTGAATTTAGATGTGCCTGTACTTGCTGATGAGGTGCCTTCTCTCCACAAGGGCTGTAACTTTGATGCAAAGTTGGACTCAGACTTGATGGACATTCAAGAGGACATTGAGACACCTCAGGAGATTAAGGAATGGGTCATAGATAAGCCTAAATCCAACCTTGACAAAACCATTCCTTTCAATCTTGGAACCTTAGAAAACCCTAAGTTAATCCAGATTGGTTCAGACCTTACCACAAATCAACGGAATGACATGGTTGCACTATTTAACACAATTCCAGGATGTGTTTGCATTATCTCATGAAGACATGGCGGGTTTGTCCACTGACATTGTTCTTCATCGCCTTCCCATTAAAGAGGGATTCAAGCCAGTTAGACAAAAACTCAGGCGATTGAAACCTGAGTGGAGTTTAAAGGTCAAAGAAGAAATTGTGAAACAAATTCAAGCTGACATCATCATGGTGTCTACATATCCAGAGTGGATATCCAACATTGTTCCCGTGCCTAAGCCTAGAGGAAAGGTGCGAGTGTGTGTGGATTACCGGGATTTGAACAAAGCTTGCCTTAAAGATAGCTTTCCCGTACCTTTTATCCACATTCTTATTGACAACACTGCCCAATACGACATGTATTCCTTTGCTGATTGCTTTGCAGGGTACCATCAAATTATGGTCGCTGAGGAAGACCGCAAGAAAACTTCTTTCATCACGCCTTGGGGAAGCTTTTGCTACAGACGGTTGTCATTCGGCCTCATCAATGCCGGGGTAATCTATCAACGAGCTATGATGGCTCTTTTCCATGATCTAATGCATAAAGAGATTGAGATCTACATGGATGACATCATTATCAAATCCCAAAAGGAGGAGGACCACCTAGACCATCTCAAGAAGCTATTCAACAGGTTGCGTAAGTACAACTTGAAGTTGAATCCAACTAAGTGCGCCTTTGATGTCAAATCAGGCAAGTTGGTAGGTTTCCTAGTCAGCCACAAAGGGATTGAACTGGATCCTAAAAAAATCCAGGCCATCAAAGAAATGCCCATTCCTCAGACAAAGAAGGAAATACGGGGATTTTTGGGAAGGATCAACTTCATTAGCAGATTCATTTCTCAACTCACAGCAACATATGAGCCTATCTTCAAATTGTTAAGGAAGAACTCATCCATGAAATGGAACGTTGAGTGTTAGAAAGCCTTCCTTACCATTAAAGAGAAATTGATTAACGCTCCTGTTTTGGTACCTCCCAGGGATGATGTTCCCCTATTCATGTACCTGTCTATAAATGACAATGCTATGGGTTGCATGCTGGGGCAAAAAGACAATAGAGGCCGAGAACGAGCTATCTATTACCTCAGCAAAAGATTCAGCATCAGTGAACACAAGTACACTTTGATCGAGAAGACTTGTTGTGCTTTAGCATGGGCTTCCATAAGGTTACAGCATTACCTCCATGGTCACACAACCCATCTCATATCCCGCGTGGATCCTCTCAAATATGTATTTAGTAAACCCATACTGAATTGTTGACTGTCCAGATGGCAGTTGATCCTACAGCAATTTGACATCGTCTACGTGACGCAAAAAATCTGTCAAAGGTCAAGGAATTGGGATCAACTGGCCGCCGCACCTGCAGGGGATTACAAACCCTTAGAAACATACTTTCCCGATGAAGGGGTAATGACAATTCAGTTATAACATCAGTACGATACACGCCGTGAGTGGAAAATGTATTTTGATGCGGCTGTTAATTCAGAAGGCTCCGGTGCTGGAGCTATCTTACTATCCGGTACAGGGGAGCAGTATCCCATCGTCGTCAAATTGCAGTTTGTCAGCACCAACAACACAGCTGAGTATGAAGGCTGTATCATGAGGCTAAAACTTGCTCGTTCAATGGGCATCAGGCGGTTAACTGTCTTTGGGGATTCCGAATTGGTAATAAAGCAATCCACATGAATTTATCAAACCAAAGAATTACATTTGCTGCCTTACCATCGGCAAGTTCTACATATGGCTTTGGAGTTCGAAGAAATCTCCTTTATACACATTCCTCATAATAAGAATGATTTTGCAGACGCATTAGCAACGTTAGCCTCCTTGGTTTACATATCGGACACGAAAAACATGTCATGCATCACGTTTGCTCTGCAAAAAGCCCCAATCTATGGGAATTACATTGGAGAAGTATCGGATGAGTTACCTCCCATCCACAACCCTTGCTATCAGCACATCAAGGAGTATCTACGAGATGGATCTACACCCGCTGAGGCGAGCCTAACTGAGAAGAGGCTGATTCATCAACTTGCTATGAAATTCTACTTGAGCGGAGATGCACTCTACAAAAGAGATGCAGGATAAGGTCTCCTCATGTGTCTAGACAAAGACCAAGCTCAAAGACTCATGGATGAGATCCATGGTGGATTATGTGGCCCACACATGAGCGGACTAGTACTTGTCAAGAAGATGCTCAGAATGGGGCATTATTGGCTTACACTCAAAGCTGACTGTGATGATCACGTCAAGAGGTGTTACCAATGCCAGATTCATGTGAATGTTATCCACACCCCTCCAAGGGAACTCCACAATATGAGTTCACCATGGCCCTTCTCAATGTGGGGAATGGACGTGATCGGGCCCATCGAGCCCAAAGCCAGTAATGGACATCGATTCATATTCACCATGATCGGCTACTTCACCAAATGGGTAGAAGTAGCATACTTCCCCAAGGTCACTAAAGAAGTTATCATTGCTTTCATCAGAAACAATGTCATCTGTCGATATGGACAACCAGAGGTCATAGTGTCAGACAATGCTAAGAACCTCAACAACAAAATGGTGGAGGATTTATGCAGAAAATTCCACATCAAACATCTCAACTCCGTCATCTACCGTCCAAAGATGAATGGTGCTGTTGAAGCGGCTAATAAAAACATCAAGAAGATCATGCAGAAAATGTCCGCCAACAACAATGGATGGCCTGGCCTCTTGCCTCTGACTTTATTAGCCTACAGAACTTCCATGCGAACTTCCACTGGGGCAACCCCCTACTCATTAGTCTATGGGATGGAAGCAGTGCTCCCCATAGTAGTAAAAATGGAATCCCTCAGAGTATTGATGGATGCTCAGTATGATGAAGACCTATGGGTACAAGATAGGTATCACAAATTGTCTCTGATAGATGAAAGGCGAACCGCGACAATCTTCCATTAGCAGGTTTATCTCTCAACTCACAGCAACCTGTGAGCCCATCTTCAAGCTATTAAGGAAGAACTCCTCCATGAAATGAAATGATGAGTGTCAGAAAGCCTTCCTTACCATTAAAGAGCAGCTGGTTAGCGCTCCTATTTTGGTACCTCCCAGGGATGATGTTCCCCTATTTATGTACCTGTCCATTAATGACAATGCCATGGGCTGCATGCTGGGGCAAAAAGACGATAGAGGCCAAAAACGAGCTATCTATTACCTCAGGAAAAGATTTAGCACCAGTGAACACAAGTACACTCTTAATAATGTGCATTCTGCAAGTCTCGCACCCTCGCTTGACCCGATTACAGACTCTCTCATGGTATGCTTGCATCACCGAATTTAGGCAGATATGAACATTTTTAAAAAAAAGTTGTGGACCACACCAAGTTCTTGGATTTAGCAGCCCAGTAGGAGTATTACAGAATTATGGTGAAGACATTCATCAAGGAGTGCGGTTTCAAACCGGAGGAGCAAGATGGCCAGTTATGTGCCATGATTCGCGAAAGGGGATGGGTTAGATTTACTGCTACTCCCACGCCCATTCCGATGAGCATAGTACGAGAGTTTTATGCCAATGCCAAAGTCACCATGGATGATATCGGTATGGTTCAAGGTGTCGAGGTAGACTACAGACCCGCCGCAATTAGAAACATTTTCAGAATTACCGAGAGACCACCAACGGGGGCTGCCAATTGGATCACAGGGGCACATATGGAAACAGATTTGGAGCTGATTATTACAGAATTGTGCGTGCCAGGCACAAAATGGACTTACAAAGTCGGCACGACCCAGCCTCGCATATTCCCAGCAGCTGCGCTAAATCGATATGCCAAGGCGTGGAACCTGTTCATTTGTGCCAAGCTACTGCCGTCATCGTATCAATATGAGATTACCGCGGAAAGGGCCATAATTCTATGGGGTAGCATTACGGGCAAGTATATTGATGTGGGTTCTTTGATTCACCAGAATATTTTGAAATATCTCAAGGGAAATACCACTGGGAGCATTCCACATGCTTCAGTGGTCGCTATGTTATGCGCTCATCAAGGATGTAACTGGGGAAATGAACCAATGCAATATCCAAGCCAGGACATCACACATGCCACAATTGCTAAATTTGAGAACTGGGCTGGAGGCGTGCCACACCCACACGGATTAGGTTTTATTCTTCGGCCTACATTTCTCGAGCCATCCCAGCAGCCCCCTCAAACAGATGAGGCAAGCCCATCCACCCGAGCACACACCGTTCCTAGCGATCACCAGCTCCGAAGGTTAGAGCGCAAAGTCGACGCCATGTATGACAACTTTGGAACGTTTGCTACGGGACTCACAAAAGCCTTGGCCGAAGCCTTTGCACAGCAAGGAACAATGCTAGAGTGGCCTCAGTTTGGAACCGCAGTGCCATATCCACCACCAGATTCACCACCCGAGGAGGGTGGTCAAGCCTATCATTAGGGGAGTTTTTTGTACCCTTTACCTTCATTCAATGGGGACATTGAATATTATAAGTTTGGGGGTATTGGGGGTTATAGTATAGTAGTTTAGTTTTATTTAATTGTTGCATATTTAGTTTACTTTTGCATGTTTATGTGTTCGATAAAATTTATTTTGCTGAAATTTTTTAATTTTTATTCATTTGTTGATTATGTTAGTATGTTTTAGTTGCATGTCTCACACAAATTCTTGCTTTATAGAAATTCTTGCCTAGCCAATGATGATAGTGAATTGTGAAGGATTTTAGAGTATGTTAGATAACATGAGCTGAGTTATAATGTTTTACATGATGAGATTCATGTTGCTGTTTAAATGCTTTAGGTTTACACGAACGTGTTCACAATCACTTGTAGGTTTAAGAAATGCATGTTATATTGCTCGATAGAACATGTAGTTTTAAAAAGAGAAACATGTGGAAAGTACTGCTCGTAGACTGTATGAAACATTGACATGCAAAATTTTGGGAAAACATGGGTATGCTATGTATAAAAAAAAAGAAAAAAAAATCAAATAGCAATAACGTGACTAGTCTTAATTCAGGGCCCTGGCTACTTGAGTAAGTACGCCCGATGGGATTGTCTATACACCTAACGCCCTAAGTTCTTTCATGGTATGAGAGTCGTTGGTTGAAAGCTCGTTAAGGGGTAGCAGTGTGCCTAATGGATTAAAACATTGCACAGTCATGTGAAAAAAAAGGGAAGAAATAAAAAGAGAGAAAAAGAGAAAAAGAAAAGAAAACTAGCAATAAGCATCGCGAAAAAGTGCGAAAATCGCCCTCGTGAGTAGCAATAAAGCAATAAACCCATTGTTAAATCTTAGTTTGTGTTGATATGTTGAAACACTCTAGGTGGAATGAGTATACATGAGCCTTGATTTAGACTATAATTTTCTGTTTGAAGCAATGTAGCATACATATTCTTTACTTAGATCAAGTTTTGGTAAACACCGCACACACACACACATCATCTCTATAGCATATATGAATTATTTGAGTGTATGACATTATGCCTATAGTTTGGTTTGAATTTGTATTCTTGGATCTCGAAAATTCACTTAGGTAATTTGGGCTGAATTTCTATTATGACTGGGATTATGTGAGACTAGTTTGCATCATAGAGTAGTTGTATAGTTTTGTAGTTGCATTTTAATTGTTCATTAGTATGCATTGCTTGAGGGCAAGCAACAGTTCAAGTTTGGGGGTATTTGATAAGTGGTATTTTTACCTACTTATTGAATACCAATTCATGCGAATTGTGTCCATCTCAAGTATATTTTAGTTTGTTTTAGTTGCATTTCATGATATTTTGCATTGCATTTACTTAAAACTCCTTTTTGTGAATAAGTGCAAGAATCGGTTTAATTTTGGTGATATTAGAGGGCATGAGGCTAATGGATTCGTGAAGGCGAGGCACAAGCTGTGATGTTCATGGCATGGATTTACAATGAAGCATGGAGACCAAGCATGGAAGAAGATCAAGCATAAAAGAACAAGTAGTAGCAAAGAAGAAGATGACAAAGAATGAACGGGAACCGGGACTGCAGAATTCAAGCCGCTGACTACCACGCCGATGACAGAATGGCTTTGATCTGGCGTGCTGCCGTGAGAGGCCTATTGGACGGGCAAACTTTCTATAGGTCATGGCTTTGCGAGGATTATAGTGTAAAGGGGCACGGCTGCAAGTGCTGCAATCTTTGAAGTTGTTGATTTGTTTTATTTTAATTTTCATTTTTAAAAGATTATAATCGATTAAGACGATATCTGACGAGTGTCAGACACACACGAGGAGAGTTTTTGTTGTATTTTGAGAAGAGTTACTAGGGTTTACACCTTGGGGGAGATTCCAATGTAGAACGAAGCTAAAACGTCTACTTCTCCAATTCTTCTTGGGATTCTCTATCATTGTGGATTTCTATTATTGTTTACTGGATTTCTATGAGGATTTAATCGTTGATCATTAATTTTTATTCAGCGATTAGGTTTGATCGTTTTATCTTTCATATTTTAATTATTTGCTTATTGATCATGTTTAGCGTTGATCCCATAATGGCTTTTGGTTCAGTCATGAACTAAGCTCCATTATGGGATTCTAACGAATTTTAATATGTAGTTTGGTTGCTCGCTTAAATGCTAGGGTTGTTTTGCATATTATATGGGAAGTCTATCGTGATTGTTTTACATGTATGAATGCCTGATCACCATTCATCTCAGCATTTGTATGTAATTGACAATGAACATGCAAATATGGATTGTAATCATGATAGCATAAGAATATGTGGCTATTTTATACGGCTTGTGTATTTTGTGAACCAGATAGACATATACTGTTTCACCGTATGAGCTAGAGTAAGGGCTTGTGCTTAAAATCAATATAATTGCAATTTCACATAGACATATAGTGATTTTGGTTGTGTTGATGATTACACAAAGTCTATCATCTGTGAATGCTGTGTAAGTAGGTTATAGTGCATTGAAAAATGGTTATAACTCTATTCGTGCTCTTGGCTATTTTCCTATGATATGTGAACACTTCTTGCATAATAGTGGCGATTAGATGAAATATTAAATGAAGTTAGGGTCCCATTATTTCCAGTTTATATTTATTCCATTATTATTCTTATTTTTAGTTGTTAGTACAATTAGCTCAATTCAACAATTCTAGTTGTTAGTCTAAGCATATAAATACAGTGAGTTAATTAATGCATAAGAGTTTATAATTTGACAACTTTCTCTGTGGGATCGAAACTCTACTTAATTATTATTACTTGTTGACACATGTATGCTTGCATGAGTTAGAGCTCTTTTATTAGGACTATAAATGAGGCAACAACACACACACATATTCATATAACAGTTTCTTTGAGAAGTGGCGGTCACCGTGGCAACACGGATGTCGGAGGGTGCCTAACACCTTCCCTCCGCTTAACCAAGCCCCCGAACCCTTAATGAATCTCGGTTTCACAGACCCATTTAGCAGTGTCACATCACTGGGTCAATGTGCAAACCTTTTCGGTTGTGTTGGTGCAACCAGTAAAAACACCAACTGGCGACTCTTAAAGTCCAATCGTCGACATTACACATGTCGGACCTTTTTCACTTGTTTTTTCAAACAAATCTCACATTAACATGAGAACACCAAAGAATAAGTAACGAAAAGGGACATCAAAAAATCCTAACGTCGACAATTATTGTAATACTACATGCATCAATCATAAACAGGAACAAAACATAACATAGTTGCAAGATCTAGAGACTTCAACTTTTTGTCAGACGTGTTCTTCATGTTTTTGGGCTGCCTAGAATCATGAAGTCATGGCTGGTCAATGATATTCATGGCCTTATATCATGAAATCTGTTCATGTTATGGGTGGTCTAGACGTCGGGCCTTGTAGAGAGACTAACAGAGTACATGTTTTGAACACTAGTAAAGTCTAAACATCATCAAACAACAAGATCTAAGACCTTGAACAAGCTGTCAAAGTTGTTCTTCATTTTCTGGGTTACCCAAAAATGAAGAACAGTTCGACCGACTATATTTGGGCTTCCACTACTTGTTGTACTTGCATTGTTTTTGTGATCTAATGGGTCTAGTATGTAGCAAGCATGACAAGGAAGAGATCTAACACATTGAATCACTGAAACAACAACAGATCAAGCAGATCTATGCCGATCAAAGGCTGTCAGAGATAATGGCCATAGGTTTTCTGGGTTGCCAGAAACCGAATTCGTGTTCATCTTACCTACTTGGACCAGCCACTACATGAAATCTATTTGATGTTTAGTTGATCAAAAAGCATAAACACGTAGTACATATACCAAACTACAACTTAGATACAACAACAAGAATAAAATAACAAAAACAAGCAAGATCTAAACGCATGAACATGATGTCAGAGCGTTCTGGGTGGTTTCTGGGCTGCCCAGATTTGCCCAGTCATGGCCAGTCAACGGCCTTTGACCACTAATAACTTGCAATATATACATGATATAAGCATGATTCCAGTTCCAGATAAAAGATCGCATAACATACTACATCTACAAACTTTCAAAACACAAAAATCATTAACGATCACTGAGATATGAGGTCTGACATTCGTTGTCAGACCACAAAAAAATATTTTCCAGATTTTGAAAAACATCAAATCCGAGCCTATAGATGTTATGGATCCAACATCTATCAATCCATATCATTAATATACACTACATACATCATATTTTAACACTCAAACATAACTTTTAACATAGCTAGCAAGATCAGATTCTAATTAGGGTTTTATACCTTTCTATGAACTATACTTGAATCTAAGTGTAGACACTCGAAATTTTGTTTTCCTATTACTAACTATGCAGGAGGACAAAAGCATCTTTTTCATACTCTAGAGAAACCTTGGAAGACCACAAGATCAATTCTAACCCCGGAGATGGCCCGAGAGATAGATTTTCCAACCCCGGAGATAACCCCGGAAAATTAGTGGCCAACCCCAGAAATAACCCCAGGAAAGTCAGTTCTAACCCCGGAAATAACCCCAGGAGATCAAGTGAGAAGCCTGGAGTCAACCCCGGGAGGTCAATCCAACCTCAGAGATAACCTTGAGGACATTTAGAGTCAACAGTAAGCCAATCTCATAAATAACCTTGAGAAAAGACTGCTACAACTGCGCCAAAACTGGAGATAACCCCGGGAGGGGAAAAATGGTCATTTTGCCAACTCAACTTCAGCTCAAATCAAATAAACTCATCTTAACTCATATTGCTTCAAAAGAAGTCCCACAAGAACCATATCTCAATTTTCGAGCGTAGACTACGCAAAACAGCTCAACTGACTGCTTGACGGAGACCTAGAAATGCTATTTCGGTCATGGACCCATATTCCCAGAATCAAAAAGGGAAAATCCTATGTCATATCATAGCTCTCGAAAAGAGCTTTTCAGAATAGTATGGCACGCTTCCATCGGACTCCCGGATTGAAAGTTATAAAGGTTCGAGTGAACAACGCGTTGTCCGAGTGCACGTACTTCGAGACGACGGGACCCACATTGCCCGGGGCACCCCGGGCAGTCGCAGGTAAACTTGCTACTGTCGCATGTACACCTGTGGCTCCCCCCTCTATAAATAGAGGGCTTAGGGTGGCCATATTTGTAAGAGAAACGACAAGGAAGCCCTGTTCAATTTGTTCTGTACACACTATAAATTGAGTGCTTTCTTATTTTAAACACCTGTTAGCTCACATATAGCTATATTTTTACTGGTGGGAGCCGAGTGTTCATCCACTTAGAGTCATAGAAGTCTTCTTTGGCAGCCCATTGTAAGCCTTCTTACACACTATAAAGCATTTCTCTTCATCTTTGCACACATTATTCTTCACATTGAGAGTCGTGTTGTGTGTGTATGACCAGACTTCAGTCCGTGGTATTAATTTTTGTCTGTATATATATATATACTTATATATATATGTATATATTTATATATATAGACTAACATTATCGAGGTATACCTCGATTGAGCCTAGACTTATGTCTGGAGAGTTTACTTGCTTATATATATATATATATATATATATATATATATATATAGAGAGAGAGAGAGAGAGAGAGAGAGAGAGAGAGCAAGGATCAAGAGCATTCTCCTTAAATAGCATTCCTCCTTAAATAGCACTCCTTTATTAAAACTACGTCGTTTTGGAGTCTTTTTAAAAAAACAAGTGGGGCCATGAGTGGCATTTTGTAAATAAAAGAAAAAAGTGGGATCCTCTCTTTTAAAAGACTCAAAACGCACATAATTTTAATAAAGGAGTGCTATTTAAGGAGGAATGTTATTAAGGGAATGCTCTTGATCCTTGCTCTCTCTCTCTCTATATATATACACACACACACACACACACACACACACTTATATATATGAACTGTTAGCCGGACTCTGTCAGATGAGTCTAGATTTGACATCCTGGGCGCCATCGCTTATATATATATCTGACTGTCATTGTCGAACTCTATTCGATGAGCCTGAATTTTATATCCGGTGCGTTTACTGCTTATATATATATATATATATATATATATAGCGACAAATCGCTGAAATGATAAACCGAGCCAGGATTGAGAAACATCCTGTGCGTTTACCGCTTATATATATATATATATATATATATTTAGTCCCGCCTGGAGTTTACTTCGTGGCGGTTGATCATTTATACTGCTTTTTTTACATTTAGTCCCGCCTGGAGTTTACTTCGTGGCGGTTGATCGTATTTACTGCTTTATTTACATTTCTGATCTCCCACGGAGGTGCTTTGTGGTGGTTGATCATGTCTCTATATATATATATTTACCACTTTTATATATTTACATTTCTAATCCCCCATAGAGGTGCTTCGTGGTGGTTGATCATGTCTCTATATATATTTATCGCTTTTATATATTTACATTTCTGATCCCCCAAGGAGGTGCTTCGTGGTGATTGATCATGTCTGTATATATATATATATATATATATTTACAGGTTTTATATATATAACTGCTTACTGCTTTTCATATAAACTACGACATCATGTGAGCCTAGGAATCATGTGATCACAGATTCAGTCTACTGAATCTAGATTTGGTTCCCATGGTGGACATTTTAAGCTGTAAGCAGCTTGTAAATTATTCACGATGTTTGAATTTCCTTAGATGGCTTTCATGCCCATGAGGAGTTCGGCATTACTATATATTATTTCCTCGAAGATGCTTCGCATCTCAAAAAATAAAAGCAACCAAGCCGAACATTTTAATAAAATGGAAGTATGAAAAGGTCTCAATTACTATTGAGCATAGGGTTTGAAAAATCTCTTTTACAAAATCTCATTGCTATACCATGTTTAAAACTGAATTTTATATAAATTCAAACCCTTTGTATATAGGTGTGAACGAGGCCTCGCACTATTTCCAAATAAATAGCACATTGACCCACACACACACACACATTCATATAACAGTTTCTTGAAAAGTGGCCGTCACCGTGGCAACATGGATGTCGGGGGGTACCTAACACCTTCCCTCCGCATAATCAAGCCCCCAAACTCAAATAAATCTCGATTTTACAGACCTGTTTAGCAGTGTCAAATCACTGGGTCAATGTGCAAACCTTGTCTCGGTTGCGTAGGTGCAACCAGTTAAAAACACCAACTGGCGACTCTTACAGTCAAATCGTCGACATATACTTGTCGGACCTTTTTCACTTGTTTTTTCAAATAAATCTCATATAACATGAGAACACCAAAGAAAAAGAACAGAAAAGGGACAAATAAAAATCCCGACATCAACGGGTGGTTACTCTGCTGGGGACACCAATAAAAGGGCTTAAGCCACTATTACAAACTTTTCAAAACTGTTATATGCTTGTGTATGGATGTTGCATTTACATTTTTTGATGAATGTGTACAAATGCATGTATATACTGCCCTTAATGCTTTACAATATATCTGATTATGATATTAGTGCTTCCCACATGTCATCATTTTCATAAACGGTGAGAGACATTGTATGTGAATGTATGTTGTGTGGTTCCTCCACCTGGAGGCTATCCTGTCAGTGTTTGATTACTGGACTCGTAGGGAGACTAATTCCAACGAGGCTCAGGAAAGGCACCACCCAGATTCACTTCAGTTGGAAGACCAGATTAACTTTTCGTCAAGTAGATTGCGATGATCTGGGAACCTTCATGCCAAAAAGCCGCGAGAGTAACCTAAGATAGGTCAGCCTCTGATAAACCAAACGCAGAGGAAAGTCTCTTCATGCTTTCCATTTTCAATTACTTGTAAAGACAATTACTTGTAGTTTCATTCCATGTTAATCTCTATGTAATGGAAAATATGAAGAATATGTGTACATACATATTAAGGCTTGACATGCTATTAAGTGACACCCGTTTTGCAGGATAATATTCCTAAAATGGACACATTATGATAGCATGTAAAATTTTTATACATTCCCTAAAGACTAAACTGTTTAAGTTTTTGTAGGGAAGCAATTGGTCCCGTTTCCCGTTTAAAGTCCAGAAAGGCATTAAGCCCACAACCAAACATGGCTAAAAATGTCCAGCCTGATCCTACTCCTGTCTCTCGCGAGGAGTTCGAAAGATTAAGCTATCAAATTATAGAGTTGGCTGTTATGCTCAAAGAACTACACCAATCTACTCAGGGTCCACAAATACCTATCCACACAGAATCCTTTACACATGGAGGAACCTAGGGCCAAACAATGCCTTCTCAACCAGAGTTATCCACACCAGGGGCAGTCAGGGTATTGGTAAAAAGATGGAAACCCAGATACCTAAACTTTATTCTAATAAAGAAATCACAAATCTCAGGGATGATTGAGAAACTGGGGATATAAGAAAGAAAGTCCAACAAATGGAGGAAACCATCCGGTCAATCAAAGGGACTGAAAACTATGGAAGTGTTAATTATTCAGATTTGTGCATATTCCCAGGGGCTTGATATCCTGACAAATTCAAAGTCCCAGAGTTTGAAAAGTACAACGGGGCAAGCGATCCCTATACACACCTGAAAGTGTACATTGGCGAACTGGGGTTGTATGCTGAAGATGAAAGCCTCAGAATGCAACTTTTTCAAAATGCCAAAATTCACTGGAGAGACTAAACCCTGGTATGCCCGACTTGACAATGCCAAAATTCACAACTGGGAAGAATTGGCCCACGCTTTTCTAAATCAGTATAGTTTTCAGTCACAAATGGCACCGGATCGATACCAAGTGACTAAAGTCAAAAAGCAAAGTACTAAATCTTTCCGAGATTATGCCCAGAGGTGGAGACATCTAGCAGCGCAAGTCATTCCATCAATGACGGAAACTGAGATAGTAATGACGTTTATTGATATCCAAGAGGCTCCTTACTATAAGAGGATCCTAGCAGGCATAGGAAAGCCATTGTCGAAAATGATCAAACATGGCGAACTGGCAAAGATGGGCCTGAAGGCAGGCAAGATTAAAGACTTGACTGCCTTGGAAGTAGTCGCCAAGCAATTATAGACTGGCAAGTATACGAGCGATCCTAAGGGTGTACCCGATAAAGGCATTGGAGATGTATCCCTTGTTGTACATGGGCAAGATAGGAGACCAACCTATAGTCCCCCATTTGGAAAAAGCAAGATAATCTACTATCTCAACCACATGCCGCATTCAACCAATGCCCAGACAGGAAAAGAAAATTTGACAGATCGGAAAATCGGGTGTTCACTCCACTGGGCGATTCCCTTGAAAATGTATTGGCGATATTAATGGATCACAAGAAAATTACCAAATTGGGTCCACCTCTGGAACCAGGAAGCAAAAGATACAATCCAAGCCAGAGATGTGCTTACCACTCAGGGTCTCCAGGACATGATACACAAGATTGTTTGTCCTTGAAGCATAAAATTCAAAATCTGATCGAAAGTGGCAGTATTGTGGTTCAACAACCGGATCAACAAAATGTCAACACCAACCTTCCGTTATATCATGATATAAAAGAAGTAAACATGATTGGGCCAGGAAGCGATGAAATGTATCCAAATCGTAAGTACATACGAAGCATAAAGGACTACCCCCAAAGACACAGGACAAATGTCCTAAAATGGGAAAACTCGGAGGAGGGTATCATAGTAATGCAAAAATTAAAGACGATCCAGAATCAAGTAAATCGGCTAGCTAAACTGATAGTGCACCAACATCAGGATACAAGGCAGTTTTTCACTCAACTATCAGAAGGCCAATAAAAGGGAGATGATAAAATTGCTAGAAGACCTCGCCAACGGAAAAATCGCTCGGGGGAATGCGAATTCTCAAAGAAGAAAGATCAAACAACCTACACAAGAGCCCGAAAATTCACCCCCTTAAGAAAATCCAATGCAGAAATGCTATACTTTCTGATAAGCGAAGAAAGGATTACTGAGTTGCCGCCTCCTATAAATCCCAAGATAAAGAGTTATGATTCCTCCAAGATATGTCTCTACCATTCTAACTCACTTGGACATACGACTGAGGAATGCTGGTCTTTACGACATAAAATCTAGGATCTTATTGAAAATGGAGAGCTGGAGATAGAATTCCCAATGACCAAAAAAGGCGAAAAGGAAATAAAAAGCTTAAGATGTCCACTCGAGACAGGAAATTTAGATGAGGTTAAGGCTATGAGTGATAATCTTGGCAGAACACAAGATGGAATGATCCTAATGCAGGAAATGACAGAGGAGACAAGGGAATCCCCAAAGGAGATTCCTCCACCAACATCCAACATCCTGTGGTCCAAAGATAACAACCACATTCCAGATCTTATAACCTTGGATGATGCGGAGGAAATACTAATCCTTTCTAAGGAAGAAAAAGCAAAAAAGGAGAGTTCATTGCAAGAAATTCGACAACAGTTCGATGGAGATTTCATGGTCGAATTCTCTCAAGGCCAAGAAAAAGGTGGAGGAACAAATAAAGGAAAAGGTGATGAGGTTATCGGGGAAACCAACCCATCAAAGAATCTAGAGTTCATTCCTTTTTATAAGGGTTTCCGTATGAGCATCCCCGTGGGTAGTGTTGAATTAGGAAGCAATCAAGTTATGGCTATAAGTGAAGACATTCAGAACCAAGAAGTAACCTCTATTGCGAGCCTTAAAGGCAACATAACCACTGACAACTGGACTATCAGGCCTCAGCAAGCCAAGAAGATGTAGATCTAGGGGATAGAGTTGTAAGTTCCAGAAGATGTTAGGACAATATAACTTTCTTTGTAGTATGCCTTGTATTTTCCATGCGTGTAAATATTGAAAAAAAAGAAAAAAAAGAAAAAAAAAGAAAGAAAAAAAGAAAAAAAAAAAAGAAAAAAAGAAAAAAAATCAAATCCGTCAGGTTTCAGCTCATCAGGGCGAACTACATCAACCTGATCTCCCTGATACCCGGGAGTACGTAGGCAACCATATTCTATATGGCCCGGTCGCAATAAAAAAACAAAAACATTTCTACACCTTTCTACCCTTACACCATTCAGCGTTGAACCTCTTAGACCAGGTTTGAACTACTCAGACATAATCTCCTCTTCAATAGGAGTATGTAGGCAGCCATTTATGGTGTGGTCAAACTAAACAAAAACCCAAAAACCCCAAACAAACACTTCTCAAACCGTTTATCTTATCAAGAAAGAACTACGTAGACCTGATCTCCTGCACATACAGGAGTACGTAGGTAACCATCAGTGGTGCGGTCTGACCCTCAAAAGAAACATCCAAATACAAACATCAATCCCAAGTCTACGCCCAAGAACAACCCTCCAAGTCAGCGACCCATGTCGAGAAGACCCAACAACACTTCTATGTCATTCCATTAATTTTGGCAAAAATCCTAGAAAGGAAGAAATAACGATACACTAAGACAACCAGCAGCAAGGACCTTCAAAGATCCAACACCCTCAATCACAAGTCTTCATCAAATTAGAAGAAAACCATCGAAGCCGATTGCGCGAACAAGTCAAGATCAATGATTGTGGGCATCAAAGCCCAAATCCATTACCTGTTCACCATCTGGCACAAAAGTAAAAGCCTCTTGCAATCTCAGCATCCTATCAAAGAAACTATCCCAGACAACAAGCAAGGCTGGAGAAATTTCAACATTGGCGATAACCCGATATTGGGACCCTTACAACAAGACTGGAGATATCTCGGAAACCTCGACAACTTAACACTGGGGCATTTTTCAACCATCCTAAAGAGGAAAATGCACCAGTTAACACCATCAGCATGGTACATCATCATCAAAGCTTCCCTCATATCATCTCACTCGCGATTCAGATATTGCT
Organism: Panax quinquefolius; assembly: GCA_020205615.1. NCBI lineage: Eukaryota > Viridiplantae > Streptophyta > Magnoliopsida > Apiales > Araliaceae > Panax > Panax quinquefolius. Next base: position 420,351 of record JAINUW010000604.1, read on the forward strand.
CACTCACGATTTGATCAACAAAGAAAGTTTATCATATGAATCCCCGTCATTAACATACGGAAGGACTGGGGCATTTTCCTATTCTAGGAAATGGAGGGAGTTTAAGGCGGGTTCAAGCCTCTCATCAAAAGAAAGGAACTCATGAAAGAAATCATGGCGACATAAGCGTGACCTTATAAAAGAAGGGGAAAATTCTCAAAAAAATTCTTAACTCAGGAGCAGAAGGCCAATGACGAATGGTATAGTGAATCAAATCTACATCATCAAAAATTTTAACCTACGCCAAGTCCTCACAAGTTGAGGCTTTTAAACCAAAGTTCAAAGTTAAGCAGCGAAAGAATGAGTTGCACCCTCTAGGGATGTCAACAGCATTCAGGTCATCAATTCAGCCGGGTTACAAATCAAACACTCAAGGAAATGGGATACAATCACCCAATAGAGAAAGGAAACTCTAAATCACCTCAAAAATGGTGAGAAAAAAAAATTCTACTCCATATAATTTTACAATCTGCATCAACCTATGACGATAGACTCCTAAGAAAATCTAGATCATCACATCATGCATGATCTGCACATGTGCAAATGTGCTACATCAACGTACATCTCTATCAAGCATAACATCAGGCAAAGTCTGGTGAAACAAACCATTGGATCTTACTTCAGCGAAGGTATTGGAAGATCCGGTATTCGAAACCATTAACATCAACTCAGCTTAACATCAAGACAGTTTAGCGATGAAAGCTCTGTATACCATAATTCGAGTGGGAATCGAAACAGTTTGGCAATGTCAGCATATTCAATTACCAGTAGGGTAGGATCCGTTATCAAACTACCATCAGGGTAGACACCATTGTAAACTACCAGCGTATGCATTGGGAAGGTCCGGGGATTTTAGAATGTCATCCCCCGTAGAGATGTAGAAGACATCTCAATTTTTCTTCATCAAACAGGCATCGGCAACACAGACAAAAAGCCAAACCATTGTAGTCAACACCAGCATATGCATCAGTAATAACCGGTAAAGGTAAAGCGATTTGAGAAAGCATTTTTACATTCATCATAACATTCATTACATTGCGATTTGCGATATGCAAAATGCGATATGTAAAATACGATGTGCGAGTTGCGAAGTGCGATTGGCCAAATGTGAAAAGTGAAGTGCGATTTACGAACTGCGATTTGCGAATACATTTTAACATTCATCATAACATTTATTACATTGCGATTTGCATCATTCAAAATACCTTGTCATATTTCAAGTGTCTAGTAATCTTTATTATGTCCATTTCATTGCATTGTATGAACATGATAAAGAGGGGCATCTTTAGACACTCAAATTTTGGTTTTCCTGTTACTAACTATGCAGGAGGAAAAAAGCATCTTTTTTACACTCCAGAGATAACCCTGGAAGACCACAACATCAATTCTAACCCCAGAGATAGCCCGAGAAATAGATTTACCAACCCCGGAGATAACCCCACAAAATCAGTTGCCAACCCCAGAAATAACCCCGGGAAAGTCAGTTCTAACCCCAAAAATAACCTTGGGAGATCAAGTGCAAAGCCCAGAGTCAACCACAGGAGGTAACCCTGAGGACATTAAGAGTCAATAGTAAGCCAATCTCAGAAATAACCTTGAAAAAAGACTGTTACAACTGCGCCAAATCTGGAGATAACCCCCGGAGGGGTAAAATGGTCATTTTGCCAACTCAACTTCAACTCAAATCAAATAAACTCATCATAAATCATATTGCTTCAAAATAAGTCCCACAAGAACAACATATCAACTTCCAAGCGCAAACTACGCAAAACAGCTCAACGGACTACCTGACGTAGACCCAAAAATGCTATTTTGGTCATAGACCCATATTCCCGGAATCAAAAAAGTGCAAATCCTATGTCATTGCATAGCTCTTGGAAAGAGCTTTCTGGAGTGGTATGGCATGCATCCATCGGACTTCCGGATTGAAAGTTATGAAGGTTTCAGTGAACATCGCGTTGTTCAAGTGCACGTACTTCGAGATAGCAGGACCCACGTTGCCTAGGGCACCCCGGGCAACCGCAGGTATACCTGCGGCTCCCCCCTCTATAAATATAGGGCTTGGGGTGGCCATATTTGGAAGAGAAACGACGAGGAAGCCTTGTCCAATTTATTCTGTACACACTATAAACTGAGTGCTTTCTTATTTTAAACACCTGTTAGCTCACATATAGCTATATTTTTATCGGTAGGAGCCGAGTGTTCATCCGCTTAGAGTCATAGAAGTCTTCTTTGGCAGCCCACTGTAAGCCTTCGTACACACTATAAAGCCTTTCTCATCATCTTTGCACACATTATTCTTCACATTGAGAGTCGTGTTGTGTGTGTATGACCAGACTTTGGTCCATGGTTTTCATTTATGTTAGTACATATATACTTATATATGTATATATTTATATATATGGACTAACATTATCGAGTTATGCTTCGATTGAGCCTAGACTTATGTCTGTAGCGTTTGCTTGCTTATATATATATATATATATATATATATATATATGAACTGTTGTCGAACTCTGTTTGATGAGCCTGGATTTTATATATATGAACTATTGTCGAACTCTGTTCGATGAGCCTTGATTTTATATCCGGTGCGTTTACTACTTATATATATATATATATATATATATATATATATATATAGCGACAAATCGCTGAAATGATAAACCGAGCCGGGATTGAGAAACATCCTGTGCGTTTTGATCATTTTTACTGCTTTCTTTATATTTAGTCTCGCATGGAGTTTACTTCGTGGCGGTTGATCGCATTTACTACTTTATTTAAATTTTTGATCCCCCATGGAGGTGCTTTGTGGTGGTTAATCATGTCTCTATATATATATTTACCATTTTTATATATTAACATTTCTGATCCCCCAAGGAGGTGCTTTGTGGTGGTTGATCATGTCTCTCTATATATATATTTACCGCTTTAATATATTTAAATTTCTGATCCCCCGTGGAGGTGTTTCGTAGTGGTTGATCATGTATATATATATATATATACACACACACACAGCGGATCCTGTCCGGGAGTCCGGACCGGAGTAAAATATGGACTAATTTTTTTTCTTTTTTTCTTTTTTTTAAACAACTAAAAATAAATAAATAAATTATGGAACTGAAATTTTTCCATAATACAATGTTTTGGGTGTGATTTGGATACATATACCAAAAAATGTATGTACAGTCTGTACAGAATGTACATACATATTTTGTTATATGTATCCAAATCACACCCAAAACACTGTATTATGTAAAAATTTCAGTTTAGAAGTGTCACATCACGGGGTCAATGTACAAACCTTTTCTCGGTTGCATTGGTGCTACCAGTTAAAAACATCAACTGGCGACTCTTACAGTAAAATCGTCGACATATACTTGTCGGACCTTTTTCACTTGTTTTTTAAAATAAATCTCATATAACATGAGAACACCAAAGAACAAGAACAGAAAAGGGACAAATAAAGATTTCGACATCGACAGGTGGTGATACTGCTGGGGACACCAATAAGAGGGCTTAAGCCGCTATTACAAACTTTTCAAAACTGTTATATGCTTGTGTGTGGATGTTGCATTTACATTTTTTGATGAATGTGTACAAATGCATGTATTTACTACGCTTAGTGCTTTACAATATATCTGATTATGATATTAGTGCTTCACACATGTCATCATTTTCATAAACGATGAGACACGTTGTATGTGAATGTATGTTGTGTGGTTCCTCCACCAGGAGGCTATCCTATCGGTGTTTGATTACTGGACTCGTAGGGAGACTAATTCAAACGAGGCTCAGGAAAGGCACCACCCAGATATATATATATATATATATATATATATATATATATTTATAGCTTTTATATATATAAGCGCCATCGCTTTTCATATAAACTGCGGCATCATGTGAGCCTAGGAATCATGTGATCACAGATTCAGTCTACTAAATCTAGATTCGGTTCCCACGATGGACATTTTCAGCTGTAAGCATCTTGTAAATTATTCACGGTGTTTGAATTTCCTTAGATGGCTTTCATGCCTATGAGGAGTTCAACACTGCTATATATTATTTTCTCGAAGATGCTTCGCATCTTGAAAAATAAAAGCAACCAAGCCGAACATTTTAATAAAATGGAAGTATGAAAAGGTCTCAATTACTATTGAGCACAAGGTTTGAAAAATCTCTTTTACAAAATCTCATTGCTATATCATGTTTAAAACTAAATTTTATATAAATTCAAACCCTTTTTATATAGGTGTGAACGAGGCCTCGTACTACTTCCAAATAAATAGCACATTGACCCACACACACACACACACATATTCATATAATAGTTTCTTGAAAAGTGGCGGTCACCGTGGCAACACGGATGTCGGGGGGTTCCTAACACCTTCCCTCTACATAATCAAGCCCCCGAACTCAAATGAATCTCGGTTTCACAGACCCGTTTGGCAGTGTCACATAATTGGGTCAATGTACAAACCTTTTCTCAGTTGTGTTGGTGCAACCAGTTAAAAACACCAACTGGCGACTCTTACAGTCAAATCGTTGACATATACATGTCAGATCTTTTTCACTTGTTTTTTTCAAATAAATCTCACATAACATGAGAACACCAAAGAACAAGAACAAAAAAGGGACAAATAAAAATCTCAAAAATGTTTAAGATTTTCGTAGGTTAGAGGGAGAGAGTCTTAGTGGAGTGTATGTTGGACAAATGAGCTTGAACATGATTTTTCTCTCTCCAATTCTATATATAGCTTGAATACAATGGAATGGCTGATGAATGTGGCTTGTTTGCTAATTATTTAGAGCACATAGGGTTGGTAGAGTAGTTCACTAACTTCAAATATTGCAAGATTTGCAAGTAACTTATAAAAAATATGATAAAGGGTATTTTGGTCATTTTCATGGTGATTTTAATGGCCATTTTGTAATCTTGACAAACCCTTAGGGTTTAACCCTAAGGTTTGACATAAAGAATTTGTAGGATTTCTAATTTGGCTTTAAAATAAAATTTTTAATTTCTAAAAATACAAATTAAGGTTTCTTAATTAATTTAGGTTTCATAATTACATAGACTTGAAAATTAGGTTAAATTTTACTAATTATCATTAAGTGTGCCAAATTAGTGATTAGGGTTTATAATTAACAATTAGGGTTTATAATTTCGAAGTTAGGGTTCCTAATTTAGAAATTAGGGTTTTCCTAATTAAGATTAAAATCTATAATATATATCATTAATCACCTTAACACAATTACAAACAATCTTAAACTCTAATTTGAGTTTTACGTTAGGGTTTCATAAATTAATGCTATGGTTTTGACATTATACTCCATAATTGACCAACCATTATCGGTCCACATATACAACACATATTTATAGCACTGAAATCAAAATAATGTTTATAATAAATGTCATTAATCATATAACATAATTACTAGACAGATTTTAAAGTCTCATTTGACTTCAAAACTAGGGTGTATCAGTAACATTATTGTTTTGCAGGTTACATTAAAACTTTTCTACACATTAACCTTACACACATAACATACCTATTTATAACACTGACAAATAATAATATAATATTATTATTCTCATTCTTTTATCAAAATCCAAATTTAGGGTTTGGATTCCATATCTGATTTATCTTGCATATATAGCATTGTCAATTAAGTTAAAATAATTAACTTAATAATCGAACTAAAATTCATATAATAAAATAATTATTATAATAACTCTAATAATCATTCCATATATTATTAAATAATATAATAATCATATATTCATGGAAAATAAATAATAAATTTTTTACTACAAAATTAATTATAAAAATATAATTTATAATGGTCAATAATTCTAAGAAAATTATTTAAAATTATTCATGTAATAAATATATTTTTATTTATCACACAAATACATAACCTATACCTTATATATTTTCCCACCTTTAAAATAAATAAAAAAAATTTATACGCAAAATTTCTAATTTATTTATATAGAAAATATCGGGTATAGTGAGTCGTGCACACCACGTGTTCAATAAATTGTTCAAGTGAAGTTTGGAGGGATTTTGGGTTGAGTTAATTCAATGGCAGCAAAACCTTCATCAAAGAGATTGAGAGGCAAGGGCTCAGGGTCTACACCACCGACTCGGGCCTTTGACAAGAGAAAATTCGTGAGTGCCAATGCCGCCGATTGATATGATTATCTAGTGTCTAAGGCATTAACTCCAGAGTGAGGGTTGACATCCGACAACGTAGATGGCCAAATAAAGAGACAAATATATGAGAAAGGATGGGATAGGTTTACTATCAAACCAAAGCCAGCGATCGTCAATGTGGTGAAGGAATTTTATGCAAATGCGGAGGATAAGGCCCCATTCATTACATTCGTGAGGGGTAAACAAGTGCCTTTCAGTTCAGAAGCTATTAACGAGTTTTATAGCCTACGAGTTCCTGTGGAATGACAGTATGCTTATTTGCATAACCATGATCCCGATTACGAGGGGATTTTAACAAAAATAACAAAGTCGGGCACCACATGGGTCAAGGGACAAAAAGGGGGCACAATCTTCCTCAGCACGGATCTGAGCCGTTATGGAAAAATATGGTATACGTTCTTGTGCGCGAAATTATTCCCGACCACACATAGTACTGAGGTGACAAAGGAGAAGGTACTTCTTTTGTATGCAATCGTGCAAGACTTCCTCATCGATGTGGGTGCCATCATCAATTTCTCGATACAAAGATGCGTGCGAGGGCCATTATCCGGCGGTCTACCACACCCATCCCTTATATGTGGGCTGTGTAGGTAGGCTGGATTTAGGTGGTCCGGTGATGAGCCTACCCAACAGTTGCTTCAACTTTTGGACTCACTGATGATTGCACGTTACACAGTGTGGCCTGGGGGGGAGTCGCATCCAAGAGGAGTTGGGTTTATATTTCCACCAGCCTCTAAGGAAGAAGGCGATCTTTGAGGACACCTCGACGGCGATGATGAGAAATGTGATGAGATTCTTGGAGAGCAAGAAAGCGAGGAGAGTCGGCGGACCAGCGAGATACATGTTGACTCTCGGTTTCCTGACCTCACAGAGATAAGTTGATGGGCATAACAAAGGGATAAATAAGGTTTTGGTCCTTTGTCTTTGAGAATTAGGTTTTTATTGTAGTTAGAAACTTTTTTATTTACAATCGAATAAGCTGTACTTTCAAAAACTTACAAAATGGTTACTCGTTCGATTTTCCGTCAAAAAGCAGACGGAATCTTTGTATCCAAGTTGACTCCATTTTTTTTGACATGGCGTTATTTTTCTTGATGTGGAGGTTAAAAATTTTCTTAAAAGAAAATGTTACTCTGAGTCTCGAACTCTAGACCTCTTCAATTAGAAACCTTATATTCAATAAAAACCATTGTGCGACTATCTACCATGCTTAAATTTACAATACTAATATTTAAACTAAGTAGCATCGTTTCTAGGAATTGTAATAATAATAATAATTGTAATAATTGTAATAATAATAATTATTATTGTAATAATCTGATGACCAAAAAGGGATAATACATTTGTAGTATTTCAATAATAATAATAATAATAAGGCATAAATATGATTTACTATCCTAAACTACACAATTTTGTAATAAAAAAAAACACAATTTTTTGTAATAATAAAAAAAAAAGCGCTTTTTTTTAATAAAAAAACAAAAACAATGCAAAAAAAAAAAACAACTAACAACGCAAAAAAAAAAACAAAACAAAGAGTAGTTTAAAAAACAAAAAAAAAGCAAAAAAAAAAAAAAAAAAAGCAACAACACAAAAATATTTTGTTTCAACATTTGGTAAACTTTTATAATTTGCGGTTTTATAATAAAATAAAAATGCGAGTTTTATTTTTATTAAAAAATGCGCTTTTTATAATAAAATAAAATTGCGCTTTTTTTTTGTTTTTATGTAGTTTTTTTATTTATAAAAAACGTAGATTTTTATTTTCATTATAAAAATGCAGATTTTATAACTTAGCTTTTATTTTTATTAAAAAATGCGTTTTTTATAATAAAATAAAATGTAGTTTTTTATGCGCTTTTTTTTATTATAAAAGCGCATTTTTATGATAATTTATTTGATGATCATGACCAATATAATTTTATTTACTTTTCTAACAATGTAAAGATCATAAATAAATTATTTTTAGATAATTTTTTATTAAAAGATAGACATTACTAATTTTTCCAATCGAGTAAAGACGGTTTTTTTGTAGTGTGGTTTAAGAAATGATCGAGGTGATTTTTTTTTATTAAAAAAATTTTTTTTTTTATTATTACAAAAAATTGCGTTTTTTTTTATTACAAAAAATTGTGTAGTTTAGGATAGTAAATCATATTTAAGCCTTATTATTATTATTATTATTATTATTATTGAAATACTACAATTGTATTATCCTTTTGGTCATTTGTATTATTACAATAATAATTATTATTATTACGATTATTGCAATTATTATTATTATTACAATTCCTAGAAACGATGCTACTTAGTTTAAATATTAGTATTATGTAAATTTAAGCATGGTAGATAGTTGGCACAATGGTTTTATTGAATATAAGGTTTCTAATTGAAGAGGTCTAGAGTTCGAGACTTCAGGAGTAACATTTTCTTTAAGAAAATTTTTAACCTCCACATCAAGAAAAAAATCTGCCACGCCAAGAAAAAAAATGGAGTCAACTTCATTATACAAGATTCCATCCATTTTTGACTAAAATCGAATGGAGTGACCATTTTGTAAGTTTTTGAAAGTATGCTTATTCGATTGTAACAAAAAAGTTTTCAGAACTACAATGAAAACCGGACCCAAAGACAAATGACCAAAACCTTATTTATCCCAAGATAACAAAGAAGCTAAATAGGCGGATGAGAGATCACCCGGCGTACCAGCAGACCACATGTTCGAGGCAATAAACATGTCATTTGCCTCTTTGAACGTGACCCTATAAAGTTTAAACCCAAATGCTCAGTTTCCATACCAGCAGCCTGCACCAATGCCACAATATCCACATTCTAATGTACTATTTTATCTAAGCTAATCTATGTAATCTTCCTTTATTTTATGCCTTACATCATGTATTTATAGGTTACAAGTCTAATTTTTAGCTTAGGAACAAACCTAATCCAATTTGGAGTCCAAGCCTTGCCAGGACCTTCCCAGCCTTCTCAAATACAAGTACAAACAATGAGAAGTTCCCCCCAGCACCCCGACGTTCAAATTAGCCTTGGTTTGGGGGCTTGCCTTTAGCAGCCCGATCTCGACATTTTTCTGCTCCCACGTCCTTTGGGAAAATGGTCATAACTTCTTCGTCCGAACTCCGATTTTAATGATTCAAGATGTTCCGCAAAGAGGAGAAGTAGATCTACAACTTTCATTCTTTAAGGGTTTTGAAATAAGGTCCGGAGAAATACTCAAATTGGATCTGAAGTGACTGCTGTGTAAATGGCAAGCCAAAAATGCAAATCTAGCCACCCCGAACGTCGATCCAAGTAACTTTTGTCCCGATTTCTACAAAACAACATAAAACATGCATGAATAGACGCAAATACTTAAAATCAACCAAAAGATTAAGCTCAAATGCACTCAATTATGAGTATAAAACTCACTGATCAGCTACACGAATTAGAAAGCTTGATTTGAGCAGAATGCTTGGAGACTGAAGGTCTTTGACAGAGTTTCCTCTTTTCCATTTATTTCCTCTGATTTTTTAACCCGTTAAGGTTGTCTTTGTTTCTACTTATATTTTTTTCAATAGTTATGAACTTAGTATTTGCTCTAAGGTTATACTGGAACCATTTGTTATTTAAATCGACTGTCTTATCTCTTTAGTTAGCACCATATGATTTGGTTTAATATATTTATGCTTAATGATTCTCGCTAAGATATTACTGATTATTTTGGTAATCTACATGATATTGAAATAAGGATGGTAGATTTACACCTAAATATATTGGCATATGATTATGGGTTTTGACTGCATAAGTTGTGCGTAGAATGGGCATATATCTGTGTACCACGTGTGACCTATTTGAGAACTTATGCTTAAATCCTTGTTATGATTAATTCGCTTAGACATGTGTAGGATTGTATCTAGCTTAGACGTTCTTTTCTGTTCTATTCCTATCAAGTGGATCTGGAAAGGATATGTTCGTGCATACCTCGACAGAGGTGTATGAACACCTGTGTGTTCTCGATCGACAAATTCTCATGACCATTAAGACCAAAGAGAGAAGGGTAGGAAGTTTGATGAAGCATAGCACGCCAAGTGTTCAACAGAATGCCTGTGTGGGGTGAAGTTGTAACCTTAGCTTGTAATTCCTTCATTTACCATTCGTTATCCATTTACTTGCTTTGATAATTAGTTATACTTAGATTAATCAAACTTCCATTTATTGATGTTCAAATAAGACTTTAGCGATACAAAGTCGGTACTTGGTAAATATTAGTGATAGTTCCTCATGGGTTTGACACTTTCCTTATCACTATATTACTTGTTAGACCGCGTATACTTGCGCGTGTTTAGTGGTCGGTTTTCCGACCAACAGTATTCCTTAGAGAGTCACATTCAGTGAACTTATTCTCTAATAAGCACCTATATACTTGTTTTAGTGTCTCCACACAAATGATCATGAGATCAATCATCCTCATCCAATGAGCAAGCAATGTACATACCAATCTATCCGAATTCACTAATCCCCTTTTTAGTAATCCATTGATTGGGAATATTTTAGTTTTAAGCTTTCTAAGAATTTAGATCTCATTAGCATGATCTCATCATGATTCTAAAAGCATTGCTTAAAACTATGGGTTTATCACATATTATTGAAACAACACCATGTATATAATAAATGTCTTTAATAAATAATTCTTTTATTAATAAATAAATAAATAAGTTTGATTACAAAGTATATGCATTATCATCATATGATTGGTTTGTATGCATACTACTTTCAATCTCCCACTTGCACTAAAGCCAATCGACGTGGTATCTCATACCAATATTCTCTAAGTGACGATCGAACTGTTGTTGTGTTAACATTTTAGTAAATGGATCTGCTATATTTTCTTTAGTATCCACACGCTTTAGGGTAATGTCTCCTCTTTCAATGATATCTCTGATCAAATGAAATCACTGCAACACGTGTTTAGATTTCTGATGAGACCTAGGTTCCTTAGCCTGCGCAACAGCTCCGGTGTTGTCACAGAATAAAGGTATTGGTTCTTTAATGCTAAGAACCACACCAATTTCTGTAATGAACTTCTTAATCCAAACAACTTCCTTTACAGCTTCACTTGTAACTATGTACTCTGCCTCTGTCACTGAATCAACAATTGTTTGCTATTTGGAACTCTTCCAACAAACTGCGCCACCGTTTAAGGTAAACATATACCCCAAAATGGATTTACTGTCATCTTGGTCCCTTTGAAAACTTGAGTCTGTGAAGCCCTCTAGTTTCAATTCAGACCCACCATAGACAAGAAATACATCCCTAGTTCTTCTTAAGTACTTTAGGATACTTTTTTACTGCCTTCCAGTGTTCTTCTTCTAGATTCGACTGATATCTACTTGTTACACTAAGTGCATGAGCGACATCTATTCTAGTACATATCATATCGTACATGATAGATCCTATTGCTGAAGCATAAGGAATCTTACTCATACAATTTCTCTCTTCAGGTGTCTTTAGGCCATGTTTCTTGGAGAGATGTATTCCATGGCTCATCGACATGAGACCTCTTTTGGAATCTTCCATGCTAAAATTCTTTAGCATCGAGTCAATGTACGTTCCTTGGGACAAACCAAGCATCCTTTTAGATCTATCTCTATAGATCTTTTTTCCCAAAATATAGGATGCTTCTCCCAAGTCCTTCATGGAGAAGTATTTAGACAACCAAATTTTAATTGGTTTTATCATAGGAATATCATTCCCTATCAGTAATATATCATCAACATATAATATGAGGAATGAAACAGCGCTCCCACTAACCTTCTTGTACACATGGTTCATCCTTATTTTTGATAAAATCAAACTCTTTGATTATCTCATCAAAATAGATGTTCCACCTATGAGAAGCTTGCTTCAATCCATAAATGGATCGTTGTAGCTTACAGACTTGATTTGTTCCAACCTTTAAAATTAATCCATCTGGTTGTGTCATATACACATCCTCCTCAAGTTTCCCATTGAGGAAGGTCGTTTTCACATCCATATGCCAGATTTCATAGTCATGGTAAGCTGCAATCGCAAGCAAAATCCGAATGGACTTGAGCATTGCTACCGGTGAGAAGGTTTTTCCATAGTTAATTCCTTGTCTTTGTTTGAAACCTTTTGCGACCAGCCAGGCCTTATAGGTCTCTACCTTGTTGTCTGCTCCAGTCTTTCTTTTAAAGACCCATTTACACCAAATAGGCTTAATGCCTTCAGGAGATGAAACCAAAGTCCATACTTGGTTTTCATACATGGAGTCCATCTTGGATTTCATGGCTTCTTTCCACTTCTCTGAGTCTTTACTATTAATAGAATATTCGTAATTCAATGGATCATCATCATCTATGATGCGTACCTCATTGTCATCCTCTATGACAAGTCTATACCTATCAAGTATCTTTGGTACTCTTCTAGATTTACGAATAGGGTGTGGTACAGAAGGAATCTCTACTTGGTTAGGTACCTGACTTGATCTGTAGTATTTTGTGGTTCTTGAACCTCTTCAAGATATATCTTACTCCCACTGACCCCTTTAAGGATAAACTCCTTTTCCAAGAAGGCAGCATATTTCGCAACAAACACCTTTTGATCAGTTGGATGATAGAAATAATACCCCGATGTTTCTTCAGGGTATCCCACAAATCTACATTTGACAGATTTAGTTTGTTGCTTATCATTTTCAAACTTTTTAACATAAGTTGGACAACCCCAAGTCTTAACATATTTAAGATTTGGTTTCCTCCTTGTCCATAACTCATATGGGGTCTTGGGGACAGATTTTGTAGGTACCTTGTTAAGTAGGTATGCAGCTGATTCTAGGGTATATCACCAGAAGGAAACTGGAAGGTCGGTAAAGCTCATCATGGATCGAACCATGTCCAACAATGTTCGATTTCTCCTTTTAGATAAACCATTCATCTGTGGTGTCCCTGGTGGAGTCCATTGTGAGATTATACCATTTTCTTTGAGACAATTGAGAAAGTCACCGCTTAAGTATTCACCACCTCGATCTAATTGAAGAATCTTAATACTTTTGCCCGTTTGTTTCTCTACTTCCCTTATGAATTCTTTAAACTTTTCAAATGATTCAGATTTGTATTTCATTAAATACACATATCCAAATCTTGAGTGATCATCAGTGAATGTAATAAAATAAGAATACCCTCCTCGTGCATTCATTGTCATAGGTCCACATACATCTGTGTGTACCAATGCTAACAACTCTGTAACTCTTTCTCCTTTTCCACCAAAAGGAGATTTAGTAATTTTTCCCATGAGATAAGATTCACAAGTTGGATATGATTCATAATCCGATAGCTCTAGGAGCCCATCTTTATACAACTTGGATAATCTTGTTTCATTAATATGACCAAGTCTACAATGCCACATATAGGTATAATTAAAATAATCTCTTTTCCATTTCTTAGTTTGTTTAATTTGAAGTATATTTTAATACAAGTTAAGTATATAAAGTCCATTTCACAAATTACCAACACCATATAAAATATTATCATTATAAATAGAATAACTGTTGTTCTTTATTATAATGTTAAAACAATCCATGTCTAATAAAGAGATAGAAATAATGTTTCTAATGATATTTGGAAAAAATAACAATTATTTAAATTAATGAACTTGCTCGTAAGCAGCGCTAAACAAGAATTCCCTACAGCTAATACAACAACCTTTGCTCCATTTCTCACTCATAGGACGACCACATTCTTGCTCAGCTTTCTACTTTTAACCAGTCCCTGCATATTATTACATATGTGAGAACCACAGCCGGTATCCAATACCTACGTAAATGATTGACTTTCAAAAAAATTAATTTCAATCATTAACAAACCTTGATTAGGATTTGAAGCTTCTATAAGCTTCTTCTGCTTTTGTTCCATGAGATAATCCTTGCAGTTTCTCTTCTAGTGACTCGACTTGTTGCAATGGAAGCAAATTCCTTAGCTAGTTGGATCAGGTTTCTTTTTATCCTTCACTTTCGCCTTTGCCTTAGCCTTCTTGGATTTCTTCTTTTAAGAAGATACCTTGGGCCTCTTCCTTTTCTTGGAAGAATCATCCACCAGTAAGACATGGTTCTTCTTGGATTGGAAGTGACCTTCAGCAGTTTTCAACATGTTAAGTAACTCAGGCAAGCTGACGTCCAACTTATTCATGTGAAAATTCATAACAAATTATGAGAAGGTGTCAGGAGTGACTACAAGATCAAATCTTGACTCAACTCCCCATCCATGACAAACCCAAGCTTTCCAAGATGTTCAATCAGATTGATCATCTTTAAGACATGAGTCTCAACAGTAGTACCCTCGATCATCCGAGATCGAAAGAGCTCCTTAGATATTTCATATCTAGCAATCCTACTTTGCTCACCATACAGCTCTTGCAGGTGCAGTAGCATAGTAAGGGCATCCATGGTTTCATACTGACGTTGAAGCTCGTTACTCATGGATGTGAGCATGATGCATTAAGCCACAGATGCATCATCTTGCATCTTTTTAAAAGTAGCAATCTATTCCTCAGAGGCTGTCTCTGTAACTTTTGCAGGTACGGGCGAATTTAGGACATAAGAAATCTTTTCAGCAGTGAGAATAATTCTCAGATTCCTTAACCAGCCGTCTAATTTGGTCCGGTCAGTTTGTTAGCATCCAGTATGCTACGCAGTGAAATTGGTGAATGTGACATTTTCAAAATTCTGCATGTAAAAAGATAATATTTTAGCAAACATTCATTTAATAATTTATTTTACCAAAATAAATTAGGTCTTATTTTGTATTTGTATCTCCCACTATTTTCTTTGAACTATATTACCCTCATTTATATAGTTCAGAAAAATCTAATTAAAGTTTTTGCTAGTGAGAATAAGGATCTCATTTCAAATATATATAGCCTTGTGGTGACACAACAAACTATATATAAATAAATAGGTAGACAACTCTTTGTCAATTACATCATCATGTAACTCCTTATATTTTGCCTCTTGGATTATTTTAATCAAGTGGTGGCACATCCGAATCAAAATTATCCAAGTTAAGTCCAACCTAGCACTTCCATATATTCAAAGAAGAAAAATATTGTCCTTGTGGTGACACAACAAACCAATTCTGTTCAATTTTCTTTATAAGCATCAAATGTGATAAATTAACATCTTAAATAATTAATACTTGTCTTGTGGTGACACAACAAATTCATATTAAATATTTAATACTCTATTCATTTTATCATGCAAGAAGGCGACGTTCGATGTTCTAAATATCTTTGAACGCTTAAGACTTAATATATAAAAACTTTGAGGAATTTGTTATTATTTGTCTCATCTTGTTTAGCTTGCATGCATATATATATATATATATATATATATATATATATATATATATATATATATATATAAAATACGATCATATTATTAAACATGCGAAGCATGTTTGCACAATATATAATATATAATACTAGCATGCACATATAAAATACTATATTCTACTCGGATTGATTATGAACTTTTATTCTAGTTTAGATCACTAAAGCCATCAAGTGAACCAAAAGGTCAAACCATAGGGTGCTAGAATAAACATTTAAATATAACTATTACATTTAAACCTAGGCTCCATCACAAATGGGTCTTCAAGCGCTCCTTGCTCCATCTCCGGTTCTTCGAAAAAAAAAATTCTAACTAATCCTATTACATTAAACTATTTAATTTAAATAGAAACCTTGATCAACAGTCAAGGGGAAGTACATAAGAGAGAGATATAATTTACATCAAGAAGAAAACCAGAAAAGAAGAGGTACGCAGACCCCATTTAATAAAATACATTCATTTAAACATCCAACCAAAAAAATCCAATCACATTTTGATATCCCAAAATTTATGAAATGAATGTATTCAATTTTCTTATAATTATTATGTTATTTAGTAAATGATTAAATTGATAAAGGTTAAAGTTAAGGGTGATATTTGAAATTTTTTGCAAAGTAAGCAAGTTGATATAAAATATCCGTTGTGTCGGGGAATATTCATTTGGTCGAAGAATATTCTTTTTTTTAGAGAATATTCGTTCGACGACACTATCATTGGTGGACCCCACAACGGAAGTATTGTCGTAGTTAGAAAACGACAGAAATATCTTTTTATAAAAATAACGGCAAAAGTTTTACCGTTAAACTATTGAACTACTAAATTGGTAAAAGTACGATGAATACGCATGGTTGCATAGTAGCACACGGTATTGATTATTGATGCTTATATGAGAAGTCACTCAGTTATACTCAATTATTGCTACAGTAATTGTTACACAGTATCTCACGTTATTTGATTCAATTATTGTCACAGTATTAATATTTTATATTATTAAATCAATAATTGAGACGACAAAGTTATTCATATTATTATTTGCAATATTGACGATGTCTAGAAAGTTATGTTGAGGAGAGTTTTGGTCACCTAATTGTGCGCCAATAGGGAGAAATCCTTATCGGAAAGCCCCCTCTTTCCTTGGAATGATCTGGTTTTTAAATATTGTGAGTTATAATATTAATGATGAATGATTGTTAATAGATTAAAAATGTGTTTATTAAAGATAAATGATTCGTGGTAAATATTTATTTAATTTTTGATATAAATATAAGGAATTGTTATGAGGCATTTGTTGTAAGTTTAACTTAGTATTCTATGTGAAGATTTACTAATTTTATGGACCATTGATGGTGGTTTTAATAGTTAATCAATTTGGACCATTGATAGTAGTTGTAATAGTAAATTAATCTGGACCATCGGTGGTTGTTTTAAAAGTAAATTAATCTGGACCGTCGATGGTGGTTTTAAAAGTAAATCAACCTGGATCATCGATGGTGGTTTTAAAAGTAAATTAATTTAGACCGTCAGTTGTGGTTTTAATAGTAATCAATATGAACCATCCGTTCTAATAGTAAATTAATCCGGACCGTTCATGAATCAGTTACTATTTAGTCCATTCTCCTACAAATAGAAGCTTAATTCTTCTTTGATTCTCACCAATTCACTGAGACTCACAAGAGAAGTTATAGAGAGGAAAACTATAGAGAGCAAGAAGAAGAGTATTCTGCTACTTCACTATTGTAGTATCCAGTCTTCTACTAAGGTAAGGGATATTATTTGTTGCATTCGTAAGGGGTGTTATTTCTTTTGTATTCGTAAGGGGTATAATTTCTTTCGTATTCATAAGGAATAATTTTTTTGTATTCATCCCATAATATGTCAGAATAACCTATCTACGCGGATTACGTACCGTATGACATGTGAAAACCCATTTGTAATTTCGTATGTTATTTCTTTTTATGTTCTTAAATCTAAACTTACTATGGTAAGTATTGCTTCTATAATCCTTGAAATTAGTGGAATGTCATTGAGTTTTGCGCTTTATCTCGTATCGTTTCATTGGAATATTGATCTGAACTTTCTTATTAAATATCAATATTTTTCCTGGGGTACTATTCACGGGTTACTATTTACCTAGTTACTATTCACTCAAATATTGTTCACTCGAGTATTCGGGGCACTTTTCATGCCAGGGTACTATTCACGAGTTACTATTTACCTGGTTACTATTTACTAAAATATTGTTCACTCGGGTATTCGGGGCAATTTTCATGTCGGGGTAATATTCATGAGTTACTATTCACGAGTTACTATTCACCCGATTACTATTCACTCAAATATTGTTCACTCGGGTATTCGGGGAACTTTTTATGTCGGGGTACTATTCATGAGTTACTATTTATGGATTACTATTTACCCGATTACTATTCACTCAAATATTATTCACTCGGGTATTCGAAGTACTTTTTATGTCGGGGTACTATTCATACGATACTATTCTCGAAGTACTATTCACGGGGTACTATTCACCGAAAAAATTATTTATTTTCTGTCCGAATTATTTTTGATACATGGATATTATTCTTGAATTTTACTCCACAAAGCAGTATCATATTGACAATTTGGACATTATTGAATTCTGGATAAATTAAATTAGAAATCTTAAAAAATTTATCATTTGCTTTCTTTTAATTGAATTCTTATGTCATTGTCATCATCCTAATGCTTATATTGTGATGAAAGTCATCTTTGGCTTACGTGCATATATGGACTGTTGATTGGTATGATTATGACCAAGATCATTCGGTATAATCATGACTCATAATGTTGCAAATGATGTGGTAAAAGTCCTCATTGGCCTGTAGTTGTTGGTCGTTTTACCGATCAATATATGTGTGCAAGTATACACGGTCAACAAGTAATAAAGAGTAAATAAAGTATCGTTCCTACGAAGAATTAACTAATAAAGTTTACCAAACACTAACCCATAACCATTTCAGTCTTATTTAAACGAATGATTTAATATAGTTATGAAAACTATAAAATTAAATAATACTAACTACGCCTAGAATGAAACTAGATAATGAAGACTCGAGATTACAATTTCCCCTACTAAATCATTTAAATCGACACACTTCTTGTTAAGCCAAATTAATTATAGTGGATTGTTAGTCGAGAAGACAAAAGTGAAATATAGTCATCTCTTGATGTACCATACCCATATCACATGTAATCCACAATTGATAAAATACACATGAACACCCACATTATCTAAACCGCTATATGTCTATGCAATTTACATATAAATAGGATTTAAGCCCAAGCTCTCAATTGACTACGAGTGGTGCTTCGGTATATGTCTATCCTAAGCATGAATCATACATTCCATCACCATGTAGAACATACAAACACAAGCTATCAAGATCAGATCTAAACCTATACTTCATTTTTCAAGTTCATATGGATTATCACAATAATTGATGGCCAATCAACTAAGCAAATAAGCATGAATCTTAATAGACAATCTCATAACAATTAATAAGACTAACAATGAAGTATGTCAAAATAAACTAGGCAATAGATTCCATTGCAATCCCAAAATAGAGTTTAACTCATAGTTGAATTAGAATCCATGATCCACAATTGAGTATACATTGAAAGATACAAATAGATGTAAAGAGATTTAGGGATTAAGAATAGCAAATCTGAGGTTCTTCTCTTGTTTCACTTCTGAACTTTCAAGGATCTTCAATTGCTTCAATCCCCAAATCATAGCTATTCTAGGGTTCTAATCTACTCTAATCTAATAAGGTAATTAAAGAAAAGGAAAAAGGGCATATGTAATGTAGATTGATCCCCCAAGGGTGGAATCCCCTCTACATACTAATAATACGTCTAATATATAGGCCCTAATTGAACCCCCCCCTCCAAGTTACGCTTCAATCGCACTATCTAGTGAAAAAGTCATCTCTAGTCAACTTCTGAAGTGGCATGGCCGCATTGGAATTGGCCTGAAGTTGGGCGCGCCCGCGTTCAAGTATCAAATCATGTTTTTTACTCCATGGATTGGCGCGGCCGCGCCTAAAATACATTAGAAATCCGCGCGCCGCCGCCAAGTATTTTCTATTGCAGTGTCCTCTGATAAAACGGCCATAAATTTTGATCTGGGAAGAGTTATGGGGCCTTCCACCTATCAAATAGAAGCTCTCGACGAGCTCTCCAACTTTCATTCTTTGAGAATTGAGAAATAATGCACGGATGAAGTCTCAAATTGGGTTGGAAGTGACAACCATGCAAATGGCCATCCAAAATAGTGACGTTCAACGTTCGTTGGTACAAATGTCATAACTCTTGCATCTGAACTTCGATTGGAATGATTCAAGATGTTCCAGAAAGATAAGAAGAAGCTCTACAACATAATGCAAGTTCCAAGCTAAGAAAATGAAATGAATATTATTGCCCAAACGATGTCCGGATTACTTTTCCTTGCGTTTTCATACCAATAGTCGCTCACATCGTTTCCAAGCATAAGATCTACAAAATAAACATAAAATGAATGAAAAGTAACTAAGAAACATGAGTATAAGCAACTAATTCAAGTAACAGATACCAGATAAATAGGTATAAAACCTACTTATCAATTACCCCCAAACATAAATTGTTGCTTGTCCCCAAGCATTACAATATAATGTAATCTACATGCTATGCAAGATATGCTACTATGACAATGAATCCCCAGATTTCCAGCCATGTTAAGAATTCCAATAAGATATGCCTTAAAGAAATATCAAGATCCAAGAACAAAGCATCAAACTAATCTAAAGGCATAATGACATACAATCAGATAATCCTAACCTACTATAAAGATGTTGTGTATGTGATGTGTTCACAGATAAGCTTGACAAAAGTGAAGATACCACATGCTATATTGCTTAAGATAGAAAATTGAAGTTTAAATAAAGAACTGCATATACGAATAAGACATCAACTACTCCAACACATCAATACAAACTAAGGTTCAATAATGGGTTTATTCTGCTTTATTTTTACTCACGAGGACGATTTTCACACTTTCCTGCGATGTTTATTGATTTTTTAATTTTTTTTATATATATACATAACGAGTGCATTTTACGCTCCATCTCACTTTCCATTTCCATTTCCATTTAAACAAGTGTGTTTTATGCTCCATCTCGTCCCAATAGCAAGCATACCCATGTGTTCCCAAAGTTTGAGTATCTGTGTTTTCATAGTCTATGTCTACTTTATACACGATTCCATATTTAAAAACAACATTTTCTACTCAACAAACAAACAAGTTATTCTTAAACCAACAAGCAGATATGAATACCTATGTGCTAACCGATAGCATCTAAACAACAAGCATGAATAAAATCATGTATAACATTATAACTAAGCTCATGTTATCCACTAAATTCAAAAATCTATCAAATTACTATGTCATCATTGGCCAAATTAGAATTCAACTAACTAAAAACCTAGGATTATGCAATGTTATGCAACTAAATAGATATTAAGCAAACAAAAAGAAAAAATTTATTTCAAAATTAAACTACTAACTATGCAATTAACTATATGTAATATGAAATTAATCTATATGATGCAATTACACTATATGCTCTAAACTACTGACTAAACCCAATAAATACCCCCAAACTTAAACCGAACAATGCCCTCATTGTAATTAAAAGTGAAAGAATACTTCCCTAAATGGCAATGTCATCTCTGTTCGCCTCCTCAAGTTCCGATGGTATATCAGGCGATGGATAAGTTTGAGATAATCTAAAGTTGGAAACTGAGTGTGGGCTTCTAACTGTCTGAATGCTTGAGTCAGAAATTCTAAAAATTTAGCAGTGTTTATTTTCTATGATTGAGATATGGCACGTCTATGCTGTGTTTGGCTTGTAGTTGGGCGCGGCCGCGCTACCCTATACCCTGGCAACTTCAGTGTTTTTGACTTCTTTTTGATCCTGAATGCTTATAGCAATTGGATTGAACCTGAGAGGAGAAACAATCAAACTATTATTAATACTTACAACTATCTAACATCTACTAAATATGGAAAGCATGAAGAATTAAACATAGGAGAAGAAGTAATTGGAAATGTAAATAAGAATTAAATAAGGAGGGAGAAAGATTAGATGGGGTGCCTCCCATCTAGCGCTCGGTTTATAGTCCGTTAGCTGGACTTTTTTCTTAACACCGATATTTGATTCCTCTACGATAAGCTAAGAACTCTTCATCCATTAGAACTGAAATGTGCATTGGTAGGTTCCCCATCATGAGAGTCCTCAAATTGAAGACACCTAGCATATTTCTTGTAGATGATGTCTCCATTTCTATTGCATAGCCAGGTGCTTCTTTCGATGTATCTGTGAATAGATTTTTGCATTGAGGCATGAAAGATACAACGGCTTTTTCTTCTTTTATTATCTCTTCCTTAGCCCACCATGGTTTGTACGAGGCCTCATAATCGTAGAAATTCTTGCTTTGGATGTGACTACCAAGGGGACATGGGTGTACAAAGTTCACTGAATTTTTCAACTCTGACTGAGAAGGCGCTTGGGGTATTATACAAGTAAGATCATGTTCTGCATTTTCCATTTCCCCAGTTGTCTCCTCAATGAAAACTTCTTTTAGTTCATCCGGTGACATGTACACTTCTGGTTCTCTGTCAGTTTCATCATCCATGTCATAGCACCACTTGTTTTGAGAATAACTGCTCAAGGCTTCAAACATTTGATCCATCTGATTCTGAAGATTTTGAATTGACTTCTCTTGCTCAATCATCTTCTCCTCCGTTGATGCTATAAACTTGAACCACAAATTCTTCAATCTTGATTTCTCTTGTTCAATTTTGAAATCCATGTATTGAGGACCATTCATTGAGGAGTTAATGAGTTGTTCCATCTGTCTGTTAAGATTTTGGGTTGATAACTCCTAACTTATTATCATCTCTTCATGGTCTTCTATGATCTTTGACATGTAACTACTATCTCTCGAGTACGTTGGGCTGCAAGAACATCCAACCTCTCCGAAAGTGTTGCAATTTGTGCTGACAATGTAGAAAATACATTGAGTCCTTCGGTTCTTGTTCCCCTTGGTTGAGGCATATTCGCATAAGGCCATTGATAAGCAAAGTCATCCATGGTACCTGAAAAGAGAAAAATATAGGAAGATAATTAAAATAAATTAAAATGTTTAAATTAAGACTAATTTGATTGAAATTAATGTTGGCAAAAATTATTAAAATAATTCCCCGGCAACGGCGCCAAAAACTTATTAGTCGTTTTACCGATTAATATATATGTGCAAGTATACACGATCAACAAGTAATAAAGAGTAAGTAAAGTATCGTTCCCACGAAGAATTAACTAATAAAGTTTACCAAGCACTAACCCATAACCATTTCAGTCTTATTTAAACGAATTATTTAATATAGTGATGAAAACTATAAAATTAAATAATACTAACTACCCCTAGAATGAAACTAGATAATGAAGACTCGAGATTACAATTTCCCCTATTGAATCATTTAAATCGACACACTTCTTGTTAAGCCAAATTAATTATAGTGGATTGTTAGTCGAGAACACAAAAGTGAAATATAGCCATCTCTCGATCTACCATACCCATATCACATGTATTCCACAATTGATAAAATACACATGAACACCCACGTTATCTAAACTGCTATATGTCTATGCAATTTACATATGAATAGGATTTAAGCCCAAGATCTCAATTGAATACGAGTGGTGCTTCGGTATATGTCTATCCTAAGCATGAATCATACATTCCATCACCATGTAGAACATACAAACACAAGCTATCAAGATCAGATCTAAACCCATACTTCGTTTTTCAAGTTCGTATGGATTATCACAATAATTGATGGGCAATCAACTAAGAAAATAAGCATGAATCTTAATAGACAATCTCATAACAATTAATAAGACTAACAATGAGGTATATCAAAATAAACTAGGCAATAGATTCCATTGTAATCCCAAAATAGAGTTTAACTCATAGTTGAATTAGAATCCAAGATCCACAATTGAGTATACATTGAAAGATACAAATAAAAGTAAAGAGATTTAGGGATTAAGAATAGCAAATCTGAGGTTCTTCTCTTGTTTCACTTCTGAACTTTCAAGGATCTTCAATTGCTTTAATCCCCAAATCTTAGATATTCTAGGGTTCTAATCTATTCTAATCTAATAAGGTAATTAAAGCAA
Source organism: Panax quinquefolius (assembly GCA_020205615.1). NCBI lineage: Eukaryota > Viridiplantae > Streptophyta > Magnoliopsida > Apiales > Araliaceae > Panax > Panax quinquefolius. Next base: position 444,266 of record JAINUW010000604.1, read on the forward strand.
AGAAAAAAGGGCACATGTAATGTATATTGATCCCCCAAGGGTCGAATCCCCTCTACATACTCGTAATACGTCTAATATATAAGCCCTAATTGAACCCCCCCCCCCCTCCAAGTTACGCTTCAATCGCACTATCTAGTGAAAAAGTCATCTCTAGTCAACTTCCGAAGTGGCGCGGCCGCGCTGGAATTGGCCTGAAGTTGGGTGCGTCCGCGATCAAGTATCAAATCACGTTTTTTTGATCCAGGGATTGGTGCGGCCGCACCTAAAATATACTAAAAATCCGCGCGCCTGCGCCAAGGATTTTCTACTGTTGTGTCCTCTGATAAAACGGCCATAACCTTTTATCCAGGAAGAGTTATGGGACCTGCAACCTATCAAATCGAAGCACTCGACGAGCTCTCCAACTTTTATTCTTTGAGAATTGAGAAATAATGCACTCACTAAGGCGGAAATTGGATTGGAAGTGACAGCTATGCAAATGGCCATCCAAAACAGTGACGTTCAACGTTCGTTGGAACAAATGTCACAACTTTTGCATCCGAACTCCGATTAGAATGATTCAAGATGTTTCGGAAAGATAAGAAGAAGCTCTACAACATAATGCAAGTTCCAAGCTAGGAACGTGAAATTAATATGATAGCCCAAACGATGTCCGGATTGCTTTTCCTTGCGTTTTCATACCAATAGTCGCTCACATCGTTCCCAAGCATAAGATCTACAAAATGAACACAAAATGAATGAAAAGTAACTAAGAAACATGAGTATAAGCAACTAATTCAAGTAACGGATACCGGATAAATAGGTATAAAACCTACTTATCAGTAGTGCATTGATGGACAGTTGTTGGTATAATTATGACTAGGGATTATTTGGTATAATTATGACCATTGATGATTACATGAATATTTTTTGCCCGTAGTGCAGGGATGATTAGATGATGTGTTTTATTTATTAAGATGAGTCTCAACAATAAAGTTAATGATAAACTTTTTAAATCATAGAAGATAGTAGATATCATGCTTTACTTGACTCATCTAATGTATTGCTTGTTCCGCTGCAGTTAAACTTGATGTCTATTGTATTTTATCAGTTTAACAATGTTGAAGGCTAACAATAATTTATTTTGCATTATCTTAGTCATAATATTTCTTACTGGGCTAGTCGAGCTCACCCTTTTGCTTTCATTATTCTCTTAAGGAAATGAGAACGTAGCTGGGACTAGTCGGGGAATGGAATGATGGTCCGAGATGGTTGTTTTAGTAGTCCTCACTATTTAGTGTGATAATAATTGTAATGAGGATTGAATTTGAGTTTGGATATTGTCTATGAGATAATATTCGTGTAAAAACTCTCAGCTCGTGTTGTATAATTAAGTTTGTATTTGTATTCAGTACCATGTATTTGGCGACCCAAGATGGGTTATGTATACCTATTTTGGGGGCGTCACAGTTAGTATCAAAGCTTAGGGATATGATCCCTGGTTGAGATGTGAGATAAAAACTAGGAGGGGAGAGACGAGGAATTCCTTCGCTAGTATGATCTACCTAAGTTTATTTGGTATTTAATTGGTCGGTCAGAGTATAGGGATAATATGTGGCATGTTAATTAACCCTTGTTTTGTGGGAGTGTTTTAAAATGGCATCTGAAAATGTCGAGATAAGCAATGAAGCACGTGAGACCGTTGAGTCACCAATGATCAATACCTAGGATAATGTGCAACAAGAAGACATTAATCCTTAGGTAAACAACCACACCGATCAAATGATGAACGATGGGATGTTCAGAGGCTTCATGCAACATCAGACGAGAGTGGCTCCTGTTCAAAATGCAGGTGGAAACAATGGCAACTCTCGGATGGTCACTGCTAAGCAATTCAAGGAGCTGGGACAACCGGAGTTTTTGGGAGAGCCAAAACTACTTAAGGTGGAGACATGGATAAAGTAGATCACCAAGATATTTGATGTCTTGGGATGCTCCGAGGAGCACAAGGTTCCCTTTGCCACCTTCATGTTGTGAGGAGAGGCAGATTACTGGTGGGAATCAGTAAAACATACTCAGCCTGCCGCACTATAAATGTATTGGAAAAAGTTCCAAGAACTGTTCAATGATAAGTACTTTACCAAAAGTATTCACCACATGAAGGAGGTGAAGTTTATCAAGTTGGAGCAAAACAATATGACCGTGTCGCAGTACGAGGCAAAGTTTGCCGAGTTGTCCCAGTTCGCATTCCATTTAGTTGATAATAAGGAGAGAATGACGCGAATGTTTCTGCGAGGTTTGAAACCCAAAATACGTCAATACCTCATTTCTCACAAACTTTTCTTATATTCAGATGTTGTGAATATGACTCAGTTATTAGAACGCGATAATGAGTCAACCCAACCAAGAGAGAGTAGCCGACAAATCGATAATACCAGTGGTAGTAGTCATCATAGTGGTGACAACAAACGTGGAGGGAATCAACATGCCAGAAATGGTAACCACTTCGGTGGTAATCATGGCCAAGACAATAGAAGTGAAAATTTTAAGAAGAGAAGGTTCAACAACGATGGAAAGATAGTAGCACCAACACTCGTTTTCAAGGAAGGAGAACGACCACCGATCGTATGCTTCAAATGCGGAGGGGAGGGTCACATCAGTCTAAACTGCAAGATGCAGTCTGAAGCATGTTACAATTGCAGAAAAGAAGGTCACCTAGCTCAATTTTGTCATGTAGTGAAGTCAAGTCTAGCTAAGATGGTGACGCCAAAGGATGTCCCTGACAAGTCAAAATCGGTAGTTTAAGAGAGAGTGTTTTTTGTGACGAGGAACCCAAACGATGTTATCACTGGTAAGTTAATCATAAACTCTTGCGAAGTCTATACCTTATTCGATACCGGTTCTACCCACTCTTTTATTTTACTTAATTGTGCTCAACGTTTAAACTCGACTCCGGATAAATTAGACTTTGACTTATATGTTGAAACTCTGTTGGGAGAAACCTTCATTACATCCACTATTTATAAATCTTATTTGATTCAAATCATCACCCGCACATTACCTGTTGATCTTATCTCTTTGAAAATACTTGCATTCGATGTGGTTTTAGGGATTGATTGGTTAACCACTCATCATGCTAAAATTGATTATTTTCGTAAGGTTGTTAGCTTTCATATTCCTAACCAACCTATTATACGAATTCAAGTAACCAAACCACTAAAGTCAATCAATGTCATATCAAGCCATAAAGCTATTCGTTTATTAGAAAATGGATGTCAAGCTTTCTTAGCTCGTCACGGATTTAAACAAAAATACATTAGTCTTGAATGATATTTCTATTGTTAATAAATTTCCTGATGTATTCGCTGAAGAACTTTCTGGCCTACCCCCAGGGCATGAAATTGAATTTTGTATCGACCTTGAATATGATACAAAACCCTCAAATATTTCTTCTCCTAAAACGAACATAACATGCGCTGAATACGTTGGCTAGAGCTGTTGAAGATTACGACCATACCATTCAATATCATTGTGGAAGAGCGAACGTGGTAGCTGACGAGTTGAGTAGAAGATCATATGCGGTTATGAGTGTGACGTTGTTAACACAAAGACCCATTTCATACGACTTACAAATGATGGAGATAAAGTTAAAGACTCCAAGAATCCATGTGATGATGGCAAATATACGATTAAAACTGACTTTAATCGATAAAGTTAAAGCCGATCAAGCTATAGACTCAGAGCTGATGAATGTGAAGAAGAAAGTTCAAGAGGGCATTATTCTAGAAGCAAGAATCGATGGAGAGAGGAAATCTCAACCCTCGATTTTATTGGCCCATTTGAAATCCTCGACCGAGTAGGAACTGTGGCCTATAGACTCACCTTACCACCAAGCATGTCTCGTATTCATAACGTTTTTCACATATCTATGTTACGTAAATATGTGAAAGACCCAGACAACATTATTGAATTAGAACCAGACGAGATAGCGGAAGATTTAACGTATGAAGATGTACCTGTTAAAATCTTGGATAAGAAGGATAATATTCTACGTTCCAAGGCTATACCTCAAAAGTTAGAATCTAAACAAGGTATCCTCACCTCTTCGACATACCAGGTACGTACGCAAATTTCGAGAGCGAAATTTCATAAGGAGGAGAGATTGTGATATCCCAAATTTTATGAAATGAAAGTAATCAATTTTCTCATAATTATTATGTTATTTAGTAAATGGTTAAATTGATAAAGGTTAAAGTTAAGGGTGATATTTGAAAATTTTTACAAAGTAATCAAGTTGATATAAATTATTCGTTGTGTCGGGGAATATTCGTTTGGTCAGGGAATATTCTTTTTGTCAGAGAATATTCGTTCGATGACAATATAATTGGAGGACCCCACAATGAAAGTATTGTCAGAGTTAGAAAATGACAAAAATATTTTTTTATAAAAATAACAGCGAAAGTTTTACCATTAAACTGTTGAACTACCCGGTGGTAAAAGTACAGTAATACGTGTGGTTGCATAATAACACGCAGTATTGATTATTGATGCTTTCGTGAGAAGTCACTCAGTTATACTCAATTATTGCTACAGTAATTGATGCATAGTATCTCACGTTATTTGATTCAATTATTGTCACAGTATTAATATTTTATATTATTAAATTAATAATTAAGACGACAAAGTTATTCATATTATTATTTGCAATATTGACGATGTCTAGAAAGTTCTGTCAAGGAGATGTTTGGTCACCTAATTACGCGCCAATAGGGAGAAATCCTTATCGAAAAGCCCCCTCTTTCTTGGGAATGATCTGGTTGTTAAATATTGTAAGTTATAATATTAATGATGAATAATTTTTTATAGATTAAAAATGTGTTTATTAAAGATAAATGATTTGTGGTAAATATTTATTTAATTTTTGATATAAATATAAGGAATTGTTATGAGACATTTGCTGTAAGTTTGACTTAGTATTCTGTGTGAAGATTTACTAATTTTATGGACCATTAATGGTGGTTTTAATAGTTAATCATGTGGTTGTAATAGTAAATTAATATGGACCATTGATGGTGGTTTTAATAGTAAATCACACTGGACCATTGATGGTGATTTTAACAGTAAATCAATTTGGACAATTGATGGTGGTTTTAATAGTAAATCAATCTGGACCGTTGGTGGTAGTTTTAATAGTAATCAATATGCACTGTCGATGGTGGTTTTAAAAGTAAATCAATCTGGAGCGTCAGTGGTGGTTTTAAAAGTAAATTAATCTGGAACGTCGGTGGTGGTTTTAAAAGTAAATTAATCTGGTTTGTCAATTGTGGTTTTAATAGTAATCAATATGAACCGTCCGTTCTAATAGTAAATCAATCTAGACCGTTCATGAATTAGTTACTATTTAGTCCATTCTCCTATAAATAGAAGCTTAATTCTTCTTTCATTCTCACCAATTCACTAAGACTCACAAGAGAACCTATAGAGAGGGAAACTATAGAGAGTAAGAAGAAGAGTATTCTGCTACTTCACTATTGCAGTATCCAGTCTTCTACTAAGGTAAGGGATATTATTTGATGTAATCATAAAGGGTGTTATTTCTTTTGTATTTGTAAGGGGTATTATTTCATTCGTATTCATAAGAAATACTATTTTTCGTAGTCATCCTTTAATATGTTGGAACAACCTGTCTACGCGAATTACGTACCGTATGACAGGTGAAAACTCATTTGTAGTTTTGTATGTTATTTCTTTTTATATTCTTAAATCTAAACTTACTATGGTAAGTATTGCTTCTATAATCCTTGAAATTAGTGGAATATCCTTGAGTTTTGCGCTTCATCTAGTATCGTTTCATTGGAATATTGATCTTAATTTTCTTATTAAATATCAATATTTTTCTCGGGGTACTATTCACGGGTTACTATTCACCCATATACTATTCACTCAAATATTGTTCACTCGGGTATTTGGGACACTTTTCATGCTAGGGTACTATTCACGAATTACTATTTACCCGGTTACTATTTACTCAAATATTGTTCACTTGGGTATTTGTGGCATTTTTTATGTCAGGGTACTATTCACGAGTTACTATTCATGGGTTACTATTCACCTGGTTACTATTCACTAAAAAATTATTCACTCGGGTATTCGGGACAGTTTTCATGTTGGGGTACTACTCACGAGTTACTATTTGCGGGTTACTATTCACTCGGTTACTATTCACTCAAATATTATTCACCTAGGTATTCGGGGCACTTTTTATGTCGGGGTACTATTCACGGGGAACTATTTCCGAAGTACTATTCACATGGTACTATTCATGGGGTACTATTCATCGAAAAATTTAATTTTTTTCTGTCCAAATTATTTTTGATACATGGATATTATTCTTGAATTTTAATCCATAAAGCAGTATCATGTCGACAATCTAGACATTATTGAATTCTGGATAAATTAAATTAGAAACTTTAAAAATTTATCCTTTATTTTTTTTAATTGAATTCTTATATCATTGTCATCATCTTCATGCTTATATTGTGATGAAAGTCATCTTTGGCTTAAGTGCATAGATGGACTGTTGATTGGTATGATTATGACCAAGATCATTCGGTATAATCATGACTCGTAATGTTGCAAATGATGTGATAAAAGTCCTCATTGGCTAGTAGTGAATTGATGGACAGTTGTTGGTATAATTATGAACATGAATTATCCAGTATAATCATGACCATTGATGATTACATGAATATCCTTGGCCCGTAGTGCATGGATGATTCGATAATGTGGTTTATTTATTAAGCTGAGTCTCAGCGATAAAGTTAATGATAAACTTTTTAAATCATAGAAGATAGTAGATATCATGCTCTACATGACTCTTCTAATGGATTGCTTGTTCCGCTGCAGTTAAACTTGATGTCTATTGTATTTTATCAGTTTAACAATGCTGAAGGCTAACGATAATTTATTCTGCATTATCTTAGTCATAATATTTCTTACTGGCCTAGTTGAGCTCACCCTTTTTCTTTCATTGTTTTCTTGAGAAATGAGAAGCGAAATGAGACTAGTCGGAGAGGAGTGGAGTGATGGTCCGAGATGGTTGTTTTAGTAGTCCTCACTATTTACTGTGATAATAAATGTAATGAGGATTGAATTTGAGTTTGAATATTTTCTATGAGACAATATTCGTGTAAAAACTCTCAGCTCATGTTGTATAATTAAGTTTGTATTTGTATTCAGTATCATGTATTTGACGACTCAAGATGGGTGATGTATACCTATTTTGGGGGCGTCACAATATTGGTCAATAGTCCATAATCAATCTCATTTATTATCATACAAATCATCATATGTATCAATAAATAAAATGATTTCATATATATATGAATATCATTTAATGAGCAATTTTAAGTTGCATGAAATCCAATTTTAAGATTAAAATAAACTCTTTATTTAAATTATAAAATTATTACGTTAATATTATATATATATAATATTTAACCAGTAATCAATATACCAGGCCACATTATAACTATTATATATATAGGTATACTATATATAACTATTATATATAGTATACTAATCGATATGATTAGTTATATATATATATATATATATATATATATATATATATAGCTTGACAGTACCATTGTTCAAACGTTAATACTATATATATACATACTGATAAGTATTATTACGTTCTAGACCAATAAACATTCACGCGGATCACGGATTTAGTGAAACAAAAAAAAATGTTTTTCAAAAATTGGTTTCGCGTATGATTTTTTATATAAAATAATAATTTTATACAATAAATTATGCCTAATAAATTATTCTCAATATATACCCATATATATATGGAATCAAAACAATTAATAATTCGCATAAAGTTTGTCTCTGATGCCACTGTAAGGTTTTGTGAAGATCAAAGTAGCAATCAAATTGCAAAAATAGCGGAAGCAAAGTAAAATCAGATTTTAAAATTTTTCACAAACCAATTACCCAGATCATCCTTTATGCATATTATTAATTAAAACAAAGAACAAGAAGTTGTGGAATCATACCCTTGTAGATACGAGCTTCCACAGATACGAGTTCAACTCCTACTTCTCCGTGATCTCCTCGAATCTCCAAGTAGATTCCTTCCTTTGATCAATATTAGCCACCCAAGTGTGTGTCCTCTAGAGGTGATCCATCAAGGAAAAAAAATATTCAAGAAGAATGGTGAATTGACTCAAACCCTAGTTTTTTATATCTCTATAGAAAAAGGGGTGTACTCTCCAACAATTGGAATCACATTTTTTTGATATCTGATATAAGACTCCTCTTATAAAGATATCAGATAACCCTATTTAATTAAAATAAGATATTATTTATTTAATTAAATAGGCTCCCTAATCTTATTAGGGATAAATAATTAAACTCATTTAACTAATTTTGCCTCCTAATCCTATTAGGAATAAATGAGAGTACTTATATTAAATTAATTCCTAAACTCTTTTAGAAATTAAAATAATAATAATTTTAATAATATTAATAAGACTCCTCTTATTAATTTATATTTAATATTTCTTAAATATTAAATAATAATATTAAGCTATTTAATTTATTCTATCACCATAGATTAAATTAAATATACTTAAATATATTATTACGATTATGTCATTAACTTCTTAAATAATTATTCTTCCTTTTATGGTGTGACCCTTTAGGTTCTCCATATTAAACCGGTTGTGAATAAATCAATTAGAACAATTATAATCTTATTTAAATAAATAAATTAAACTATTAATTTATTTAAATAAATAATATTTATTCTACAATAGGGATAAGCCTCCCTAGCGATCAACGACATTTTAGATAATATAGATTTCAACATTAATCATAAAAAAACCTTTGAGTAAATAGTTACCGTACAATTCAATCCTTCCACCATACAATGTCCCAATTAAATATAAGACATGGAATTACTATCAAGTCTTATTTTATTTAATTATATGTATTTCGATTCCTAAATGCACAACTCCTAATGAATAAAAATTAGAAACTATTTTCTAATTCCATTCCACCTTGGGCAAGGATTCCTAGGTTGTCATTTATCAAATCGCATAGGACATTTCACTTCTGTTACTAGAAGTGGTAGATTATTTATTGATCATTCATTATCTCCATATATAACTTATTACACCCAAGCATACCCTTTGATATACTATAAGAGTCTTAAGGAATAAGTCAAAGTGTAATTCATTATATATAAGATACTATGATGATCTCAAGTCTAAGGATCATTTGTACTACTATCACTACAGGAATTCATATTGATAAATAAGTAAAACTCCATTAGGTATTCCTTAGCGAGTCACATTCAGTGAACTTATTCTCTAATAAGCACCTGCATACTTGATTTAATGTCTCCACACAAATGATTATGAGATCAATAATCCTCATCCAATGAGCAAGCAACGTACATGCCAATCTATCCGAATTCACTAATCCCCTTTTTAGTAATCCATTGATTGAGAACATTTTAGTTTTTGTTATCTAAGAATTTAGATCTCATTAGCTTGATCTCATCATGATTCTAAAAGCATTGCTTAAAACTATGGGTTTATCATATATTATTAAAACAACACCGTGTAGATAATAAATGCCTTTAATAAATAATTCTTTTATTAATAAATAAATAAGATTGATTACAAAGTATATGCTCTATCATCATACATGATTGGATTGGCTTGTATGCATACTACTTTCATTGATCACATGTCTTATGCTGGAGATAACAAGAGACATCAAAGGAGATTAACAACACACAATCAATTAGCAATTTGAAGCCCTAATTTTGAGAAAAAAATATTGGAGGAATGATTGAATGTCAGAGTCACGAAAATTATAGATTGAAACTAAGAAGAAGGGTGGTTTTGGATTCATTTTACTTCTTTAATTCAATAATTGTATTTGGGATGATGATTACTTTGATGATTTCAGTTTTTATTTCATTTGTGATGAACTAATTTACTTGTTAGGCTTATGACGAATCTTGATGGTTGGACAATGATTATGTAGTCCTTAATTTTAGTTTAATAATCTATCATTCAGTTTATCTATTATGATTTGTGCTTTAATTTATGAATTGCTTGATCACCAATTCTATGTGGATTTGTATGGACTCGAGAGATGATGTATGAATCTAGACTTAGTCAGTATAACATGTGTTCTTGAATTCTGTGTTCGGATGGAATCTTGATGAATGTTAGGGTAGTGATATGCCTAGCATTGCATGTAATTGGGGAGATAACTTGAACTTAAACCTTATTTGATTGTAATTCACATAGAGATATAGTGAATTAGTTGATTAGGGTGTTTGGCTTCATTCTATCTAATTTGTGGATTTAAGTTAATATTGTATTAGTGCATCGAGAGATGGCTAGTTCTATTTGAGTGTTCTTGATTAATAAACTGGGATGGTGAATTGAACTGTAATAAGGTTTAATAATCAGAGTGAGACTTAAAGTGAAGTTGTAAGCCTAATTCTCTAAGATTTGCTTAAAATTATAGTTTTTAAGTTTATTGATTGCTTGGTATTTTTAATATTTTTAGTTTTTAATAGTTATAATCATTGAGTTAGATAGTTTAAAAAAATTTGGATTAATATAACGCTAGTAATTGTTAGGATTAATTTTATACTAATCTCTGTGGGAACGATACTTGACTTATCACTGTATTTAGGGCTGAGCAAGTAACCAAATTGGAACCGAAACTGCACCAAAAACCGCACAAACCACACCAATTAAAACCGTACCAACGGTTCCGGCGTATGTGGCGATTTTAGGTGGGTTGAATAACCAAATTTACTGTTCCGGTTTGGTTACTAGCCAAAACCGCACTCATAAAACCGAAACCGCACCATGTGTGTGTATGTATGTATTATCTCTAGTAAATTCTAAAGTTACTTTTCACTTGAACACGCTCAGAGAAAACTCCAGTCTTGCATTGTCATTTTTTTCACCAATTGAAAGAAGATGTTAGGGGTTATAGAGTCAAAAATTAAGCAATTGGATTTTGAAAATTCGAATTTGTTTGATGCGTTATTGGAGGGGCTTATAGCTGAGGGGCTCGAGCACTTGATGCATTAGTTAATGTCAATGCTATAATAGTAATAGTCTAATATATTATTTTTCAAATTAGGTATAGTTAGGATTATATTCTATAATTCCTCCCTGCAATATATGAGATAGAATTTCATTCTATCTCCAGTATATGCTTTTAATTTTTGGGGAACTAGATAAACATTCTTTCTTGTTATCGAATATGTGGTCTCCGTTGTTTTATATAACGTATATTTTAGTTTTAAAGCATGCTTGATATAATTCCCATTGCCGACTTTGTCACTAAGTTAATTGCTCGATGTAAGTTTTATGTTAAATTTTATTGAAGGCTTATACTTTTCTTTGTTTCAATTGGTTATGGAACCGAAACCGCACCAATTAAAACTGCACCGCACACTTTAAAACCGCACCGCACCAATCACAAGCGGTTTCGGGTGTGGTTTTAAATTTTTCAAACCGCACCTCAGCGGTTTCGGGTTCGGTTTGGACTTCAAACTGCACCAAACTGCACCATGCTCACCCCTAACTGTATTACTTGTTGACCACGTGCACTTGCGTGTGAGCATAATTAGATTTTGACCAACTACATCTCCTTGGGGGTGCTCATGTTCTATTCATAAAGAAGAAAGATCGTAATATGCGACTTTGTATTGATTATCGGGAGTTGAATCATGTCACCGTAAAAAATAGGTACCCGTTGCCTCACAGTGATAACCTATTTGACCAGTTGCAAGTCGCTAAATTCTTTTTAAAGAACGATCTTCGTTCCAAATATCATCAGTTAAAGATTAAAACTGATGACATTCTAAAGACTGCTTTTCGAACTCGGTACGGGCATTACGAATTCCTAGTTATGTCTTTTGGATTGACCAATACTCATGTTGCCTTCATGGATATGAGGAACCGAGTATTCAAGGAATATTTGGATCATTTTGTGGTTGTCTTTATTGATGACATCCTCATATACTCCAAAAGCCGTGAAGATCACGAGCAACACTTGAGGCTGATACTTCAAAAGCTTCGTGAGAACAAGTTATATGTTAAATCGAAGAAATGCGAGTTCTGACTTGAGGAAGTAGCATTCTTTGGGCACGTGATATCAAATTATGGAATATATGTTGTGTAAGACCCCAACTTTTATGAATAAAGAATAATTTTCTTGAAATATATTTTTGAATATTATGGTGAGGATTTGATATAATGTTATAGTTGTGGGTAATATTTACAAATTTTGCAAAGTAAGCAAGTGGTTATATAATATTCAATTGGTCGGGGAATATTCGTTTTAACAGGAAATATTCGCACGATGGCACAATCATTAGTGGACCCCACAACGGAAGTATTGTCATAGTTAGAAAGCATGTAATTATGTTTTTTATAAAAATAACGGCGAAAGTGTTACCGTTAAAACTGTTGAACTACCCGGTAGTAAAACTACAGTAATACGCGTGGTTACATAGTAGCACACGGTATTGATTATTGATACTTACGTGATAAGTCACTCAATTATACTCAATTATTGCTACAGTAATTGCTGCATCATATCTCTCATATTATTGATTCAATTATTGTCACAGTATTATATGCATAATATGTTATATTTTTAAATCAATAATTGAGACGGCAAAGTTATTCATATTATTATTTACAATATTGACAATGTCTAGAAGTTCTGTCAAGGAGAGGTTTGGTCACCTAATTGCGCGCCAATAAGGAGAAATCCTTATCAGAAAGCCACCTCTTTCTTGGGAACGATCTGGTTGTTAAACATTATGAGTTATAATATTAATGATGAATAAGTTCGTATTGATTAAAGATGAAATTGATAATTCCATTGTATGGGAATTATTAGTGTTAGTGGAAATCGACATTTATTTTGATAATAATTAATGTCTGGAAGTTATATTGACCAATCGAGTATTTAACCGGATAAATGAACAACTAATTGCTATTAATTCACATGCTTATAACTATGTGTTCACATGTGTGTACTATTGATTCATATGATTTACTATTAGGGGAGTTGGTACAAGATTGATAATACTTGCATGACTAAATTAAAAATAGAGGTATAGTTGAAGGTACTATATTGTAATTAGTTTTTTCACATGCTTATACTATTGAGTCACATGAATGAACTATTAATTCACATAATTTACTATTAGGGGAGGTGGTGGAAGTTTGATAATACTTGCAGGACTAAATTAAGAATGAGAGAAAAGTTAAAGGTATTGTACTGTAATATTTTGAGCCCCAAAACGTGCAATTATCAAAACTATATTTTCCTATAAATATAAGCTCATTCTTCCTTCCTTTCTCACCAATTCACTAAACCTTTAGAGCAATTATTATAGAGAGAAATTATAGAGAGAAAGAAGAAGAGAAGTCTGCTACCTCACTATTCTAATATCCAGTTTCTTCTAAGGTAAGGGGTATTATTCTTTCGTATTCATGAAGAGAGTTATTTTCTTTCAATACTCGTAAGGGTTGTTATTCAATTCTTTATTATTATGTTGGAATAACTTGTCTATGCGAAGTACCGCATACATGGTGAAATTCTTCTGTTATTCCATTCTTTATTATTATGTTGGAATAACACATGCGTGCGGGTTCATCGCATGCCCGGTGAATTCTATTGTTATTCCATTCTTTATTATTACATTGGAATATCCCGTCATGCATGCGGATTATGTATGACTGGTTTCATTCTTTATTATTTGTTGAAATATATCACATGCATGCGGATTACGTATGACCCGGTTCCATTCTTTATTATTCTGTTGGGAATAACCTGTTTGTGTGGTCTATCGCATTCCTGGTGAATTCTTCTGTTATTCCATTCTTTATTATTATGTTGGAATAACCTGTCTATGTGGATTACCACATACATGGTGAATGATCCTTCGTCTTCATTCTTTATTAAATTGTGGAAATGATTTGTCTACGTGGATTACCGCATGGTGGACGAAAATCCATTTGCAGTTTCATATATTCTATTATACTCAGTTGGTTAAAGTTTTGACTTCTATACTCCATGAAATTAGTAGAATATCCTGGATATTTGCGCTTCATCCAGTATCTTTTCATGAAAATACTCTTCTGAGCATTCTTAAATTTTACTCCATAAAGCAGTATTATGTTGACAATTTGGATGTTATTGATTTCAGGATAAATTAACTTATAAATCTTTAAAATTTCTTCTTGAACTTGTTTTATTGAATTATTATGTCATTGTCATCATCCTCATGCTTATATTGTGATGACAGTCATCTTTGGCTTACGTGCATAGATGGACTCAGTATGATTATGACCAGAGATCATTCGGTATAATCATGATATGGCCTGTAGTGCATTGATGGAAAGTTTTTGGTATGATTATGACCGGGGATTATTCGGTATAGTCATGACCATTGATTATTTAATGAATAACCTTGGCCCGTAGTGCAGGGATGATTCGATGATGTGGTTTATTTATTAAGCTGAGTCTCAGCGATAAAAAATTGATTTAAATATTTTAAATCATAGAAGATAATAGATATCATGCTCTACTTGACTCTTCTAATGGATTGCTTATTCTGCTACAGTTAAACTTGATGTCAATTGTATTTTATCAGTTTAACATTGTTGAAGACTAATCATAATTTATTCTACATTATCTTAGTCATAATATTTCTTATTGGGCTAGTTGAGCTCACCCTTTTGCTTTCATTGTTCTCTTCAGGAAATGAGAACGTAATCGGGACTAGTCGGGGAACGGAGTGATGGTCCGAGATGGTGTATTAGTAGTCCTCACTATTCTATAAAATAGTGTGACAATGAAACGCCCGAGAAAATCAAAATTTTATGACAATTAAATTTTTATTTGATTATGTAAATTAAATGAATTTAATTGATTTATTTTGTGAGTAAGCTATGTGAAGGTCATTCTATGACCTAGAATGTGTTTATATGATTAGTAATCTGGCTACGTACTAGAACTAATTGTTTAGAATTTCCAAGACAAAAATAAATGTTTTTCGAGAAATTCACGTAAAAACACAATTCATCCGTTTCTGTTCGGGGAATTATTTTAAAATTCTGAAAAATGCGTAATGATAAAATATCGAGATGAGATGAAATATCTGATAATATTTCATTTATGGCAAACGAAGTTTTCGCCTGCGGACTTAAAACCTAAGAGTTGAGTGTATTGATTTTCGAGAAGGAAATGGAACGCGTAGGAGGATTTGCGTTATGTTAAAGCGTGTGTTATACAAGGATGGTACTATTTAGTATCTATGTATAATACGATGAGGTAATTCGAAGTACAATAAGATTATCGTACGAGTATTATACGAAGAAAATACGTGAATTATACGTATAGAATACGATTAGTATTATGGAATTAAGTTAAGACTTAATGTTAATTCATTTGGGTTGGATTATGTTTAGTCCAATCAATTGAATGAGCAAGCCCAAGCGATTATTGTGTTAAGCCCAAGTCAAGGCCCAATATTAGATTGGTTAAGCCCAATGCAAGAAAAACCGAACTGTGGATCGAACCGGTGAGTCACCGAATGGGTAAAACCCATGGGGCAACCCATGGGGATGACCCATAGGCAAGGTGGGCCAGCCCTTGGTGTGAAAGGCAAGCATAACACTTGGTCACCAAGTATTTTACTTGGTGACAAAGTGTTGAATAGTAAGGAGGTGGTGGTGTATTGTCCATTTTGCCCTCCATTTCATTTGCCTATAAATAGAAAGCAAAAGTTGGTCTATTGGGAGTTTTTCAAATTGTCAACCTAGATTATTGAGAGAGAGAGAGCTAGACTAAACCAAAAGTTCTAGTTTGAAGCTTTGCTTAAGAGTTTTCATGATTTCCTAAGAGTTCTTAAGGTAATATTTTTTAATTCTAATTCCATCTCTTTTGGTTTTCTTTTAGTATGGAGAATCATAAATGGGTGGTGTATATCTGGTATGGTGGAATAAGAATGACTTATTATAGATTCAATCTCTATAAGTCATGAAATCACAGAAATTATAAGGTTTGATATAGTTTAAAACCATGAAAATAATGATTGTTGAGTTTGATTGTTGCTAAACAATTGAACTCCATCAATACATAAATATGTGCATCTTTCTTGGTTAGGATGTAGATATGAAGTCCATGGAGTATTCCATGTGATTTGTCCTAGAGAACATTAGTAACAAAGTTATGGCGAATTTCACGAAAATAGACGTTGAACGTCGTAAACGTTGAAATTCCGGATTGGTAGTCAAAAGTTGCTCTGAGACTTGAAAACATTATTTTTCAATGTCAACACGTGAGTTAGGGTATTTAAGATTCGTGGGTTCGAGAATCATCGGATTTTGACTTAGAATGAAGAAAATGAGCATTAAACGCTCATTAACGTTTACGAGCGTTTAAAAAAATTAACTCAATAGTGAATTTTGAGTTAACAGATTTGAAAGTATCGAATTCTTATATGAACGTATAGAGTATGTCATTTATGACGTGTAGGCTTTTGAACAGACCAAATTGGACTTATAACGAAGAAGTTATGGCTCTGAGAAACTCACCAAAATATTTTAAATGTGGAATTTTTTCAGTGTTTGAGGTCCATGCGCCATGACCCAGATAAGTGTGTTAAAAGTCGCGTCGCGATCTTCAAGACAAAGATGTATTTAGCTCTATTGGAAATGGCGCCTCAACGCCACTTGTATAAGGAAGTCTAGCGCCCATGTCACCGAGACCGGACACAGCTATCGTTAAGGGCTACTGTCTTGTACTAAGATGTCATGTCATGCTTGGATGCGGATGCAGGGTGATTGTTGAATGACTTAGGTTTTGAGCTGTAATTGTTCTAAGACCTACAATAGTAAAGTTTATTCACTTCATAAGTGTATTAAAACTATTCATATGCTACCTATACTAAGGTATATGGTATTGAAACTTAGGAATTAAATGAATGTTAGTAAGTTATGAATGAAGAACACAATGTGTTATCTATAAACCCTAGTCGGGGGATCAACGTTGGTACTTTATCAACGATGATAGAGTCCGGTTAATAACGCCAGTTGGTTAATAAGCCGGGATGAAGGGTAATAAGTCGAATTGACTTTAGTAAAGTTATTAAGTTAACTAAGACATAGAAGAGAAAGAAGTTTGTAGGAACAATGTGAATAATTGTTTGATAGCTAATTATAGTGTGCTATGTGAATATATCATATAGATTTTGTAAAGGTTGTGGTCAGTCGATTAAGTTATTTGAAGACGCTGAAAGGCAAGGTTTCTTAACGCTTGTCTAACTTTCAAGTTAGTCAAGTTTTATGTGATTCATTGTACTAAATTGTACAACTGGTTTTAAAGAAAGGGTCGATGCCAGATTTAATTCGGCTAGACTACTCAAAAGATATAGATTGATTTATATTCATATCTTTCTATATAGAAATGTTAACGCTATCCTATGCCAAGTAATTGGTAGGGATGTGAAGGTAAGGTTTGTCTATGAACAAACAAAAGTATTTTTCATCGATTTTTCGATGGGCACGCGAGTTTGCCAAAACTTAAACGTAAATACGTTTAACGAATGAATGTTGATCAACATAGAGTACTATAGGTTGATCACCTAGAAGTGCTCGTAAGTAATGCGAATGTACAGCCTTGGTGCCATGATATCCTTTTCAAGTATAAAAACCGAAAGCTACTGTTCATGGTCTATCGACCGGTTCAGAATTCCTAATCTACTCTATACTTTGGGAATTGATGTTATGAAATGTTAAAGTATTATTGCTTCATAATACTTCATAACTATTTGTTCAGTTATGTATGAATTGTTATATAATTCACGAATGTGGTATTACTATTATCCTTTGTGAAACTTGCTGAGCTCGTTATGCTCACTTCTTGCGTGAATTATATGATTGCAGTCAAGGATGAACGTACTGAGAATGCTAAGAGAGATAAGGGTAAGGCTAAGATGGATACTTAACCATCGTGTAATAGATTAGTATGTTTGTATGTATTATACATTATGAACAACGAATGATGTAATCAGTTTATGAACCTAGGAAGGATTATACTCTGATTGTAATAAGAAGATAGTAATTACATTCATTTTGTTGTATTTCAATGGAATGTTTGTATGGTTATGAGTATAGTGTAGCACCATATGTCGGGTTGGAAGATACCCGAATTTGGGGGCATCACAGATAATAAATGTAATGAGGACTCTATTTGAGAGTGGATATTGTCTAGAAGACAATATTCCTGTTTAAACTCTCAGCTATGTTTTGTCGTATATTACACGACGGTTGTATAATTAAGTTTGTATTTGTATTCTGTACCATGTATTTGGCGACTCAAGATGGGTGATGTATACCTATTTTGGGGGTGTCACATTTGGTATCAAAGCTTTGGGATATGATCCCTGGCTGAGATGTGAGACAAGAACTAGGAGGGGAGAGACGGGAAATTCCTTCGCTAGTATGACCTACCTACGTTTATTTGGTATTTAATTGGTCGGTCAAAGTATAGGGATAATATGTGATATGTTAATTAACCCTTGTTTTGTGGCAGTATTTAAAAATGGCATCCGAAAATGTTGAGATAAGAAATGAAGCACACGAGACCGTTGAGTCACCAACGATCAATACTAAGGAAAATGTTCAACAGGAAGAGAATAATCCTCAGGTAAACAATAACACTGATGAAATGGCGAACAATGGGATGTTCAGAGGCTTTATGCAATTCATGCAACATCTGGCGAGAGTGGCTCCTGTTCAAAATGCAGGTGGAAATACTGGCAACTCTCGGACGGTCACTGCTAAACAGTTCAAGGTGCTGGGACCACCAGAGTTTTTTGGAGAGCCAAAAAACTCTAGCGAAGTTTATACTTTATTTGATACCAGTTCTACCCATTCCATTATTTCTCCTACTTGCGCTTAACGTTTAAATTTGACTCCGGAGAAATTAGACTTTGACTTATCTGTTGAAACTCCGTTGGGAGAAACCTTCATTACATCCATGGTTTATAAGCCTTGTTTGATTCAAATCGGTAACCGCACATTACCTGTCGATCTTATTGCTTTGAAAATACTTGCATTTGATGTGATTTTAGGGATTGATTGGTTAACTACCCATCATGCTAAAATCGATTATTTTCATAAGGTTGTTAGCTTTCATACTCCTAACCAACCTATTATACGAATTCAAGCAACCAAACCACTAAAGTCAATCACTGTCATATCAAGCCATAAAGCTATTCGTTTATTGAAAAACAGATGTCAAGCTTTCTTAGCCCATGTCACGGATTTAAATAAAAATACGTCAGATTTGAATGATATTTCTATTGTTAATAAATTTCCTGACGTATTCCCTGAAGAACTTACTGGCCTACCTCCCAGAGCGTTAAATTGAATTTTGTATCGACCTTGAATCCGGTATAAAACCCATTTCCATAGCCCCATATTGAATGGCTCCTATTGAACTTTAGGAGTTAAAAACCCAACTACAGGAATTGTTAGACATTGGTTTCATTCGTCCTAGTACGTCTCCTTGGGGTGCTCTTATTCTATTCGTGAAGAAGAAAGATGGAAGTATGCGACTTTGTATTGATTATCAGGAGTTGAATCATTTCACCATCAAAAATAGGTACCCGTTGCCTCACATTGATGACCTGTTTGACTAGTTGCAAGGAGCAAAATTCTTTTTTCGAGATTGATCTTCTTCGTTAGGATATCATCGGTTGAAGATTAAAACCGATGAAATTCCAAAGATCGCTTTCGAACTTCAGATGCAGAAAGCATATGAATTCCTAGTCATGTCTTTTGGATTGACTAATGCTCTTGCTGCCTTTGTGGACATGATGAACCGATTATTCAAGGAATATTTGGATCACTTTGTGGTCGTCTTTATTGATGACATCCTCATATACTCCAAAAGTCGTGAAGACCATGAGCAACACTTGAGGCTGATACTTCAAAAGTTTCGTGAAAACAAGCTTTATGCCAAGTTGAAGAAATGTGAGTTCTGGCTTGAGGAAGTTGCATTCCTTAGGCACGTGATATCAAATCATGGAATATCTGTTGACCCAACAAAGATTGAAGCAATTCAATGGTGGGAGCAACCAAAGTCAGTGAACGAAGTACGTAGCTTTCTTGGCTTAGCTGGTTATTATCGGAGATTCGTGGAAGGATTTTCTCGAATCGCTACTCCATTAACTTAGCTGACTCGAAAAGATACAAAGTCTGGATGGAACAGGGAATGTGAGAAGAGTTTTCAAGAACTCAAGAGAAGACTCATTTCAGCACCTGTTCTGACAATACCATCTGGCTCGGAGGGATTTGTCGTCTACAGTGATGCTTCTGGTAAGGGGTTAGGATGTGTTCTCATGCAACATGGGAAAGTCATAGCCTATTCCACACGATAACTTAAAGAATATGAGAGAAATTATCCTACTCATGATCTAGAGTTGGCAGCTGTCGTTTTGCGCTTAAGATTTGGAGTCATTACCTATATAGAGAGGATCTATACGGATCATAAAAGCCTCAAATATTTCTTTACTCAAAAGGAAATCAACACGCGGCAATGACGATGGCTTGAGCTGTTGAAAGATTATGATCATACCATCCAATACCATCCTGGAAAAGCGAATGTAGTAGCTGACGCATTGAGTAGAAGATCATATGAGGGTACGAGTGCAATATTGTCAACACAAAGACCCATTTTGTATGACTTACGGAGGATGGAGATAGAGTTAAAGACTCCAGGGACCCATGTGATGATGGCGAATATGTGACGCCCCCAAAATAGGTATATTGAGTCGCCAAATACATGGTACAAAATTCAAATACAAACTTAAATATACAACATGAGCTGTGAGTTTTAATACAATTATTGTCTTCTAGACAGTATACAAACTCAAAATAAGTCCTCAATACATTTATTATCACACTATTTCACAGAATAGTGAGGACAACTAAGACACCAACTCGGACCGTCACTCCGTTCCCCGACTAGTCCCGGCTACGTTCTCATTTCCTGAAGAGAACAATGAAAGAAATGGTGAACTCAACTAGCCCAGTAAGAAATATTATGACTAAGATAATGCAGAATAAATTATCATTAGCCTTCAACAATGTTAAACTGATAAAATATAATAGACATCAAGTTTAACTGCATCGGAACAAGCAATCCATTAAAAGAGTCAAGTAGAGAATAAAATCTACTATTTTTTATGATTTATAAAGGTTTTTCATCACTTTTTATCGCTGAGACTCAACTTAATAAATAATCCACATCATCCCTGTACTATGCCCAAGGATATTCTTTAGGGTCACGACCACAAATTATCCATGCACTACGGGCCAAGGATATTCGTGTATTCATCAATGGTCATGATCATGCCAACAATTGTCCATCAATGCACTACGGGCCAATGAGGACTTTTACCACATCATTTGTAACATTACGGTCATGATTACACTGAATAATCCCTAGTCATAATCATACCAAGTCCATCCATGCACTTTAGGCCACAAATAGCTTTAAAAAAAAAAAATATAAACATGAGGATGCTGACAATGATATAAGAATTCAATAAAACAAGTTAAGGAGTTAATTTATTCAGGAACTAATAAGTCTAAATTGTCAACATGATAATTCGTTGTATAGTAAAATTCAAGAATGCTCAGAAGAATATTTCCATGAAAAGATACTGGATGAAGCGCAAATATTAAGGATATTCCACTAATTTCATGGAGTATAGAAGTCAAAACTTTAACCAACTAAGTATAATAAAGAATGGAATAAAAAAGAAATCACCATGCATGCAGATTGCAGATTGCATATAGACAAAGTTATTCAAATGTAATAATAAATAACTAAACTGTGTCAAAGCAAAATTACATGACCGACAAGATGTTCCAAATGTAATAATAAAGACGGAAACCAGTCCAAGCCAGCAAAACGCATGCACAAGATATTCAAATAGAATAATAAAGACGGAACCAGGTCCGACATAAAATGCACAGACACGATATTCCAACAGAATAATAAAGACAGAACCAGGTCCGGCGTAAAACGCACACACATGATATTCCAATAGAATAATAAAGAATGGAATAATAGAAGAATTTCACCAAGTATAGGGTAGCCCGCGTATACAGGTTATTCCAACAGAATAATAAAGAATGGAATAACATAAGTTCTCTTCATGAATACAAAAGTAATAATACCCCCTACCTTAGAAAGAAGAGTACTGGATATAGGAGTAGTGAAGTAGCAGAATACTTTTCTTCTTTCTTTCTATAGTTTATCTCTCTAGAGTTTCAGTGAATTCGTAAGAAATAATGAAGGAATTAGCTTCTATTTATAGAAGAATGGACTGCATAGTAACTAATTCATGAACGGTCCAGATTGATTAACTTTTAGTCGGTCGGTCCATATTGATTTAATAAAATATTCTAATAAAACAAAATCTTTTAAATAAAATATAAAATATTATATATATATATATTATATAACACATGCTAAATGAAGTCACAGATTTGCAATCCCGTGAACTCCATTTCATAACCTCTTCTGCCAAATTTTCAAAGTTATATACATATATATATAATAATACAACTCCCACGTGAATACCAAGATTCCCCCCCACCCAAATTGACTAACACACACCCACTTATATATATATATATATATATATATATAAACAAAATTGAGATAACTTTCCACCGACTGTTTTGAAAAATGGGTAAATGGGGGTCCATAAAATAAGAAAAATTTACATCAGATACTTCATAAAAAATCCTCTCAACATTTTTAACAACATTCATCATCATTATTATAATTCACAATATTAATCGACTGTGTCGCTCCTGAGAAAGAGGGGCTTTCAATAAAGATTTCTCCTATCAAGCGCCGCAATTAGGTTACCAAACCTCTCCTCGATGTAACTTCTAGACATTGTTAATATTGCAAATAATAATATTAATAACTTTGTTATCTCAATTATTGATTTTAACAATATATAAAAAAATATATCGACAATAATTGAATCAAATAACATGAGATACTATGCAACACCATCAAGCAATAATTGAACAAAAAATGAGTGACTTTCACGTAAGCATTAATAATCAATACCGTGTGCTACTATGCAACCACGCGTATTCCTATACTTTTAACACCGGGTGTTTCAACAGTTAACGGTAAAACTTCTATCGTTAATTTCATAAAATATTTTTGTCATTTACTCAATCCGACAATAATTTCGTTGTGGGGTCCACCAATGATTGTGCCATCGTACGAATATTCCATGTTAAAACGAATATTCCCCGACCAATCGAATATTATATAACAACTTGCGTACTTTGCAAAATTTATAACTATTACCCACAATTATAACATTATATCAAATTCATTCCATAATATTTAAAAATGATAATTATAGAAAATTCATCTTTATTCATAAAAGTTGGGGTCTTACAATCTCCCTTCTTATGAAATTTCACCCTCGAAATTAGGGTACGTTCTCGGTATGTCAAGAGGTAAGGATACCTTGATTTCATTTGATTCTAACTCCGTGTCATTTCCTCAACATCGTGGTTCCTCCATAAAACTTTGACTTTGAGATATAACTCGAGCGTAGAATATGTTCCTTCTTATCCAAGATTTGAACAACAACCTCTTCATACGTTAAATCTTCCGCTATTTCGTCCGGTTCTAACTCAATAATGTGGTTCGGGTCTTTCACATATTTACGTAACATGGATATATAAAAAATGTTATGAACACAGGACATACTTGGTGGTAAAGCGAGTCAATAGGCTACAGTCCCTACTCGATCGAGGATTAAAAATGGGTCAATGAATCGAGGATTAAGCTTTCCTCTCTTTCCAAATCTCGTAACTCCTTTCCATGGAGCAACACGTAACAACACATGATCTCCAATATCGAATTCCACGTCTTTTCGATGAAGATCAACATAACTCTTTTGTCGATCTTGTGAGGTTTTTATACGTTGTCGGATCGTTTGAATCTTTTTCGTAGTCATACGTACCAACTCCGATCCCAACAACATTGCTTCACCCACCTCATCCCAACATACTGGAGAACGACACTTTCTTCCATACAACGCTTCGAATGGAGCCATGCTAATACTTGCTTGATAGCTGTTGTTGTAGGAAAACTCCACCGATGGTAAGAACTTGTCCCAACTTCCCTTAAAGTCAAGGACACAGAGTCTTAATAAATCTTCAAGAGTTTGAATAGTCCTCTCTGATTGTCCGTCCGTCTGAGGATGATATGCCGAACTAAATCGTAAATTCGTGCCCATAGCTTTTTGCAAACTAACCCAAAATCGTGAAGTGAATCTTGGGTCTCAATCAGAAACTATGGATACTGGCATACCATGCAGTCTTATAATCTCGTTTATGTATATACGAGCAAGACGTTCAAGTGTATAAGTTTCTCGTATTGGTAAAAAAATGAGCAGACTTGGTCAATCTATCAACAATGACCCAAATTGCATCTATGCCTTGAGAAACCTTGGGAAGACCAGTAACGAAATCCATGGTAATGTGCTCCCACTTCCATTCTGGAATTTTAAGTGGTTGCAATGGACCTTTTCGTACTTGATGCTCCGCCTTGACTCGTTGACAAGTTAGACACCTTGAGATAAACAACGCTATCTCTTTCTTCATATTGCTCCACCAAAATGTATGACGAAGATCACGATACATTTTGGTACTTCCAAGATGGATTACAAACGGTGTGTTGGGCGCCTCCATCATGATTTTATACTTTAAATCAGGGTCGTTAGGAACTAAAAGTCTGGAGTTGACTCAAAGTATTCCTTCTTCATCGATTCTTGCTTCCGGCATAGCACTTTCTTGCACTTTCTTCTTCATATGCATCAGCTCCAAATCTGTAGCTTGAGCAACTTTAACTTTATCAATTAAAGTCGGTTCTACTCGTATGTTCGCAATCATAACACGAGTCCCTGGAGTCTTTAACTCTATCTCCATTCTTTGCAAGTCACACAAAATGGGCCTTTGCGTTGACAATATCACACTCGTACCCGCATATGATCTTCTACTCAATGCGTCATCTACCACATTCGCTTTTCCAGGATGGTATTGGATGGTATGATCATAATCTTTCAATAGTTCAAGCCAACGTCGTTTTCGCATATTGAGTTCCTTTTGAGTGAAAAAATATTTGAGGCTTTTATGATCTGTAAAGATCGCCACTTTCTTCCTATACAAGTAATGCCTCCAAATTTTAAGTACGAAGACAATAGCTGCCAACTCTAGATCATGAGTAGGATAATTCCTCTCATATTCTTTGAGTTGTCAAGAGGCATAGGCTATGACTTTCCCATATTTCATGAGAACACATCCTAACCCTTTGCCTGAAGCATCACTGTAGATGACAAATCCCTCCGAGCCAGATGGTATTGTCAGAACAGGTGATAAAATGAGTCTTCTCTTGAGTTCTTGAAAACTCTTCTCACATTCCTCGTTCCAACTGAATGTTGTATCTTTCTGAGTCAGTTGAGTTAAGGGAGTAGCGATTCGAGAAAACCATTCTACGAATCTCCGATAATAACCAGCTAAGCCGAGAAGGCTACGTACTTCGATCACTGATTTAGGTTGCTCCCAGTTTTGAATAGTTTCAATCTTTGCTGGGTCAATAGATATTTCATGACTTGATACTACGTGCCCAAGGAATGCTACTTCCTCAAGCCAGAACTCGTATTTCTTCAACTTGGCATAAAGCTTATATTCACGAAGCTTTTGGAGTATCAGCCTCAAGTGTTGCTCATGATCTTCACAGCTTTTGGAATAAATAAGGATGTCATCAATAAAGACGACCACAAAGTTATCCAAATATTCCTTGAATACTCGGTTCATCATATCTATGAAGGCAGCAGGAGCATTAGTCAATCCAAAAGACATGACTAGGAATTCATAATGCCCATACCGAGTTCTGAAAGTCGTCTTTGGAATGTCATCGGTTCTAATATTCAATTGGTGATATCCCGAACGAAGATCAATCTTTGAAAAGAATTTGGCGCCTTGCAACTGGTCAAACAGGTCATCAATACGTGGCAATGGATACCTATTTTTGATGGTGACATGATTCAACTCCCGATAATCAATACAAAGTCGAATACTCCCATCTTTCTTCTTCACGAAATAGAACAGGAGCACCCAAGGAGAAGTACTAGGACGAATAAAGCCAATGTCTAACAATTCTCGCAGTTGGGTCTTTAACTCCTGAAGTTCAATAGGAGCCATTCGATATGGGGCTTTGGAAATGGGTTTTGTACCGGGTTCAAGGTTGATACAAAATTTAATTTCACGCCGGGGTAGTAGGAAGTTCTTCAGGGAATACGTCAGGAAATTCATTAACAATAGAAATATCAATCAAAACTGACGTATTTTTATTTAGATCCGTGACATGAGCTAAGAAAGCTTGGCATCCTTTTTTCAATAAAAGAATAGCTTTATGGCTCGAGATGATAGTGATTGATTTTAAAGGTTTGGTTGCTTGAATTCGCATAATAGGTTGTTTAGGAATATGAAAGCTAACAACCTTACGAAAATAATTAATTTTTACATGATGAGTAGTTAACCAATCAATCCCTAGAATTACGTCAAATGCAAATATTTTCAATGAAATAAGATAGACAGGTAATGTGAGGGTACCGATTTGAACTAAACAAGACTTATAAACAGTGGATGTAATGAAGGTTTCTCCCAATGGAGTTTTAACAGATAAGTCAAAGTTTAATTTCTCTGGAGTCAAATTTAAACGTTGAGCGCAAGTAGGAGAAATAAAATAATGGGTAGAACCGGTATCAAATAAGGTATATACTTCGCTAGAGTTTATGATAAGCTTACCCGTGATGACCTCGTTCGGGTTCCTTGCTTTCTGGGAGGTTACGACAAATGCCCTCCCTTGAACTACCAGTTTTGTCTTGTTTGGGACGGGTGACCTTCTCTTCCACAATTATAACATGCTTTGGAGGTCATCGCGCAATTTGGACTGATGTGTCCCTCGCCTCCACATTTGAAGCATATGATAGGTGGTCGTTCTCATTCCTTAACGACAGGTGCTGATGCTGATGTCTTTCCATCATTGTTGAATCTCCTCTTCTTGAAATGTCCATTCTTATTATTTTGACCATGATTACCACCGAAGTGGTTACCATTTCTGGCATGTTGAGTCCCTCCACGCTTATTGTCACCGCTTCGATGACTGCTATCACTAGTATTATCATTTTGTCAGCTACTCTCTTTTGGTTGGGTTGACTCATTATCACGCTCCAATAACTGAGCCCTATTAACAACATCTGAATACAAACACAATTTATGAGAGATAAGATTTTGACGTATCTCGGGTTTCAAACCTCTTAGAAACATTTGCGTCATTCTCTCCTCATTATCAACCAAATGGGACGCAAACCTGGATAACTCGGCAAACTTGGCTTCGTACTGCGACACGGTCATGTTTTTTTGCTCCAGCTTGATGAACTCTACCTCTTTCATGTGACAAATACTTTCAGGAAAGTACTTGTCGTTGAACAATTCTTGGAACTTCTCCCAAGTCATCTTTAGTGCGGTAGGTAGAGTACATTTTACAGACTCCCACCAGTAATCTGCCTCTGCACGCAACATGAAGGTGGCAAAGGAACCTTTGCTCCTTGGAGCATCCCAAGACATCAAATATCTTGCAGATCCGCTTTTTCCACGCCTCGCCTTTTAAGTGGTTTTGGCTCTCAAAAAACTCGTGGTCCCAGCCTTAAACCGCCAGCGGTGACCGTCCGAGAGTTTCAAAGATTTCCACCGCATTTTGTATATAGAGCGCACTTGCTCGATGTTACATGAATTGCATAAATCCTCTGAACATTCCATCATTCATCATCTGGCCAGTGTTGTTATTTGCCTGAGGATTGTCGCCTTCCTGATGCACATTATCCTGATTATTGATCCGTGGAGACTCAACGGTCTCCTATGCTCCATTGATATTCTCAACATTCTCGGATGTCATTTTTAAATACTTCCATAAAACAAGGGTTAAATAACATATCACATATTATCCCTATACTCTGACCGACCAATTAAATATCAAATAAACTTAAGTAGGTCATACTAGCGAAAGAATTCCCCCTCTCTCCCCTCCTAGTTCTTATCTCACATCTCAGCCAGGGATCATATCCCTAAGCTTTGATACCAACTGTGACGCCCCCAAAATAGGTATACATCACCCATCTTGAGTCGCCAAATACATTGTACAAAATTCAAATACAAACTTAAATATACAACATGAGCTGTGAGTTTTAATACAATCATTATCTTCTAGACAGTATAGAAACTCAAAATAAGTCCTCAATACATTTATTATCACACTATTTCACAGAATAGTGAGGACTACTAAGACACTAACTCAGACCGTCACTCCGTTCCCCAACTAGTCCCGGCTACGTTCTCATTTCCTGAAGAGAACAGTGAAAGAAAGGGTGAGCTCAACTAGCCCAGTAAGAAATATTATGACTAAGATAATGCAGAAGAAATTATCATTAACCTTCAACAATGTTAAACTTATAAAATATAATAGACATCAAGTTTAACTGCAGCGGAACAAGCAATCCATTAAAAGAGTCAAGTAGAGAATAAAATCAACTATCTTTTATGATTTAAAAAGGTTTTTCATCACTTTTTATCATTTGAGACAAATTTTAATAAATAATCCACATCATCCGCAGACTACTTTTACCACCAAGGATATTCATTAGGGTCATGACCACAAATTATCCATGCACTACGGGCCAAGGATATCCGTGTATTCATCAATGGTCATGATCATGCCAACAACTGTCCATCAATGCACTACGGGCCAATGAGGACTTTTACCACATCATTTGTAACATTACGGTCATGATTACACTGAATAATCCCTGGTCATAATCATACCAAGTCCATCCATGCACTTCAGGCCACATATAACTTTCAAAAAAAAATATAAACATGAGGATGGTGACAATGATATAAGAATTCAATAAAACAAGTTCAAGAATTAATTTATTCAGGAACTAATAAGTCCAAATTGTCAACATGATACTTCTTTGTAGAGTAAAATTCAAGAATGCTCGGAAGAATATTTCCATGAAAAGATACTGGATGAAGCGCAAATATCAAGGATATTCCACTAATTTCATGGAGTATAGAAGTCAAAACTTTATCCAACTGAGTATAATAAAGAATGGAATAACAAAAGAAATCACCATGCAAGCGGATTCAGATGTATACAAAGTTATTCCAAATGAATAATAAATAACGAAACCAAAGTCAAAGTAAATTGCACATCAAGCGAGGATGTTTACAAGAATAATAAAGACGAAAACCAGTCCGACGTAAAAACGCACAAAGGATATTCCAATAGAATAATAAAGACAGAACAAATTATCGACATAAAAATGCATGCATAAGATATTCCAAATGTAATAATAAAGACGGAACCCAGTCCAGCGGTGAAAACGCATGCATGCAGGATATTCCAATAGAATAATAAAGAATGGAATAATAGAAGAATTTCACCAAGTATAGGGTAGCCCAGCATATACATAAAGTTATTCCAAATGTAATAATAAAGAATGAAATTACATAAGTTTTCTTCATGAATACAAAAGAAATAATACCCCTTACCTTAGAAAGAAGAGTACTGGATATAGGAGTAGTGAACTAGCAAAATACTTTTCTTCTTTCTCTCTATAGTTTATCTCTCTAGAGTTTCAGTGAATTCGTAAGAAATAATGAAGGAATGAGCTTCTATTTATAGAAGAATGGACTGCATAGTAACTAATTCATGAACAGTCCAAATTGATTTACTTTTAATTGGACGGTCCATATTAATTTAATAAAATATTCTAATAAAACAAAATCTTTTAAATAAAATAATATATATATATATATATATATATATATATATATAACACATGCTAAATGAAGTCACAGATTTTCAATCCCATGAACTCCATTTCATAACCTCTTCTCTAAATTTTCAAAGTTATATATATATATATATATATATATATATATAAGTGGGTGTGTGTTAGTCAATTTGGGTGGGGGGGAATCTTGGTATTCACGTGGGAGGTGTATTATTATTAGTATTATATATATATATATATATATATATATATATATATATAAACAAAATTGAGATAATTTTTCCAAGCAGGTTTTGAAAAAATGGGTAAATGGGGGTCCATAAAATAAGAAAAATTTACATCAAATACTTCATAAAAAATCCTCTCAACATTTTTAACAACATTCATTATCTTTATTATAATTCACAATATTAATCGACTAGGTCGTTCCCAGGAAAGAGGGGGCTTTCCAATAAGGATTTCTCTCTATTGGCGGCAATTAGGTGACCAAACCTCTCCTTGATAGAACTTCTAGACATCATTAATATTGCAAATAATAATATTAATAACTTTGTTATCTCAATTATTGATTTTAACAATATATAAAAAAATATATTGACAATAATTGAATCAAATAACGTGAGATACTATGCAACAATTACTGAAGCAATAATTGAACAAAAATGAGTGACTTCTCACGTAAGCATCAATAATCAATACCGTGTGCTACTATGCAACCACGCGTATTCCTGTACTTTTAACACCGGGTGTTTCAACAGTTAATGGTAAAACTTCTGCCGTTATTTTCATAAAATATTGTTGTCATTTACTCAATCTGACAATAATTCTGTTGTGGGGTCCACCAATGATTGTGCCATCGTACGAATATTCCGTATTAAAACGAATATTTCCCGACCAATCGAATATTATATAACAACTTGC
Source organism: Panax quinquefolius (assembly GCA_020205615.1). Taxonomy (NCBI): domain Eukaryota; kingdom Viridiplantae; phylum Streptophyta; class Magnoliopsida; order Apiales; family Araliaceae; genus Panax; species Panax quinquefolius. The sequence continues at coordinate 475,215 of JAINUW010000604.1, forward strand.
GTACTTTGCAAAATTTATAACTATTACCCACAACTATAACATTATATCAAATTCATTCCATAATATTCAAAAATGATAATTATAGAAAAATTCATCTTTATTCATAAAATTTGGGTCTTACAGAATATACGAGTAGAACCGACTTTAATTGATAAAGTTAAAGTTGCTCAAGCTACAGACCTGGAGTTGATGTATATGAGGAAGAAAGTGCAAGAAGGTTCTATTCCGGAAGCAAGAATCGATGAAGAAGGAATACTTCTAGTCAACTCTAGACTTTGTGTTCCTAATGATTCTGACTTGAAGTATAAAATCATGATGGAGGCGCACAACACACCATTTACTATCCATCCTGGGAGTACCAAAATGTATCGTGATCTTTGACATATATTTTGGTGGAGCAATATGAAGAGAGAGATAGCGGGGTTTATCTCAAGGTGTCTAACCTGTCAACGAGTCAAGGCGGAGCATCAAGTGCCAAAAGGTCCATTGCAACCACTTGAAATTCCAGAATGGAAGTGGGAGCACATTACCATGGATTTCGTTACTGGTCTTCCCAAGGTTTCTCAAGGCATAGATGCAATTTGCGTCATTGTTGTTAGATTGACCAAGTCTTCTCATTTCTTACCGAAACGAGAAACTTATACACTTGAACGTCTTGCTAGTATATACATAAACGAGAATATAAGATTTCATGGTATGCCAGTATCCATAGTTTTGATCGAGACCCAAGATTCACTTAACGATTTTGGGTTAGTTTACAAAAAGCTATGGGCACGGATTTACGATTTAGCTCGGCATATCATCCTCAAACGGATGGGCAGTCGGAAGGGACTATTCAAACTCTTGAAGATTTATTAAGACTCTATGTCCTTGACTTCAAGGGAAGTTGGGACAAGTTCTTACCATTGGTGGAGTTTTCCTACAACAATAGTTACCCAGCAAGTATTGACATGGCTCCATTTGAGACGTTGTATGGAAGAAAGTGTCGTTCTCCAGTATGCTGGGATGAGGTGGATGAAGCAACGTTGTTAGGACCGGAGTTGGTACGTATGACTAAGGAAAAGATTCAAACGATCCGACAATGTATAAAAACCTCACAAGATCGACAAAAGAGTTATGTTTATCTTCATCGAAAAGATGTGGAATTCAATATTGGAGATCATGTGTTGTTACGTGTTGCTCTATGCAAAGGAGTTACGAGATTTGGAAAGAGAGGAAAGCTCAATCCTCGATTCATTAGCCCATTTTTAATCCTCGATCGAGTAAGAATCGTGGCTATATAGACGCTTTTACCGCTAAGTATGTTTCAGTGTTCGTAGCGTTTTTCACATATCCATGTTACGTAAATATGTGAAAGACCCGAACCACATTATTGAATTAGAAACAGACGAGATAGAGGAAGATTTAACGTATGAAGAGTTACCTATTAAAATCTTGGATAAGAAGGATCATATTCTACGCTCCAAGGTTATACCACAAGTCAAAGTTTTGTGGAGAAACCACGATGTGGAAGAAATGACCTGGGAGTTAGAATCTGAGATGAAGTCAACATATCCTCACCTCTTCAATATACCAGGTACGTATCTTAATTTCAAGGATGAAATTTCATAAGAAGGGGAGGTTGTAAGACTCCAACTTTTATGAATAAAGAATAATTTTCTCGAAATATATTTTTGAATATTATAGTGTGGATTAGATATAATGTTATAGTTGTGGGTAATATTTACAAATTTTTCAAAGTAAGCAAGTGGTTATATAATATTCGATTGGTCGGGAAATATTCATTTTAACAGGGAATATTCGTACGATGGCACAATCATTGGTGGACCCCACAATAGAAGTATTGTCGTAGTTAGAAAATGACAGAATTATCTTTTTATAAAAATAACGGCGGAAGTGTTACCGTTAAAACTGTTGAACTACCCGATAGTAAAATTACAATAATACGCGTGGTTGCATAGTAGCACACGGTATTGATTATTGATGCTTACGTGAGAAGTCAGTCAGTTATACTCAATTATTGCTACAGTAATTGTTGCATCATATCTCTCATATTATTGATTCAATTATTGTTAGAGTATCATCTACATAATATATTATATTATTAAATCAATAATTAAGATGGCAAAGTTATAAATATTATTATTTGCAATATTGACAATGTCTAGAAGTTCTATTAAGGAGAGATTTGGTCACCTAATTACGTGCCAATAAGGAGAAATCCTTATCGGAAAGCCCCCTCTCTTCTGGGAACGACCTGGTTGTTAAATATTGTGAGTTATAATATTAATGATGAATAAGTTCGTGTTGATTAAAGATGAAATTGATCACTCCATTGTGTGGGAATAATTAGTGTTAGTGGAGATCGACATTTATTTCGATAATAATTAATGTCTGGATGTTATATTGACCAATCGGTATTTAACCGGATAAATGAGCAATTAATTGCTATTAATTCACATGCTTATAACTATATGTTCACATGTGTGTACTATTGATTCACATGATTTACTATTAGGGGAGTTGGTGCAAGATTGATAATACTTGCGTGACTAAATTAAAAATGGAGGTATAGTTGAAGGTACTATATTGTAATTAGTTTTTTCACATGATTATACTATTGAGTCACATGAATGAGCTATTAATTCACATGATTTACTGTTAGGGGAGGTGGTGGAGGTTTGATAATACTTGAAGGACTAAATTAAAAATGAAAGAAAAGTTGAATGTATTGTACTGTAATATTTCTAGCCCCAAAATGTGCAATTATCGAAACTATATTTTCCTATAAATAGAAGCTCATTCTTCCTTCATTTCTCACCAATTCACTAAAGCTTTAGAGCAATTATTATAGAGAGAAATTATAGAGAGAAAGAAGAATAGAAGACTGCTACCTCACTATTCCAATACCCAGTTTATTCTAAGGTAAGGGGTATTATTCTTTCGTATTCATGAATAGAGTTATTTTCTTTCAATACTCGTAAGGGTTCCTATTCCATTCTTTATTATTATGTTGGAATAACCTGTCTATGCGAAGTACCGCATAAATGGTGAAATTCTTCTGTTATTCCATTCTTTATTATTCTGTTGGAATAACCTGTCTATGCTATCGCATGCCTGGTGAATTTTGTTGTTATTCCATTCTTTATTATTCTGTTGGAATATTCTATTTATGCAAATTACACATGACCTGGTTCCATTCTTTATTATTATGTTGGAATATCCTATTTGTGCGGATTACGCATGACCTGGTTCTATTCTTTATTATTCTATTGGGAATAACCTGTGTGTGCGGTCTATCGCTTGCCTGGTGAATTCTTCTGTTATTCCATTCTTTATTATTCTGTTGGAATAACCTGTCTATGTGGATTACCACATTCATGGTGAATGATCCTTCGTATTCATTCCTTATTAAATTATGGAAATGATTTGTCTACGTGGATTACCACATGGCGGACGAAAATCCATTTGCAGTTTCATATATTCTATTATACTCAATAGGTTAAAGTTTTGACTTCTATACTCCATGAAATTAGTAGAATATCCTAGATATTTGCGCTTCATCCAGTATCTTTTTATGAAAATATTCTTCTGAGCATTCTTAAATTTTACTCCACAAAACAATATCATGTTGACAATTTGGACGTTATTGATTTCAGGATAAATTAACTTATAAATCTTTAAAATTTATTCTTGAACTTGTTTTATTGAAGTATTATGTCATTGTCATAATCCTCATGCTTATATTGTGATGAAAGTCATCTTTGGCTTACGTGCATAGATGGACTCGGTATGATTATGATCAGGGATCATTCGGTATAATCATGATCTATAATGTTATAAATGATGTGGTAAAAGTCCTCAGTGGCCTGTAGTACATTGATGGACAATTTTTGGTATGATTATAACCAGGGATTATTCGGTATAGTCATGACCATTGATGATTTAATGAATATCCTTGGCCCGTAGTGCAGGGATGATTCGATGATGTGGTTTATTTATTAAGTTGAGTCTCAGCGATAAAAAATTAATGAAAACATTTTAAATCATAGAAGATAGTAGATATCACGCTCTACTTGACTCTTCTAATGGATTGCTTATTCCACTGCAGTTAAACTTGATGTCTATTGTATTTTATCAGTTTAACATTGTTGAAGACTAATGATAATTTATTCTGCATTATCTTAGTCATAATATTTCTTACTGGGCTAGTTGAGCTCACCCTTTGCTTTCATTTTTCTCTTCAGGGAATGAGAATGTAACCGAGACTAGTCGGGGAACAGAGTGATGGTTCGAGATGGTGTATTAGTAGTCCTCATTATTCTATAAAATAGTGTGGCAATAAATGTAATGAGGACTCTATTTGAGAGTGGATATTGTCTAGAAGGCAATATTCCTGTTTAAACTCTCAGCTATGTTTTATCGTATATTACACGACGGATGTATAATTAAGTTTGTATTTCTATTATGTACCATGTATTTGGCGACTCAAGATGGGTGATGTATACCTATTTTGGGGGTGTCACATGTTGACCCAACGAAGATTGAAGCAATACAAAGCTGGGAGCAACCTAAGTCAGTGACCAAAGTACGTAGCTTAATGGACTTAGATGGTTATTATCGGAGATTCGTGGAAGGATTTTCTCGAATCGCTACTCCATTAACTCAGCTGACTCGAAAAGATACAAAATTCGGTTGGAGTGAGAAATATGAGTAGAGTTTTCAGGAACTCAAAAGGAGACTCATTTAAACACCTATTCTGACAATATCACCTAGTCATCTACAGCGATGCTTCAGGCAGAGGGTTAGGATATGATCTAATGCGGCATGGGAAAGTCATAGCCTATGCCTCACGATAACTCAAAGAATATGAGAGAAATTATCCTACTCATGATCTAGAGTTGGTAATAGTCATTTTTGTGCTTAAAATCTGGAGGAATTACCTGTATGGGGGAAAAAGTGGAGATCTATATGGATCATAAATGCCTCAAATATTTCTTCACCCAAAAGGAACTCAACATGCAAAAACGACGTTGGCTCGAGGTGTTGAAAGATTACGATCATACCATTCAATACCATCCTGAAAAAGCGAACGTGGTAGCTGACGCATTGAGTAGAAGATCATATACGGGTACGAATGCAATATTGTCAAAGCAATGGCCCTTTTGTATGACTTACAAAGGATGGAGATAGAGTTAAAGACTCCAGGGACCCACACGATGATGTCAAATATATGAGTAGATGCGACTTTAATCTATAAAGTTAAAGCTACTCAAGCTTCGGACCTAGAGTTGATGCGTATGAGGAAGAAAGTACAAGAAGGTGCTATTCTGGAAGCAAGAATTGATGAAGAAGGAATACTTCGAGTTAAGTCTAGACTTTGTGTTCCTAACGACTCTGATTTGAAGTATAAAATCATGATGGAGGTGCACAACACACCATTTGCAATCCATCCTGGGAGTACCAAAATGTATCGTGACCTTCGACATACATTTTGGTGGAGTAATATGAAGAGAGAGATCGCAGAGTTTATGTCAAGGTGTCTAACTTGTCAACGTGTCAAGGCGGAGCATCAAGTGACAAAAGGTCCATTACAACCACTTAATATTCTAGAATGGAAGTGGGAGCACATTACCATGGATTTCGTTACTGGACTTCCCAAGGTTTCTCAAGGCATAGATGCAATTTGGGTCATTGTTGATAGATTAACCAAGTCTACTTATTTCTTACCTATACAAGAAACTTATTCAACTAAGCGTCTTGCTCATATATACTTAAATGAGATTGTAAGACTGCATGGTATGCTAATATCCATAGTTTCTGATCGAGACCCAAGATTCACTTCACAATTTTGGGTTAGTTTATATAAAGTTATGGACACGGAGTTACAATTCAATTCGACATATCATCCTCAGACGAACGGGCAGACGGAGAGGACTATTCAAACACTTGAGGATCTATTAAGACTCTGTGTCCTTGACTTCAAAGGAAGTTAGGATAAGTTCTTGCCATTAGTGGAATTCTCCTACAACAACTGTAAAGATCCAAATTTTTTTGAATAATTATATCTATATTTTTACGAATAAATTTTTTTAATTTTTTTTAATTTATAAATTATTATGATTATAGTTATCAGTAATAAAATTTTGAATATATACGATATGGATTTAGCAGAATAGTCAATTTAAATTTTTAAGTTAACTGATAATGAAAGTTAAGTCATTATGGTCCATAACCCTAATTCATGGATTATGAACAAGGAATGAGAATATTAATATATAATAATTATATTTCAATTTAATATATATGTACTGTATGTGTGTATTGTTTAGTGTTTATCAGAAATAGCATAGTAGTAGAAAACCCTAAGTTTAAACCGATAAACCCTAATTCAAACCCCAAATAGGAAACTAAGACTGATTATTAATCAGGTTTATGTGATCAAGGAACATGTTAGTGATTATGAATCTAATTAGGGAAAACCCTAACGATGATGTAGAAACCCAAATTGTTAAGTGTAGAAACCCTAATTTCATTATCGAGAATTCTAAACCCTAATTGGTGACTAGCAAGCCCTAATGGTAATTAACAAATCCTAAGATTAAAATTTAAGGGAAATATATGAAATTACCAAACTACCCTTAAAATCTAGATGGAAAAGACCAAAATACCCTTTAGTGTGAAAAATGACCAAATTACCCTTTACTTAAAACTTAAGTTAAGAGATTGTTCTAGAATTGCATGACTCATCACTTGTGCATATCCCATGTGCTAAAATCTCAGCCAAATCTTATCTCTTTTGACACCTTGCAAGATTAGGTTCAATGCATCAAAGTATATAGATTTAAAGAGAGAGAAAATCAAAAGAAAAGGCTCATTTGCTATCTCTCACCAACCAAGTCTTCTCTCTCCCAAACCCACGAAATCTCTAAGTATTTCAGTCCCTAAACAACCCTCTAGAACACCTAGATCAGTTGTATAGAGCAAGATCAAAGCATCTTCAAGAGAGAGGTATAAAACCCTAGCCCTATTTGATCTTACATGTTAGAATAAATTTTTTGTTTATGTGTTTATATAAGTGTTAGAAGATGTTATATGATGATCTATGATGTTACATCATAGATATATAGCATCAAAGTGCTCAAATATCAACTTTTTAAAAATGTCCAAGAACCCTAGATTTATGGCCTGACAAACGAATGTTAGAGGCCATAGATTTGGGTCTGTTAATGATTTTGTATGTTTGATGTTTTATACTTATAGTTTATTGTAAGGACTTTGATCTGGACTTGAAATCATGCTTAGATCATATCCAGAATGAAAGATATTCTTGGTCAAACTTAGTTGACCGAGCATGACCAAGAGTTTCTAGGCAACCCAGAAACTCAAAACCAGTGTCTGACAAGATTTTCCAAGGCTCATATCTGTCAGATGTTAGGAGATTTGGAACTGTTGTTGTATCTAGTTTGTAGCCTGTTATATAGGCTCTAGATCCATGCCTTTATATCACTCAAACAATCAACAGATTGTAAGTAGTGGATGATCAAAGTAGGTCGCTTGACATTGACTTTCAAATTTCTGGGTAACCCAGAACTTGTTCATCAGTGTCTGACAACAAGTTCATGGGCCCAGATCTTGCATGTGTTTGATGTTTTGCTTGTGTTAGTGTTTGAAGATTATACCCTTCTATGTTTACTACAGATTCATGCCCCTATATCACTTAGTTAACCAATAGAATGAAAATTATTGATGGTCAAACTAGCCTACTTGAACATGAACTCGGTTTTCTGGGAGACCCAGAAAACTTAAGAATATTTTTTCTGACAAGGTTTGACAGTATGATATCTAGTGATCTTGATGTAGTTAAGCCGATCTGATGATTGATATATGTACTCTGTCATGTATAATACAAACTTAAACTATTAGAACACATTAACAATGACCAGAACCTAAATAAATTTGATCCTCAAAATGGACCCATGAAGCTGACTGGGTTTCTAGGTAACCCGGAAAACCCAGAAAGCTCTAACAACGATTTTGAAAGGCCAGATCTTCATGCTATGTGCTTGTATGACTTATATGATTCTTGATACATGTAGTACTACATAAAAACTACATTATCAACACCTAATATTGTCCAGAACATGTTTATATTGAGAATTAAATTCGATCAAAGTAGGCACCTTAGCTACTGATTGTCAGTGTTCTTGAACCTCAAGAACACCTACCGTGATAGAAACCGTCGCTATAGCCTTTAGCGACAAATTTAATTATTTTAGTTTTCTAATTTCCAAAAAATTCGTTAAAAATAGAAATAAATTTCTAAAAATTACAAAATCATTTTTAAAAATTATTTGAAGTTATAAAATTAACTTTTGATAAATTGACATTTTTCATTAAGATTACTATTTATTTGAATATTAATGGTATTAAATTTATTTAATAAATGTATTAAATAAATGGGTTAAAAATGATTTTTATATTATAAAAATTATTTTAAATGATAATAAGGTGTTTAAAAATATTTGAAGTTATAAATTATGACTTTTAATATTTTAAGGTAATTTTCATTAATAATTTAATATTAATGATAATAGGTTTATTTAATATTTATATTAAATAAATGGTTTAAAAATGGTTTTAATGATTTAAAAATCATTTAAAATTGATATAAATGATTTAAAAATATTTAAAGTTATAATAAATGACTTTTAATATTTTCATAAATAATAAATTAATATTTAAATATTAATGGTAATTATTTAAAAATCATTTAAGGGAAAAATTAGTATTTTTAAAAATATTTTGAGTTATTAAATATAACTTTGATATTTTGTTAAGTATTTCATTAATATTTTAATATTAAATATTAATGATAATGGAATTATTCTGTATTTAAATCATTTAAAAATGATTCCAGTGTTTGAAAAGTTATGATAAATTATAATAATTATTTAAAAATTATTATAATACCTTGAAAAATAATATGATTAATATTTAATAGTATTGAAGTGACAGAATAGAGTTTTAAGTAAATATAAGCTTGATTATTATTCGATAAAGCCGTCGGTACACCGAAATGTTACCGAAGTTGACCCAGACTTATATAGATTGACCTGATAAGTAATTATTTATGTTCGAATGACTGCTACAGCTATGTGACAATGTGTTTAAGCTATATGATGACTGTAAATAGCAGTGTAATGTGTTATGATATATTATTCTGATCAAAAGAATAATCTTATGAATGGTAGGTTTCAGTATAAAAGATAAAACTAAGTTGTGTGAGCAGCAAATCAGGTAAGTATCCTTACTCTTTGTATCTACTTATGCAATAATCCTGTGTAAGTAAGTTATCGAGTTATACTCCTGTTATAGAAGTTCTTAAACTCTACTGTTATTGATTATGTATTTCAACATTAGTATTCATGCCAGTTATCGAACTCTATTCGTTTACCAGTACAGTAGTAATGTATGATCAATATATACCCTATTTATGGATAGTTAAGTTAAATTATATAAGTGCCCTCACTTGAATAATGATTGTATTTAATCACATGTTGACACATACCTACTAGTTTTCAGGTATGTATATATTATTTAAAAATTGTCTAAGCTATTTAACTCAGGTAGACATAGAATTCAAAATATTGTAGACCATGATAGAACATTATTGTTATTCAATTGAACTATTTTAGTTTGAATTCCAAATTAATTATGAACATCCCGAATAGGGAAAACTTTTATGTGCCAAAGGCGGACTAGATGAACGAACTTATCGTTCAAACACGTAGTATTGATCAATACAGGGCATAACGGGCTGATCACCCTCCGTGTCCGTAAGACAAGACGGTTTGCAGATGAAGTTTTGTTTAACCTTTTCAAAAATTAAAAATAAAGTTCATAGTTTGTCAACTGATTTCCATTTATAGTCAGTACGTAGTTTCAAAAAAATAAAATAGAATTGATATGTAGTTCAGTATGGTTTCAGTTTACTTCACAACTATTGCTTCATTGTACAAATGTCATCCAAAGAAAATATTTAAATCTTTCAGATAATCTTTATTCATTGCTATTACTTGCTGGGCACTCAAATGCTCATTCTTGCTTTAAATTTAATTATTTTCAGCTAAGCTAGCACGACCTGAAGGTTCCAGGAAGGACAAAGGGAAGGGGAAACTGAAGGATTAGGTTACATTATGTTATTTGTAATGACTGTTTGTAGTAGGATAATATAATATTTATCATGTAATGTAAGACTGCAAGGTTCTCGAGACTGGAATGGCAGATAACTTTGATATAATACTTTTGCTTAATTAATACATTAAGTAGTTGAATGAATGTTATCGTGAAGCACCGAATACGAGTTTCAAGTACCCAGATTTTGGGGCATCACAACAACAGTTATCGAGCAAGTATAGGCACGATTCCATTTGAGGCGTTGTATGGACGCAAGTGTTGTTTTTCCAATATGCTTGGACGAGGTGGGTGAAACAACGTGGTTGGGACTGGAATTGATACGCATGACAACTGAAAAGATTCAAATGATCCGGCAACGTATAAAAACCTCACAAGATCGACAAAAGAGTTATGCTGATCTTCATCGAAGAGACGTGGAATTCAATGTTAGAGATCATGTATTATTACGTGTTGCTCCATGGAAAAGAGTTACGAGATTTGGAAAGAGAGAAAATCTCAATCCTTGATTCATTGGCCCATTTGAAATCCTCGATCGAGTAAGAACTGTGGCCTATAAACTCGCCTTGCCGCCAAGTATGTCTCGTGTTCATAATGTTTTTCACATATCTATATTATGTAAATATGCAGAAGACCCGAACCACATTATTGAGTTAGAACCAGACGATATAGCGGAAGATTTAACATATGGATGGGTACCTATTAAAATCTTGGATAAGAAGGAGCATATTCTACGCTCCAAGGTTATATCTCAAGTCAAAGTTTTGTGGAGAAACCATGATGTTGAGAAAATAATCTGGGAGTTACAATATGAAATGAAATCAAGGTATCCTCACTTCTTCGACATACCAGGTACGTACACCAATTTTGAGGATAAAATTTCATAAGAAGGGGAGGTTGTAAGACCCCAAGTTTTATGAGTAAAGATTTAATTTTCTTTAAATATTATTTTTGAATAATAAGGTGTGGATTTGATATAATATTATAGTTGTGGGGAATATTTAAAATTTTTGCAAAGTAAGTAAGTTGTCATAAAATATTCGTTTGGTCGGGGAATATTCATTTTATCAAGAAATATTTGTACGACGACACAATCATTGATGGACTCCATAACAGGATTACTATCGGAGTTAGAAAACGACAGAAATAACTTTTTACAAAAATAACGACAAAAGTTTTACCATTAACTATTGAAATACTCGGTTGTAAAAGTAAAGTAATACGCGTGATTGCATAGTAGCATACAGTATTATATAATATCTTGAGTATTGATGCTTACATGAGAAGTCACTCAGTTTTATTCAATTATTGCCACAGTAATTTCTGTATAGTATCTCACGTTATTGATTCAATTATTGTCACAATATTTTATATTATTAAACCAATAATTGAGATGACAAAGTTATTAATATTATTATTTGCATTATTGACGATGTCTATAAAGTTCTATCGAGGAAAGGGGTTTGGTCACCTAATTGCGCGCCAATAATGAAAAATCCTTATCGGAAAGCCCCTCTTTACTGGGAATGATCTGGTTGTTAATATTGCAAGTTATAATATTAATGATGAATAATTGTTGTTCAAAAATGTGTTTAGCGAAGTCAAGTGAATTGAGATAAATATAGGGGATTTTTATGAAGTATTTGTTGTAAATTTGACTTATTCTATGGACCCTCACTCATTTTTTCAAAATCATCCATAGAATATATATATATATATATATATATATATATATATAATGTGTGTGATGTGGATGGGTGAGGTGTGTGTGTGTGTTTGAGGTATGTGTGGTGGTGAATTATTTTGGTGAGATGTCGTTGAAATGAGGTTGTATATATATATATATATATAAGTTTTGTTTTATTAGATTATAAATAGAATATATTATATTTTATTTAAAAGTTTTCGTTTTATTAGAATATTTTATTACATAATAATGAATAGTAAAATCAAATTTTTTTCGCCAGTTGCGCTCGTGAAGAAAAGACTGTTCATCTGTGATTTTTATTTTCAAATTGTATCATTCCATTCTCCTATAAATAGGATGCTTAGTTTAGAATTGAAAATAACACCAGAATCAGAGAATTCTTCTTCTATAATATTGAGCGTATTTCTTTAGAATTTAAGGAAGCTTTGAGCGTAGAAAATAGTATAAGTTTTCTTCAAAAATATCCCCGCCCTACCATTTAAAAGTACTCTCCTTTTAAGGTAATGGATATTATTTTTGTTCAATATTCATAAGAAATAATATTTTCTTCCATACTCTATAGTATGTAAGTAATATTATTTCGGTTTAGATTCTGAATTCTACACTCATTTTGTTAAGTATTGCTTCTATACTCCTTGAAATTAGTAGAATATCCTTTAAATTTGCGCTTCATCTATTATCTTTTCACAAGAATATTTTTCTGAACATTCTTTTTAAATTTTGATCTTTTCATGTCGGGGTACTATTCAAGAGGTACTATTCATGGGGTACTATTCACTCGGGTATTATTCACTTGGGGTACTATTCACGACAAAATTTGATTTCTTTTCTGTCCAAATCATTTTTGATACAATATTATTCTTGAATTTTACTCCACAAGGCAGTATCATGTTGACAATTTGGACATTATTGAATTTTGGATAAATTGAAATATCAATCTTTAAAATTTTCATTGCTTTCATTTAATTGAATTCTTATATCATTGTCATCATCCTCATGCTTATATTGTGATGAAAGTCATCTTTGGCCCGTAGTACATAGATGGACTATTGATCGGTATGATTATGACTATATATTTGTATAATCATGACCTGTAATATTACAAATGATGTGATAAAAGTCCTCAGTGGCCCGTAGTGCCTTGATGGACAGTTGTTGACATGATCATGACCATTAGTGATAATAAAGAATATCCTTGGCCCGTAGTGCATGGATGATTCTTGGATGTGATAATAATAAATATCCTTGGCCCGTAGTGCATGGATAATTCAGTGATGTGGATTATTTATTGAGCTGAGTCTCAGCGATAAAATTGATGATAAACTTTTAAATCATAGAAGATAGTAGATATCATGCTCTAGTTGACTCTTCTAATGTATTATTTGTTCCGCCATAGTTAAACTTGTTGTCTATTGTATTCTATCAGTTTAACACTGTTGAAGGCTAACGATAATTTATTCTGCATTATATTAGTCATAATATTCTTTACTGGGCTAATTGAGATCACCCTTTGCTTTCATTATTCTCTTCAGGAAATAAGAATATAACTGGCACTAGTCGGGGAACAGAGTGATGGTTCGAGTTGGTGGCTATAATGTAACGATCGAGAAATTTTTGTAATTAATTTAAATATTTATTGAATTAAATAAATATTTTAAATAATTTATTTATTGAGAAAAATAAATAATTGATGAATTGTGGTGAATTAATTTAGTAACTAAATTGATTAATGTTAATTAAATTGAGTAATGATAATTTTATCTCAAGGATTTAATTTAAGGAAATAATTAAATTAAATCAATTGCTTAATATTTAAGAAAATAATTAAATTAAATGAATTGTTTAATATTAAAGAAAATGAATAAATTAAATAAAGTGATGTTTCTAATTTATTAATTAAATTAGATATATAATTTTTAATTTATTATAATTATCATTATAATAAGATTATAATTATTATAATTATAAATTGTAAGCTATTTAAATGGGTTGCATGTGTGACAAGTGAAACTATATAATAAAAGTATTATAAAAATAATCTATTATGGGGGATTTGGTGTGTGGCCAAACAAGGCTTTGTGGCCTTTGGTCTAATTTAACTGATGCAAACCTTCCGATTATGACCTGACATACGTGGGGGTGAAGGAGTCAGTTTATTTCTACACATGTTATTTCTTTCCCTAAGGCTAGATATCAGTGAATAACATAGTTTTGAGAGAGAGCTTGGAAGAAGAGAGAAAACACAGTGATATTGGGGGTTGGAGAATAAGGGTTTTGGGAAAGGATTGCTCTCAATTTTGCTATCACACAATCAAAGATTCAAGGTATAAACTATTCCTATTTTTACTTTTAGTTTGGTGGTATGTATATATATATATATATTTGATATGATTTGGAAATCACGTGAATTGTGGTAGATATATGTGTATATAGTTTTGCAAAATCTATTAATAATCATGTATACTAAATACTTTTTTGTCAAATTTGTGAGAAATTGGTGTGTTGGAAGAAAAAAAATAGATAACAGTGTTTATGTATGGAAAAAGGCTTTAGAAAGTACAAAAGTTGATGCTCAATATGTGTTATAATCTGCAATTTGATATTGGATTGTGTTAATATATTAACAAACGAAAGCGTCATAGTTTAAATCGTGTTAATCGGTTAAGTAACGAAGTCGTGGAGATCGAATTCGCTAAAAGGGCGACTGCTATGTAATAGAGTCACATTGCTCTGATTTTACATACGTGGCGGTAGCAATTGCTTGTACTATTGTACGTAAACGGCAAACTAAGGCCATCGGTTTTCAGTAGACGAGAGCACCAGGTATAAATTACTTGTGCAGGTGCAAGGCTTGGGATAACCTTGACTCACGCACGGTGTCCTAAGCCTAGGCAGTGAAGTCTGCTTATTTGTAGGACATGACTAATGGACTTAATCTAGTTTGGCAAGCATGTTAATGATGTTTGAAACATAATGTGGACTATAATAACAGATTGTAAGGTGATGTAATATAAAATGGAAAGATTTTAAGTAATTATTTAAATAAGTTAGGAAATGAAACCAAATGTGATGTTTTCAAAAGTTAGAGATGAATGATTAAGTTATGTTGGATCGTAATGAGATTTCAGATTCGTTAAGGATATTAACCAACATGGTTGGGTGATGAGTTAAGGTTATGAACTAAATGATGGTTTAAATCCCTAAAGCTAATATTCATACAACTAATTGTTATTGCAATTCCAATGATATGTGTAGGGTAATTGGAGAACAATATTACATTTGTGTAGCTTATATACAAGGCAAGTTTCTAAACAATACCTCTTTACAATTGAGCAAGTTTCTTATCCTAAACTTTTATTGAGCAAGCTTTCTAACTTCATTTTTTTATTAATGAATGCAAGTTCCTAAACTTTTATTTAGCAAGACTATTGATTCTATCCTTATGTACAATTGAATAAGCTTTTGTAACTTAAATCGTTACATCGAGCGAGTTTCACTTTCCTTATTATCATTCGAGGCATATATTGTTCTAATACATTGTTTCAAGTGAGATTGTTCTAATTCTTTGAATATAGTACTTTGTATGTATATCATGTTTATTCAATTATACATTGTTGTTATTCGGTCCTTGACTTTGATAACCTTGTTCAAATCATTATTGTTGTTATTAAACCTTCAAGTAGTAAGCAAACCTTTATTGATGTAATTAATCTATAATTGAATAGTGTTCTAAAAATTCTAAAAACACTGATAAGCTAGTTCCAAACTAAACTTTCTTTAGCGAGGAAATTCTAAATTCAAACTAAGACGAAAAACCCTAACATATGGGATTTTGTATGTGTAATGTTTAGATGTTTGCGCACAATACATGGTACAAAGGGCTGATCTCCCTAAGTACGTTAAGAAGGGTCTGTATAGTCTAAATGACTTTTAAGGTTAGGGTAATAATACCTAAATATCGGGGACATAGTTCATGGTCTTAAGACCCTCAGGTATTAAATTCGAACTTGTTTTCTATCTTGATTCGTAGAACAAGTTCATTATTGTTCAGCATTCGTTGTTCATTCTTATGTTCTCGCGAGTATCGAAAATGTTAAGTAAAACTTAAAATATTTTGTTGTCAGGATGTTTAACGAAGGAGGATCCAATCCAGCTAGGGAAGTGATACCTCAGATACCTAGAGATGACGAACCCCGAGATTTTCACGTAGTGCGGGAGTAGTTGATATAGGAGGATGAGCCTATGACCGATCCCGAGGAGGATAGTTCTGAGGAGATAGAGGATGATGAGGAGGAAGAGTATCCTGAGGAGTTTCCACCAAACTCCATATCAGCCGAGATGTATGACGCTCTGTACGACCGTAACATAGAATTGCAGGACAAAGTTGAGGAGCTGAAGGAGATGGTTGAGATGCATCACGCTTCGATGGAGCAGAAGGATGCGGAGATTCAGGAACACGACTCACGCCTTGGAAACACGGAGTGGGACCTGGTTCATACGAAGGGTCAGCATAAAGATCTATTGGTGGTGAATGAGAAGATGAAGACTGACAGAGAGAAAATAAAAAATGACTTCAAAGAGGAATCGGCTAAGCGTGCAAGGGCAGAGGATGCTTGGATAAATGCGACTCAACGTGCAGACCGTACTGAGGCTAAGGTCCAAGTGAAGAAGGCCAAGATGAATGAGATTGATTATGCTTTAAATTCTGCGATTGATAGGGCCCAGGATCGAGTCTTTTATTACCCACCTTAGTTTGAGAATTCGCCGTGGTTCGTGATGGATCGTAGAACGGTGTACCGTATCATGGAGGAAGAGCGTCGAGAAGCCTTACGACGTCTTAATATGCCTAGATATAGAGAATAATAATAATAATAATAATAATAATAATAATAATAATAATAATAATAATAATAATAATAATAATAATAATAATAATAATAATAATAATAATAATAATAATGTGTGGTTAAGTAAGTGAGTAAATAAACTGTGAATCCCTTAATTTGAGATGAATAAAGGGATAATATGAGTATGTAATCCTGGAACTTGTCTAGTTCAGGAAAGTGAATGTTAATAGCGGTTATGCTATCTTTAATATGTTTTAAAACGTTACGAATGAATAAAATATTAGAGTTTATTTGAAATGTTATGTGATATAGCTTTAATCTTGGAATGTTTAAGTTAAACTTAAAATACCCAAGAAGTTGAGTAATGAACTAACAAGCGTATATTTTAACAGAAAATGTCTCATAGAAGAAGACAACCACGTCAACAACCACCTCCTGAGGGATCTACTAAAAATAATAACGAGGCCAACACTAATTCGGTTTAGCAGTTGGTAGCTCTGTTGACGGGTGCACTTGCGAATCAACCGCAAGCTCAAGTTATGACTTTTAAGGAATTCAAAGCGGTTGGACCGCTAGAGTTTCAAGGGTCTATAAATCTAGTGGAAGCCCAAACCTGGATCATAGAAATGGAGAAGGTGTTCGATGTTGCTAGAGTTAACGAAGATCAGAAGACTGCGTTCGCAATGTTCATGCTGAAGTCTGAAGCTAGATACTGGTGGTAGGCAAATAAGGTTCGTGGGGGACAAGGAGTGATAGCATGGGATAGATTTAAGGAGATATTTTTGGAAATGTACTTTCCAGCGAGTTCTCGGAATCAGTTAAAAGTGCAATTTCTAGAGTTGAAGCAAGGAATTATGATGGTGCCAGAATATGCTACAAAGTTTAACGAGTTGGCAAGGTTTGCCACTTATCAAGTCATACCGACGAGCGTAAAGTGAGAAGGTTCGAACAAGGATTGAAACCCTGGCTGTATAGCAAAGTTTCAATGTTTCAGCTGAATACGTTTGCGACTGTATTGGAAAAGGAAATTATCATGGAAGGAGGAAGCGATGCTTTGACCAAGTACAATCAAGAACAGAAGAAGAGGAAGAATGAGAAGGAAAATAAGGCTGGTGGGAGTAACGTTGGAAATAACATTCAAAAGAGGAAGTGGAGCGAGAATTCGACTGCGGGAGGATAACAAGGAAGTCAACCAAAGAAAAAGTTTGAAGCTTACACGACGTGCGGGAAAAACCATACTGGGGTATGTTTGGAAGGAAAGCGGGTGTGTTTCAACTGTGGGCAGGAGGGACACATTGCACCAAACTATTTTAGTCTGAAGAAAGGAGCATGTTTTACCTGTGGTTCAAAGGATCACATGGCTCATGATTGCCCTAAGAAGCCAGCGGGAAGTGCAAGTGGTGGAAAAAGAAACAACAACGGTGATGGCGCATTGACAATCACTGGATTAGCATAGTCAAGCCGACCTACTACGAGGAATTTCAATATGACCATGCAGGATGCTGTACAGTCTAAGGATGTGGTGTCAGTTATCATTCCGATTAATGGTATTAATGCTTATGTACTATTTGATTCGGGTTGTGACGCCCCCAAAATAGGTATACATTACCCATCTTGAGTCACCAGATACATGGTACATAAATCAACTACAAACTTAATTATACAACTGTCGTGCCATAGCTGAGAATTTACATGAATATTGCCTCATAGACAGTATACAAACTCAAATTCAGTCCTCATTACACGTATTGTCACACTAAGTAGTGAGGACCGCTATAGCCACCATATCAGACCATCACTCCGTTCCCCGACTCGTCTCAGCTATATTCTCATTTCCTGAAGAGAACAATGAAAGAAAAGGGTGAGCTTAACTAGCCCAGTAAGAAATATTATGACTAAGATAATGAAGAATAAGTTATCCTTAGCCTTCAACAGTATAACAACTGATAGAATACAATAGACAATAAGTTTTAGATTAACAACAGCAGCGGAATAAGCAATCCATTAGAAGAGTCAAGTAGGGCATGATATCTACTATCTTCTATGATTTAAAAGTTTATCATCAATTTTATCCCTATAATACTCATCAACAGTTCTTTATTATACCTAAGATAAATAGAACTTTCATCACCTGTCTTCACCTGAACTACCAAAGATGTTAGTTAAATTCACAATTCATGTTTATAATAATGTGAATCAATAATTTCTCCTTGCCACAAAGGCTTAATAGAATATTTACTCAACATCCTTACCCCAAAGGCAAAATATATTCAAATGTAATAACAATGATCATATCAATCATTTGTCTATCTTTGCACTACTGACCAAAGATATTCAACTATAAAACCAATGGTCATGATCATACCAATCAATTGCCTGTCAGTGCACTACGGCCAAAGACATTCAACTGCTAACTAATGGTCATGATCCTGCCAATCACATCATCGAATTATCCCTGCACTACGACCAATGATATTCATTAGTATCACAAGTGGTCATGATCATGAAATACACCTGTCCATCTTTGCACTACGGGCCAAAACTATCAATTAATAGTTCATCTTTGCACTATGACCAAAGATATCAATTAACAGTTCATCTTCGCACGTAAGCCAAAGATATACTACTATAAAACCAATAATCAACAGTCCATCTTTGCACGTAAGCCAAAGATATACAACTGTAAAACAAATAATCAACAGTCCATCTTTGCACGTAAGCCAAAGATATACAACTATAAAACCAATAATCAACAATTCATCTTTGCACATAAGCCAAAGATATACAACTGTAAAACCAATAATCAACAGTCCATCTATGGACGTAAGCCAAAGATGACTTTCATCAAAATATAAGCACAAGGATGATGACAATGATATAAGCATTAATCAAACGAAATCAAGGATAAATATTAAAGACTTTAAATTTATCCAGAGTTTAAAAATATCCAAATTTTCAACATGATACTACTTTCTAGAGTAAAATTCAAGAATAATATTCATGTACCAAAAATAATTTGGACAGAAAAGAAATATATTTTTCGGGTAAATAGTACCCCGTGAATAGTAACTCGTGAATAATAACTCGTGAATAGTAGCTTATGAATAGTAACTCATGAATAGTAACTCTTGAATAGTAACTCGTAAATAGTACTTCAGTATTAAATACATAATAATGTCATAGTATACATAAATAATGCCATATACGCAAATAGTGTCATATACATGAATAGTGCCGTATACGTGAATAGTAACCCCGACACAAAAAGATAAAGTTTCACAATAAAATCCATATCAATATTTATAACACTTTAATCCAAATGTTATAAATCACTTAATAATCTCATAATCTAATATTATGAATATTACCACAATATTTTAATCATTTCATAAACATATAAACAATTTATTTTAATTGTTTACACTTTACTAATTAATGCATTTAATCATCCTAAAATGCCAAACTCATAAGATTTCATCACCAATAACCAAAACTCTCATAAAAAATCTGCATATACCTTATATAGGGTTCTCAAGCCATAAAATCCTATTTTCCAATTTTCTTACTTCACATAACATATTTAATTCATTTGCTCATAACTAGTCCATTTTCATGAAAAATACCAAATCAGTAGAAACAAATTTTCTTTTTTGGAATTTAGCAGAATATAGTCCCATATTGAACATATATTTTTCTTAGAATTTTTAAAATTCATTTACTATTTTTCATATGACTAAAACTGGCGAATATTTAGACATTTATCAAAAATTGTACTTTTGTCCAAAAATTCCAAAATTTATAGGGTATACTGCTGTTATATAGATGTACTCCCAATAAAAATTTCACCAATTTTAGAGTTAACCACAAGGAGTTATAAGGGTTTACTTTTAAAATAGTCTTTTCTCATAAAATTCATAACTCTTAATCTATACATCCAAAAATCGCCATTTTTGGACACAATCTAGAAAATTCATCAAGTTATCATTTCTAATTTTTCCGGAATTTTTTAGGGTCAAAAAATTTACGAAACTGCCCCTGGTAGAAACCCCTTACTTACAACGGTTGAACGAAAATAATATTCCTTACAAATATTGAACGAAAATAATATATTCCTTACGAATATTAAACGAATATCATGAATATTGAACGATAATAATATTCATATGAATATGAAAAATAATATCTCTTCAGAATATAAAAATAATAACCCTTGCCTCAGAAGAAGATGGATCTCAGAGTAGAAGTGAAGAAGTAGCGGTACTTCTTTACTCTTCTTCTTTCTCTCTATAGCTTCTATCTCTATAATTGCTCTTGTGAGACTTAGTGAATTGGTGAGAAATGAAGGAAGAATGAGCTTCTATTTATAGAAAAATATAGTTTCAATAATTGCACATTTTGGGGCTCCAAATATTACAGTATAATACCTTCCTCTTTTTCTTCATTTTTAATTTAGTCCTGCAAGTATTATCAAACTTTCACCACCTCTCCTAATAGCAAATCATGTGAATCAATAGTAAATCATGTGACTCAATAGTTCTAAACATGTGAAAAAAGTAATTACAGTATAATACCTTAAACTATACCTCGATTTTTAATTTAGTAATGCAAGTATTATCAATCTTTCACCAACTCCCCTAATAGTAAATCATGTGAATCAATAGTACACACATTTGAACACATAGTTATAAGTATGTGAATTAATAGCAATTAATTGCTTATTTATCCGATTAATTACCCGATTGGTCAATATAACCCCTAGACATTAATTATTATTGAAATAAATGTCGATTTTCACTAACACTAATAATTCTCACACAATGGAATTATCAATTTCATCTTTAATAAACATGAACTTATTCATCATTAATATTATAACTCACAATATTTAACAACCAGGTTGTTCCCAGGAAAGAGGGGGCTTTCCGATAATGATTTCTCCCTATTGGTGCACTATTAGATGACCTAACCTCTCCTTGATTGAACTTCTAGACATTGCCAATATTGCAAATAATAATATGAATAACTGTGTCGTCTCAATTATTGATTTAATAATATAAAATATTGTGACAATAATTGAATAAAACTGAGTGACTTCTCACGTAAGCATCAATAATCAAAGATACTGTACAATACTGTGTGCTACAATGCAACCACGCGTATTACTATACTTTTATCACCGATTATTTTATAACAACTTGATTACATTAAAAAAATTTCACATATCACTCTTAACTTTAACCTTTTATCAATTTAACCATTTACTAAATAGAATAATTATATGAAAATTGAATACTTTCATTTCATAAAATTTGGGGTCTCACAATCTCCCCTCCTTATGAAATTTTGCCCTCGAAATTTACGTACCTGGTAGTTCGAAGAGATGAGAATACCTTGCTTTCTTTACAGTTTGTACCTTCCCGATTATTTCCTCTCTATCATGATTTTTCAATTTCTTATCTCCTGTATTTCAGATATCATTCTAGAATTTAGTTTCAAAATAAGGGTTAATTGACATGCCTCATATTATCCCTATACTCTACCGACCAATTAAATACCAAATAACTTAGGTAGGTCATACTAGCGAAGGAATTACCCGTCTTTTCCCTCCTAGTTCTAGTCTCACATCTCAGCCAGGGATCATATCCCAAAGCTTTGATACCAATTGTGACGCCCCCAAAACAGATATACATCACCCATCTTGAGTCACCAGATACATGGTACAGAAATCAACTACAAACATAATTATACAACTGTCGTGCCAAATACAACAAAACATAGCTAAGAGTTTACATGAAAATTGCCCCATAGACAGTATACAAACTCAAATTCAGTCCTCATTACACTTATTATCACACTAAGTAGTGAGGACTACTATAGCCACCATATGGGACCATCACTCCGTTCCCCGACACATCTCAGCTATATTCTCATTTCCTGAAGAGAACAGTGAAATAAAATGGTTAGCTCAACTAGCCCAGTAAGAAATATTATGACTAAGATAATGAAGAATAAATTATCCTTAGCCTTCAATAGTATAACAACTGATAGAATACAATAGACAATACGTTTTAGATCAACAACTGCAGCGGAATAAGCAATCCATTACAAGAGTTAAGTAGAGCATAATATCTACTATCTTCTATGATTTAAAAGTTTATCATCAAATTTATCCCTGTAATACTCATCAACATTTCTCTATTATACCCAAGACAAAATAGAACTTTCATCACCTGTCTTCACCTGAACTACCAAAGATGTTAGTTAAATTCACAATTCATGTTTATAATAATGTGAATCAACAATTTCTCCTTGCCACAAAGGCTTAATAGAACATTTACTCAACATCCTTTGCCCAAAGGCTAAAGATATTCAAATGTAATAACAATGATCATACCAATCAGTTGTCTATCTTTGCACTACTGGCCAAATATATTCAACTATAAAACCAATGGTCATGATCATACCAATCAATTGCATGTCAGTGCACTACGGCCAAAGACATTCAACTGTTAACTAATGGTCATGATCCTTCCAATCATATCATCGAATTATCCCTGAACTACGACCAAAGATATTTATTAGTATCACAAGTGGTCATGATCATGTTATACACAAGTCCATCTTTGCACTACGGGCCAAAGCTATCAATTAACAGTTCATCTTTGCACTACGACGAAAGATATCAATCAACAGTTCATCTTAGCACGTAAGCCAAAGATATACTACTATAAAACCAATAATCAACAGTCCATCTTTGCACGTAAGCCAAAGATATAAAACTGTAAAACCAATAATCAACAGTCCATCTTTGCACGTAAGCCAATGTTATAAGACTATAAAACCAATAATCAATAATTCGTCTTTGCACATAAGCCAAAGATATACAACTGTAAAACCAATAATCAACAGTCCATCTATGCACATAAGCCAAAGATGACTTTCATCAAAATATAAGCATGAGGATGATGACAATGATATAAGCGTTAATCAAATGAAATCAAGGATAAATATTAAAGACTTTAAATTTATCAAGAGTTTAAAAATATCCAAATTGTCAACATGATACTACTTTGTGGAGTAAAATTCAAGAATAATATTCATGTATCAAAAATAATTTGGACAGAAAAGAAATATATTTTTCGGATAAATAGTACCTCGTGAATAGTAACTCGTAAATAGTAACTCGTGAATAGTAGCTCATGAATAGTAACTCATGAATAGTAACTCGTAAATAGTACTCCGTATTCGTACATAGTACCGTATACATAAATAATGCCATATACGTAAATAGTGCCATATACATGAATAGTGTCGTATATGTGAATAGTGTCGTATACGTGAATAGTAACTCCAACACAAAAAGATAAAATTTTACAATAAAATTCATATCAATATTTATAACACTTTAATCCAAATGTTATAAATCACTTAATAATCTCATAATCTAATATTATTAATATTAGCACAATATTTTAATCAGTTCTTAAACTTATAAACAATTTATTTTAATTGTTTACACTTTACTAATTAATGCATTTAATCATCCTAAAATGCTAAACTCATAAGATTTCATCACCAATAACCAAAACTCTCATCAAAAATCTATATATACCTTATATAGAATTCTCAAGCCATAAAATCTTATTTTCCAATTTTTTCTTACTTCACATAACATATTTAATTCATTTAGTCATAACTAGTCCATTTTCATGAAAAATACCAAATCAGTACAAACAAATGTTCTTTTTTGGGATTTAGCAGAATATAGTTCCATATTGAACATATATTTTTCTCAGAATTTTTAAAATTCATTTACTATTTTTTATATGACTAAAACTGCCGAATATTTAGACATTTATCAAAAATTGTACTTTTGTCCAAAAATTCCAAAATTTACAGGGTATACTGCTGTTATATAGATGTACTCCCAATAACAATATCACCAATTTTGGAGTTAACCACAAGGAGTTATATTGATTTACTTTTAAAATAGTCTTTTCCCATAAAATTCATAACTTCTAATCTATACATCCAAAAATCGCCATTTTTGGACACAATCTAGAAAACTCATCAAATTATCAATTCAAATTTTTCAAGAATTTTTGAGGGTCGAAAAAATTATGAAAGCGCCTCGCGCGAAACCCCTTCATTACAATGACGGTGAATCTAAAAGCGAAAATAATATTCCTTACGAATATAATGAATATTGAACGATAATAATATTCATATGAATACGAAAAATAATTTCTCTTCAGAATATAAAAATAATAACCCTTACCTTAGAAGAAGACTGGATATTGGAGTAGTGAAGTAGCAGACTACTCTTTTTCTTTCTCTTTATAGCTTCTCTCTCTATAGCTTTTATCTCTATAATTGCTCTTGTGAGACTTAGTGAATTGGTGAGAAATGAAGGAAGAATGAGCTTCTATTTGCAGGAAAATATAGTTTCAATAATTGCGCATTTAGGAACTCGAAATATTACAGTATAATACCTTCCCCTTTTTCTTCATTTTTAATTTAGTCCTACAAGTATTATCAAACTTGCACCACCTCCTCTAATAGTAAATCATGTGAATCAATAGTAAATCATGTGACTCAATAGTTCTAAACATGTAAAAAAATTAATTACAGTATAGTACCTTCAACTATACCTCTATTTTTAATTTAGTCATACAAGTATTATCAATCTTACACCAACTCCCCTAATAGTAAATCATGTGAATCAATAGTACACACATGTGAACAAATAGTTATAAGCATGTGAATTAATAGCAATTAATTGTTCATTTATCCGATTAATTACCCGATTGGTCAATATAACCTCAAGACATTAATTATTATCGAAATAATTTCGATTTCCACTAACACTAATAATTCTCACACAATGGAATTATCAATTTCATCTTTAATCAACACGAACTTATTCATCATTAATATTATAACTCACAATATTTAACAACCAGGTAGTTCCCAGGAAAGAGGGGGCTTTCCGATAAGGATTTCTTGTGACGCCCCCAAAATAGGTATACATCACCCATTCTGAGTCGCCAGATATCACACTATAAAAATCAATACAACTTCATTTATACTTTGTTGAGGCGTAAATGTAGTATGCGACCACAGTTAGACTGTGAGTTTTAATACAACTGTATGTAACTCTCATGGTGCTTCGACCACAACCTTACAATGGTACGTTACATAAAAGTACAGTCAAAAACTATTTTAGAAATTAAAATCTTTGGGAAGTGCTCAAGGAAACCTTCGTACATGAGAGGCCATACGTCTAGGTTATGATAGATATCATATATCCAAATAATTATCCTTGGTTGACCCAATAGACCCTAAAGAAAAATGAGAACATTACTATCTTCTTCTTTCCAATGGTGAGTCTTCTCTTGACATATAACTATCTCCACTGTCTCCAAGTGAAAATTATATTTCAAATAAACTCAAAGATCATATAGGTAGTGCTCGTAGATAAACTCAGCAAGTGGATGTGCACAACCCTGTCTTATGATAGCACGAGATTGTATGTCATTAGACATCTTGTATGATAGTGGCAAAACACCCTTCCAAAGTTGGGTTCACCTCTCCCTATTGGCTCGCAATTAGGTGGCCAAACCTCTCCTTGGCAAAACATCTAGACATTGTTAATATTGCAAATAATAATATTAATAACTTTGTTATCTCAATTATTGATTTAATAATATATAAAATATCGACAATAATTGAATCAAACTTAGTGACTTCTCACGTAAGCATTAATAATCAATACCGTGTGCTACTATGCAACCACGCGTATTTTACCACCGATTATTTTATGACAACTTGCTTAATTTGAAAATTTTTCAAATGTCACCCTTAAATTTAAACTTTTATCAATTTAACTATTCACCAAAATAGAAAAATTGAATACTTTTATTTCATAAAATTCGGGGTCTCACAATCTCCCCTCCTTATGAAATTTTGCCCTCGAAATTTACGTTCGTACCTGGTATTTCGAAGAGATGAGAATACCTTGCTTTCTTTTCCAATTGTACCTTCCCGTTTATTTCCTCTATATCATGATTTTCCCATTGTTCATCTCCTGTGTTTCAGATATCCTTCTAGAATATAATTCAAAATAAAGTTAACTGACATATCATAATTTGTCAACTTATCAAGTAAACAATTTCAGCTTAGGTAAGTCACACACTAGCGAAGTATATTACTCGTCTCTCCCCTCCTAGTTCTAGACTCATATCTCCTCCAGTGACCATATCCCTAAGCTCTGATACCAAATGTGATGCCCCTAAAATAGGTATACATCACCCATTCTGAGTCGCCGGATATCACACTATAAAAATTAATACAACTTCATTTATACACTGTTGAACTGTCGTGCAGAGTACGACCACAGTTAGACTTTGAGTTTTAATACAAATGTATGTAACTCTTATGGTGCCTCGACAACAACCTTACAATGGTACGTTACATAAAAGTATTATGTCCACAGAATTATCCTTGGTTGACCCAATAGACCCCGAAGAAAAATAAGAAGATTACTATCATCTTCTTTCCAATGGTGAGTCATCTCTTGATATATAACTATCTCCACTGTCTCCAAGTGAAAATTATATTTCAAATAAACTCCAAGATCATATAGGTAGTGCTCATAGATAAACTCAGCAAGTGGATGTGCATAACCCTGTCTTATGATAACACAAGGTTGTATGTCATTAGACATCTTGTATGATAGTGGCAAAACACCCTTCCAAAGTTGGGTTCACCTAACCCTATTCGGTTCACCAAAATTAAATATCAAATGACGTATACAATACGACACACTTATCTAAAGTTCTCAATAAAATTATTTCCATACTATTTAGGGAGAACCTCAATAGCTATAGACCACCGTTCTATTCCCTTGTTATCCCCTGGCTTTCGACTCAAGAATACCCTTATTACACGAAAGGAATTTTGAAGCAAAGGGTGAGCACAAGTAGCCCAAAGTAAAGAATATCATAACTAAAGATAATTAAATTATCAATAGCTTTCGTCAATATTAAATCAGAGATTTAGAACATATGGTAGATGATAAAAAATTTCAACCATAGTTGCAGCGGAACGAGCAATCCATTAAAAGAGTTAAATAGACCATCAGTCTATTATCTTCTCCATGTTAAAAGTCCACCAATAATGATTTATCCCTGTAACATCAATCATATGAATAACTCATAATCATAATTGTAATTCTGAATTCCTTTTCGCACCCAGGACGAAGATAATTTTCATCACCTATCTTCACCTGAAACATCAAAAATAATGGTTATACCAAATCATAATTCCTGCTCATAATCATACTAATAAATTTATCTTTGCACTACGACCAAAGATATACAACTGTATAACCAATAACCAACAGTTCATCTTTGCACTACAGGCCAAAGATATACAACTATAAAACCAATAATGTTAAGACCTCAGCTTAATAGTATCACGACCATGAATTATCCATGCACTACGGGCCAAGGATATTCGTGTTTTCAATTACGGTCATGATTATACCGAATAATCCCTGGTCATAATCATACCAAGTCCATCTATGCACTACGGGCCAAAGATGACTTTTACCACATCATTTGTAACATTACGGTCATGATTATACTGAATACTCCCTGGTTATAATCATACCAAGTCCATCTATGCACGTAAGTCACAGATGACTTTCAACACAATATAAACATGAGGATCATGACAACGATATAAAGAACTAATCAAATGAGATAAAGGATAAATATTAAACATTTATAATATAAATTATCCAGGGTTCAAGAATATCCCAATGTTATCAATCACTTAATAATCTCATAATCTAATATCATTAATATTATAACAATATTTTAATCAGTTCTTAAACTTATAAACAATTTATTTTAATTGTTTACACTTTACTAATTAATGCATGTAATCATCCTAAAATGCCAAACTCATAAGATTTCATCACCAATAACCAAAACTCTCATCAAAAATCTGCATATACCTTATATAGGATTCTCAAGCCATAAAATCCTATTTTCCAATTTTCTTACTTCACATAACATATTTAATTCATTTATTCATAACTAGTCCATTTTCATGAAAAATACCAAATCAAGACAAACAAATTTTTTTTTTGGGATTTAGAAAGAATATAATCCCATATTGAACATATATTTTTCTGGAATTTTTAAAATTCATTTACTATTTTTCATAAATCAATTTCTAATTAATTCCTTAAGAAATTAGCTACCTCAAGTTTAACTTCAGAAATTCCCAAATCTTGGCAGGATCTTACACATGTTAACGTGATCTTCTCGTTTAAATTTCATGGTCATCGGAGTTATAGAACTCCGGTTATAGCATTTTTCCTCGGAAAAACATTAATATTGAAATGGTCATAACTTGCTCATTTTAAGTCGGAATGAGCTCATTTTTGGACAGGAGGTACTTTATACCATATATATTCATGTCCCAAAAGGCTGGAATTTTTCTCACAATTTAAGTGGCCGAAAATGCACTTTTAAATTTCTAGGAAGTAGCGTTTTCATAATTTGTAGCTTTTGACTCTTTTGCTAAAATCAGTCCACACGAAAATCTACAACACCTTTTCTAGTGATTCCACCTGGATAAGTTAGAAAACTCATAGATCTAACTCTAGAACTTGACCACACTCAAAAATTTGAAATATAATAGGAGATATGGTCAATTGAATTTCATATTCCATTTTCACCAAAATTTGATTTTCAACCCTTTGTGATTTCTAAGAAACTTTCATGTTTTCATATAATAACCAACATAACTCATCATAACACTTATAATACTACATATACCCATGATTTTCATCAGTCCAATGCTTTTATTATGACTTTCATCATAATCCACGTAAACAGATCATTTCCACAATTTAATAAGAAATTAATATAAAGGATCATTCACCATACATGTGGTAATCCACATATACAGGTTATTCCAACAGAATAATAAAGAATGGAATAACAGAATAATTCACTATGCATGCGATAGACCGCACAGATAGGTTATTCTCAACAGAATAATAATAAACGAAACCAGGTCAGGCGTAATTCGCACCGATAGGATATTCAAATAGAATAATAAAGAATGAAATAATAATAGAATTCACCATGCATGCGATAGACCGCACAGATAGGTTATTCCAAGAGAATAATAAATAATAGAACCAAGTTATGCGTAAATGCACAGACAGGATATTCCGACAGAGTAATAAAGAACGGAACCAGGTCAAGCGTAATCCGCACCGACAGAATATTCCAACAGAATAATAAAGAATGTAATAACAACATAATTTCACCATGTATGCGGTACTTCGCATAAACAGGTTATTCCAACAAAATAATAAAGAACGAAACTAGGTCAAAGTAAATTCAATTTCACGGGATATTCCAAATGTAATAATAAAGAATGGAATAATAGAAGAATTTCACCATTTATGCGGTACTTCACATAGACAGGTTATTCCAACATAATAATAAAGAATGGAATAATAGAAGTTCTCTTCATGAATACGAAAGAAATAATACCCCTGATGAGTACAACAAATAATATCCCTTAACTTTGAACAAACTAGATATAGGAGTAGTGAAGTAGCAGAATACTTTTCTTCTTTCTCTCCATAGTTTCTCTCTCTAGAGTTTCAGTGAATTCGTAAGAAATAATGAAGGAATGAGCTTCTATTTATAGGAGAATGGATTGAATAGTAACTAATTCCTTAGCGGTCCAGATTGATTTAGTTTTAAACGGACGGTCCAGATTGGTTTACTATAAAATATTCTAATAAAACAAAATCTTTTAAATAAAATATAATATATTCTATTTATAATCTAATAAAACGAATAACTTTATAAAAGTATTCTGTTTTATTTTAATATGCAAACACTATGCAGGCACTATGCAAACACTATGCATAATAAAATATAATATATTCTAATTATTGTCTAATAAAACAAATAAGTTTATAAGAGAATTCTGTCTTATATAAAAAGATTTTACTATGCAAAACACTATGCATAATAGAATATAATATATTCTATTTATAGTCTAATAAAACGAATAACTTTATAAAAGTATTCTGTTTTATATAAAAAGCTTTTTTGTTTTATTACATTAATAATACTAATGAAACAAAACTTCATCATCATTATTATAATTCACACTATTAATCGACCAGGTCGTTCCCAGGAAACATGGGGCTTTCCAATAAGGATTTCTCCCTATTGGCGCGCAATTAGGTGGCCAAACCTCTCATTGGCAAAACATCTAGACATTGTTAATATTGCAAATAATAATATTAATAACTTTGTTATCTCAATTATTGATTTAATAATATATAAAATATCGACAATAATTGAATCAAACTTAGTGACTTCTCACGTAAGCATTACTAATCAATACCGTGTGCTACTATGCAACCACGCGTATTTTACCACCGATTATTTTATGACAACTTGCTTAATTTGAAAAATTTTCAAATGTCACCCTTAAATTTAAACTTTTATCAATTTAACTATTCACCAAAATAGAAAAATTGAATACTTTTATTTCATAAAATTCGGGGTCTCACAATCTCCCCTCCTTATGAAATTTTGCCCTCGAAATTTATGTTCGTACCTGGTATTTCGAAGAGATGAGAATACCTTGCTTTCTTTTCCAATTGTACCTTCCCGTTTATTTCCTCTATATCATGATTTTCCCATTGTTCATCTCCTGTGTTTCAGATATCCTTCTAGAATATACTTCAAAATAAAGTTAACTGACATATCATAATTTGTCAACTTATCAAGAAAACAATTTCAGCTTAGGTAAGTCACACACTAGCGAAGTATATTACTCGTCTCTCCCCTCCTAGTTCTAGACTCATATCTCCTCCAGCGACCATATCCCTAAGCTCTGATACCAAATGTGATGCCCCCAAAATAGGTATACATCACCCATTTCGAAGTCATTGGGATATCACACTATAAAAATTAATACAACTTCATTTATACACTGTTGAACTGTCGTGCAGAGTACGACCACAGTTAGACTGTGAGTTTTAATACAAATGTATGTAACTCTTATGGTGCCTCGACCACAACCTTACAATGGTACGTTACATAAAAGTACAGTCAAAAACTATTTTAAAAATTAAAATATTTGGGAAGTGCTTAAGGAAACCTTCGTACATGGGAGGCCATACGTCTAGGTTATGATAGATATCATATGTCCACAGAATTATCCTTGGTTGACCCAATAGACCCCGAAGAAAAATAAGAAGATTACTATCATCTTCTTTCCAATGGTGAGTCATCTCTTGATATATAACTATCTCCACTGTCTCCAAGTGAAAATTATATTTCAAATAAACTCCAAGATCATATAGGTAGTGCTCATAGATAAACTCAGCAAGTGGATGTGCATAACCCTGTCTTATGATAACACAAGGTTGTATGTCATTAGACATCTTGTATGATAGTGGCAAAACACCCTTCCAAAGTTGGGTTCACCTAACCCTATTCGGTTCACCAAAATTAAATATCAAATGACGTATATAATACGACACACTTATCTAAAGTTCTCAATAAAATTATTTCCATACTATTTAGGGAGAACCTCAATAGCTATAGACCACCGTTCTATTCCCTTTTTATCCCCGCTCGACTCGGCAACACCCTTATTACCTGAAAGGAATTTTGAAGCAAAAGGGTGAGCACAAGTAGCCCAGTAAAGAATATCATAACTAAAGATAATTAAATTATCAATAGCTTTCGTCAATATTAAATCAGAGATTTAGAACATATGGTAGATGATAAAAAATTTCAACCATAGTTGCAGCGGAATGAGCAATCCATTAAAAGAGTTAAATAGACCATCAGTATATTATCTTCTCCATGTTAAAAGTCCACCAATAATGATTTATCCCAACATCAATCAACATCAATCATATGAATAACTCATAATCATAATTGTGATTACAATTCTTTTTCGCACCTGTGACTAAGATAATTTTCATCACCTATCTTCACCGAAACATCAAAAATAATGGTTATACCAAATCATAATTTCCGCTTAATCATAATCATATTTAATAAATTTATCTTTGACTACGACCAAAGATATACAAATCAGATATAACTAATAACCAACAGTTCATCATTTTGCACTATGGTGCCAAAGATATACAACTATAAAACCAATAATGTTAAGACCTCGACTTAATAGTATCACGACCATGAATTATCCATGCACTACGGGCCAAGGATATTCGTGTTTTCAATTCTGATCTATGATTATACCGAATAATCCTCGGTCATAATCATACCAAGTCCATCTATGCACTACGGCCAAAGATGACTTTTACCACATCATTTGTAACATTACGGTCATGATTATCTTGAATACTCCTCGGTCATAATAATCATACCAAGTCCATCTATGCACGTAAGTCATGTCGAGATGACTTTCAACACAATATAAACATGAGGATCATGACAACGATATAAAGAACTAATCAAATGAGATAAAGGATAAATATTAAACATTTATAATATAAATTATCCAGGTTCAAGAATATCCCAATGTTATCAATCACTTAATAATCTCATAATCTAATATCATTAATATTATAACAATATTTTAATCAGTTCTTAAACTTATAAACAATTTATTTTAATTGTTTACACTTTACTAATTAATGCATGTAATCATCCTAAAATGCCAAACTCATAAGATTTCATCACCAATAACCAAAACTCTCATCAAAAATCTGCATATACCTTATATAGGATTCTCAAGCCATAAAATCCTATTTTCCAATTTTCTTACTTCACATAACATATTTAATTCATTTATTCATAACTAGTCCATTTTCATGAAAAATACCAAATCAGTACAAACAAATTTTCTTTTTTGGGATTTAGCAGAATATAATCCCATATTGAACATATATTTTTCTCGGAATTTTTAAAATTCATTTACTATTTTTCATAAATCAATTTCTAATTAATTCCTTAAGAAATTAGCTACCTCAAGTTTAACTTCAGAAATTCCCAAATCTTGGCAGGATCTTACACATGTTAACGTGATCTTCTAGTTTAAATTTCATGGTCATCGGAGTTATAGAACTCCGGTTATAGCATTTTTCCTCGGAAAAACCTAAATATTGAAATGGTCATAACTTGCTCATTTTAAGTCGGAATGAGCTCATTTTTGGACAGGAGGTACTTTATACCATATATTTTCATGTCCCAAAAGGCCGGAATTTTTCTCACAATTTAAATGGCCGAAAATGCACTTTTAAATTTCTGGGAAGTAGCGTTTTCATAATTTGTAGCTTTTGACTCTTTTGCTAAAATTAGTCCACACGAAAATCTACAACACCTTTTCTAGTGATTCCACCTTGATAAGTTAGAAAACTCATAGATCTAACTCTAGAACTTGACCACACTCAAAAATTTGAAATATAATAGGAGATATGGTCAATTGAATTTCATATTCCATTTTCACCAAAATTTGATTTTCAACCCTTTGTGATTTCTAAGAAACTTTCATGTTTTCACATAATAACCAACATAACTCATCATAACACTTATAATACTACATATACCCATGATTTTCATCAGTCCAATGCTTTTATTATGACTTTCATCATAATCCACGTAAACAGATCATTTCCACAATTTAATAAGAAATTAATATAAAGGATCATTCACCATACATGTGGTAATCCACATATACAGGTTATTCCAACAGAATAATAAAGAATGGAATAACAGAAGAATTCACTATACATGCGATAGACCGCACAGATAGGTTATTCTCAACAGAATAATACTAAACGAAATCAGTCAAAGCGTAATCCTTGCATAAATGTGATATTCAAATAGAATAATAAAGAATGAAATAATAATAGAATTCACCATGCATGCGATAGACCGCACAGATAGGTTATTCCAACAGAATAATAAATAATAGAACCAGGTTATGCGTAAATGCACAGACAGGATATTCCGACAGAGTAATAAAGAACGGAACCAGGTCAAGCGTAATCCGCACCGACAGAATATTCCAACAGAATAATAAAGAATGTAATAACAACATAATTTCACCATGTATGCGATACTTCGCATAAACAGGTTATTCCAACAAAATAATAAAGAACGAAACTAGGTCAATGAAAAATTGCACAAATTGTGATATTCCAATGAATAATAAAGAATGGAATAATAGAAGAATTTCACCATTTTATAAGATTACTTCACGTATAAAGTTATTCCAACATAATAATAAAGAATGGAATAATAGAAGTTCTCTTCATGAATCTGAAAGAAATAATATACCGATGAGTACAACAAATAATATCCCTTACCTTTGAACAAACTAGATATAGGAGTAGTGAAGTAGCAAGAATACTTTTCTTCTTTCTCTCCATAGTTTCTCTCTCTAGAGTTTCAGTGAATTCGTAAGAAATAATGAAGGAATGAGCTTCTATTTATAGGAGAATGGATTGAATAGTAACTAATTCCTTAGCGGTCCAGATTGATTTAGTTTTAAACGGACGGTCCAGATTGGTTTACTATAAAATATTCTAATAAAACAAAATCTTTTAAATAAAATATAATATATTCTATTTATAATCTAATAAAACGAATAACTTTATAAAAGTATTACATTTTATATAAAAAGATTATCTATGCAAACTATACGCAGGCACTATGCAAACACTATGCATAATAAAATATAATATATTCTAATTATTGTCTAATAAAACAAATAAGTTTATAAGAGAATTTTGTCTTATATAAAAAGATTTTACTATGCAAAATACTATGCATAATAGAATATAATATATTCTATTTATAGTCTAATAAAACGAATAACTTTATAAAAGTATTCATTTTATATAAAAAAGCTTTTTGTTTTATTACATTAATAATACTAATAAAACAAAACTTCATCATCATTATTATAATTCACATTATTAATCGACTGTGTCGTTCCTGTGAAGCAGGGGCTTTCCAATAAGGATTTCTCCTATTATTAGCGCCGTGAATTAGGTGGCCAAACCTCTCCTGGCAAAACATCTAGACATTGTTAATATTGCAAATAATAATATTAATAACTTTGTTATCTCAATTATTGATTTAATAATATATAAAATATCGACAATAATTGAATCAAACTTAGTGACTTCTCACATAAGCATTAATAATCAATACCGTGTGCTACTATGCAACCACGCGTATTTTACCACCGATTATTTTATAACAACTTGCTTAATTTGAAAAATTTTCAAATGTCACCCTTAAATTTAAACTTTTATCAATTTAACTATTCACCAAAATAGAAAAATTGAATACTTTTATTTCATAAAATTCGGGGTCTCACAATCTCCCCTCCTTATGAAATTTTGCCCTTGAAATTTACGTTCGTACCTGGTATTTCGAAGAGATGAGAATACCTTGCTTTCTTTTCTAATTGTACCTTCCCGTTTATTTCCTCTATATCATGATTTTCCCATTGTTCATCTCCTGTGTTTCAGATATCCTTCTAGAATATACTTCAAAATAAGGTTAACTGACATATCATAATTTGTCAACTTATCAAGTAAACAATTTCAGCTTAGGTAAGTCACACACTAGCGAAGTATATTACTCGCTCTCCCTCCTAGTTCTAGACTCATATCTCCTCCAAATGATTATATCCCTAAGCTCTGATACCAAATGTGATGCCCCCAAAATAGGTATACATCACCCATTCGAGTCACGGATATCACACTATAAAAATTAATACAACTTCATTTATATTAATCGTTGAACGTCAAATGAGAACGCACCACGCTAGAACCGTGAGTTTTAATACAAATGTATGTAACTCTTATGGTGCCTCGACCACAACCTTACAATGGTAACGTTACATAAAAGTACAAAAAAACTATTTTAAAAATTAAAATATTTGGGAAGTGCTTAAGGAAACCTTCGCATAATGGAGGCCATACGATCTAAGTTATGATAGATATCATATGTCCACGTAATTATCCTTGGTCAACCTAATAGACCCCAAGAAGAAAAATAAGAAGATTACTATCATCTTCTTTCCAATGGTGAGTCATCTCTTGATATATAACTATCTCCACTTTGTCTCCAAGTGAAAATTATATTTCAAATAAACTCCAAGATCATATAGGTAGTGCTCATAGATAAACTCAGCAAGTGGATGTGCATAACCCTATCTTATGATAACACGAGGTTGTATGTCATTAGACATCTTGTATGATAGTGGCAAAACACCCTTCCAAAGTTGGGTTCACCTGACCCTATTCGGTTCACCAAAATTAAATATCAAATGACGATATAATAATGACACACTTATCTAAAGTTCTCAATAAAATTATTTCCATACTATTTAGGGAGAACCTAATAGCTATAGACCACCGTTCTATTCCCTTGTTATCCCCGCTCGACTCGGCAACACCCTTATTACCTGAAAGGAATTTTGAAGCAAAAGGGTGAGCACAAGTAGCCCAGTAAAGAATATCATAACTAAAGATAATTAAATTATCAATAGCTTTCGTCAATATTAAATCAGAGATTTAGAACATATGGTAGATGATAAAAAATTTCAACCATAGTTGCAGCGGAACGAGCAATCCATTAAAAGAGTTAAATAGACCATCAGTCTATTATCTTCTCCATGTTAAAAGTCCACCAATAATGATTTATCCCTGTAACATCAATCATATGAATAACTCATAATCATAATTGTAATTCTGAATTCCTTTTCGCACCCAGGACGAAGATAATTTTCATCACCTATCTTCACCTGAAACATCAAAAATAATGGTTATACCAAATCATAATTCCTGTTCATAATCATACTAATAAATTTATCTTCAGACTACGACCAAAGATATACAATCAGATAACCAATAACCAACAGTTCATCTTTGCACTACAAGCCAAAGATATACAACTATAAAACCAATAATGTTAAGACCTCAGCTTAATAGTATCACGACCATGAATTATCCATGCACTACGGGCCAAGGATATTCGTGTTTTCAATTACGGTCATGATTATACCGAATAATCCTTGGTCATAATCATACCAAGTCCATCTATGCACTACGGGCCAAAGATGACTTTTACCACATCATTTGTAACATTACTATTCATGATTATATCGAATACTCCCCGGTTATAATCATACCAAGTCCATCTATGCACGTAAGTCATGATGACTTTCAACACAATATAAACATGAGGATCATGACAACGATATAAAGAACTAATCAAATGAGATAAAGGATAAATATTAAACATTTATAATATAAATTATCCAGGTTCAAGAATATCCCAATGTTATCAATCACTTAATAATCTCATAATCTAATATCATTAATATTATAACAATATTTTAATCGCTTCTTAAACTTATAAACAATTTATTTTAATTGTTTACACTTTACTAATTAATGCATGTAATCATCCTAAAATGCCAAACTCATAAGATTTCATCACCAATAACCAAAACTCTCATCAAAAATCAAGATATACTTTATATAGGATTCTCAAGCCATAAAATCCTATTTTCCAATTTTCTTACTTCACATAACATATTTAATTCATTTATTCATAACTAGTCCATTTTCATGAAAAATACCAAATCAAGACAAAAAAATTTTTTTTTTTGGGATTTAGCGTAATATAATCCCATATTGAACATATATTTTTCTCGTAATTTTTAAAATTCATTTACTATTTTTCATAAATCAATTTCTAATTAATTCCTTAAGAAATTAGCTACCTCAAGTTTAACTTCAGAAATTCCCAAATCTTGGCAGGATCTTACACATGTTAACGTGATCTTCTAGTTTAAATTTCATGGTCATCGGAGTTATAGAACTCCGGTTATAGCATTTTTCCTCGGAAAAACCTAAATATTGAAATGGTCATAACTTGCTCATTTTAAGTCGGAATGAGCTCATATTTGGACAGGAGGTACTTTATACCATATATTTTCATGTCCCAAAAGGCTGGAATTTTTCTCACAAATTAAGTGGCCGAAAATGCACTTTTAAATTTCTGGGCAGTAGCTTTTTCATAATTTGCAGCTTTTGACTCCTTTGCTAAAATCAGTCCACACGAAAATCTACAACACCTTTTCCAGTGATTCCACTTGGGTAAGTTAGAAAACTCATAGATCTAACTCTAGAACTTGACCACACTCAGAATTTCAAAATATAATAGGAGATATGGTCAATTGAATTTCATATTCCATTGTCACCAAAATATGATTTTCAACCCTTTGTGATTTCTAAGAAACTTTAATGTTTTCACATAATAACCAACATAACTCATCACAACACTTACTAATACTATATATACCAATGATTTTCATCAGTCCAATGCTTTTATTATGACTTTCATCATAATCCACGTAAACAGATCATTTCCACAATTTAATAAGAAATGAATATAAAGGATCATTCACCATGCATGTGGTAATCCACATATACAGGTTATTCCAACAGAATAATAAAGAATGGAATAACAGAAGAATTCACCATGCATGCAATAGACCGCACAGACAGGTTATTCCCAACAGAATAATAATGAACGGAACCAGGTCAGGCGTAATCCGCACCGACATGATATTCCAATAGAATAATAGAGAATGGAATAACAATAGAATTCACCATGCATGCGATAGACCGCACAGACAAGTTATTCTAACAAAATAATAAATAATGGAACCAGGTCATGCGTAAATGCACAGACAGCGTATTCAGACAAAATAATAAAGAACGGAACCAGGTTAGGCGTAATCCGCACCGACGGGATATTCCAACAGAATAATAAAGAATGTAATAACAACAAAATTTCACCATGTATTCGGTACTTCGCATAAACAGGTTATTCCAATAGAATAATAAAGAACGAAACTAGGTCAGGCAAAATTCGCACCAACAGAATATTCCAACAGAATAATAAAGAATGGAATAATAGAAGAATTTCACCATGTATGCGGTACTTCACATAGACAAGTTATTCCAACATAATAATAAAGAATGGAACAACAGAAGTTCTCTTCATGAATACGAAAGAAATAATACCCTTTACGAGTAAAACAAATAATATCCCTTACCTTAGAACAAACTAGATATAGGAGTAGTGAAGTAGCAGAATACTTTTCTTCTTTCTCTCTATAATTTCTCTCTCTAGAGTTTCAGTGAATTCGTAAGAAATAATGAAGGAATGAGCTTCTATTTATAGGAGAATGGACTGAATAGTAACTAATTCCTGAACGGTCGGTCCAGATTGGTTTACTATAAAATATTCTAATAAAACAAAATCTTTTAAATAAAATATAATATATTCTATTTATAATCTAATAAAATGAATAACTTTATAAAAGTATTCTGTTTTATATAAAAAGATTTTACTATGCAAACACTATGCAAAGCATTATGCATACTAAAATATAATATATTCTAATTATTGTCTAATAAAATAAATAACTTTATAAAAGTATTCTGTTTTATATAAAAAGATTTTACTATGCAAAATACTATGCATAATAAAATATAATATATTCTATTTATAGTCTAATAAAACGAATAACTTTATAAAAGTATTCTGTTTTATATAAAAAGCTTTTCTATTTTATTACATTAATAATACTAATAAAACAAAACTTCATCATCATTATTATAATTCACACTATTAATCGACTAGGTCATTCCCAGGAAAGAGGGGGCTTTCCAATAAGGATTTCTCCCTATTGGCGCGCAATTAGGTGACCAAACCTCTCCTTGGTAGAACTTCTAGACATCGTTAATATTGTAAATAATAATATTAATAACTTTGTTATCTCAATTATTGATTTAATAATATATAAATATCGATAATAATTGAATCAAACTTAGTGACTTCTCACGTAAGCATTAATAATCAATACCGTGTGCTACTATGCAACCACGCGTATTTTACCACCGATTATTTATGACAACTTGCTTACTTTGAAATTTTTTCAAATGTCACCCTTAACTTTAAACTTTTATCAATTTAACTATTCACCAAAATAGAAAAATTGAATACTTTTATTTCATAAAATTCGGGGTCTCACATTTCTCCCTATTTGCGCGCAATTAGATGACCTAACCTCTCCTTGACAGAACTTCTAGACATTGCCAATATTATGAATAATAATATGAATAACTGTGTCGTCTCAATTATTGATTTAATAATATAAAATATTATGATAATAAATGAATAAAACTGAGTGACTTCTCACGTAAGGATCAATAATTAAAGATAATGTACAATACCGTGTGCTACAATGCAACCACGCGTATTACTATACTTTTATCACCGATTATTTTATGACAACTTGTTTACTTTGAAAATTTTTCACATATCACCCTTAACATTAACCTTTTATCAATTTAACCATTTACTAAATAGAATAATTATAAGAAAATTTAATACTTTCATTTCATAAAATTTGGGGTCTAACACGGGTGCTACTTGTTTATTTATATCCGGTGAATTTGCTTAAAACTTAGATTTGCCTCAGGAAGAATTAGAATTTCCCTTAAGTATAGAGATTACGAATAGGGAAGTGATTCCTGTTAGGTAGATATATAGGAATTGTAGAGTGGTTATAAAAGGTCACGAGATGATGGTAGACTTGATACCAATTAGATTTGGTGAGTTTGATGTTATACTAGGAATGGATTGGTTATTTAGTTACAGAGCAGTAATTGATTGCCAAAGGAAATGTGTTAATCTTATAACTCCGTCAAAGGTTGTGTTCTTTTGCAGCAAGTCACCTCGACAAGCAATTTGTCTGACGGTGATGCAAGCCAAGAAGTTGTTGAGACAAGGATATGTAGGATACTTAGCCTACATAGTCGATACACAAAAGAAGATAGCGAAGCTAGAAGAGATACTGATCATAAGAGATTTTGTAGATGTATTTCCAGATGAATTGCCAGGTCTTCCACCAGATCAACAAATCGAGTTCGTGATTAACTTATTACCAGGAATGGCCTCGATATCTAAAGCACCATACAGAATGGCCCCGATAGAAATGAAAGAGTTGATGGTGCAATTGCAATAGTTGCTCGACAAGAAGTATATTTAGCCGAGTGTGTCACCATGGGGAGCACCGATGTTGTTTGTTAAGAAGAAAGACGGATCGATGCGGCTCTACATTAATTACCGAGAATTGAATAAGGTCACGATTAAAAATAAGTATCCATTACCTAGAATCGATGAACTGTTCGATCAGTTAAAGGGAGCGAGATATTTCTTGAAGATAGACTTGAGAAGTGGTTATCATCAGTTGAAGGTGAGGCTGGAGGATGTACCACAGACAGCATTCAGAACTCGGTATGGTCATTACGAGTTTCTGGTTATGTCATTTGGTTTAACCAATGCACCTGCAACGTTCATGGATTTGATGAACAGGGTGTTCAAACCATTCTTAGACAAATTTGTAGTGGTGTTTATTGAACACGTGTACAGTTTCTTGGACACGTTATTTATAATGACGGAATTTTGGTGGATCCATCAAAAGTTAAAGCTGTAATAAACTTGGATAAGCCGAAGACACCGTCAGAAGTAAGAAGTTTCTTAGGATTGGCACGTTACTATAGGCATTTTATTCAAGACTTTTCCAAGATCGCGACTCCATTGACGAACTTAACTAGGAAAGCGGTTAAGTTTATTTGGACAGAGAAGTACAAGGAGAGTTTTCAAGAATTGAAGAAGAGTTTAAGTTCAACACCTGTGTTGTCATTGCCTGATGATAAAGGAAATTTTATGGTGTATAGTGATGCATCGCATAAAGGACTAGGCTGTGTGCTTATGTAGAATGGCAGAGTTATTGCGTATGCATCACGGCAGTTGAAAGATTATGAGAAAGGGTATCCGACTCATGACTTTAGAGTTGGCGGCGGTGGTGTTTACCCTGAAAATTTGGAGACATTATCTTTATGGAGAGAGGTGTGAGATATATATTGACCATAAAAGTCTGAAGTATATCTTTACACAAAAAGATTTGAATATGAGACAAAGAAGATGGTTGGAGCAGATCAAAGATTATGACTGCAAGATTTTCTATCATCCCGGAAAGGCGAATGTTGTTGCTGATGCTTTAAGTAGGAAGGGTCAGGAGAAGTTAATGTTGTTAACTGCTCAGGAGAAGCTAGTGTCGAAAATGGCAAAGTTGGAGTTGGAAAGTAAATATCCGACAGAATCTGATGAAAAGTTATTCCAGATAGGTAACA
The DNA here is from genome assembly GCA_020205615.1 of Panax quinquefolius. NCBI lineage: Eukaryota > Viridiplantae > Streptophyta > Magnoliopsida > Apiales > Araliaceae > Panax > Panax quinquefolius. The sequence goes on from JAINUW010000604.1 coordinate 518,296, forward strand.
GTTTAATGTTGGTGGATAAGGTGAAAAATGCACAACTTCAAGTTGAAGACTGCGAAAAGATAAAATAGAAAATATCTGTAGGTGAGGAAAACAAATTCAAAATCGATTCGGAAGGGTTACTTCAATTCGAAGGAAGAATTTGGGTTCCGCCAATACCAAAAGTTAAAGAGGAAATTCTGAGTGAAGCTCACAACTCAAGATATTCGATTCACCCTGGAAGTACAAAGATGTCCCAGGATCTTAGACATCATTTTTGGTGGCCGAATATGAAAAAGGATGTGGCTGAGTGCGTGGTGAAATGTTTAACGTGTCAGAAAGTTGAAGCTAAACATCAAAGGCCAAGTGGATTATTACAACTGTTAGAGATACCATAATACAAATGAGAGTATATCACAATGGATTTTGTGGTAGGTCTTCGAACAACCCAACAAGGTTACGATGCCATTTGGGTGATTGTCGATTGACTGACGAAGTCGGCACACTTTTTACCAATTAAGCTTCGAGTTACCCTAGATCGGTTAGCAAAATTGTCCGTGAAGGAAATTGTGTCAAGACACGGCGTACCTGTTGTGAGACCCCAAAGTTTTTGAATAAAGGTTTAAATTTCTCGAAATATTTTTTTGAATATTATGGTGTGGATTTGATATAATGTTATAGTTGTGGGTAATATTTATAAATTTTGCAAAGTATGCAAGTTGTTATATAATATTCGATTGGTCGGGGAATATTCATTTTATCAGGGAATATTCGTACGACGGCATAATCATTGGTGGACCCCACAACGAAATTATTGTCGGATTGAGAAAACGACAAAAATATTTTATGAAAATAACGGCGGAAGTTTTATAGTTAACTGTTGAAACACCCGGTGTTAAAAGTACAGGAATACCCGTGGTTGCATAGTAGTACACGGTATTGATTATTGATGCTTACGTGAGAAGTCACTCAGTTTTGTTCAATTATTTCTTTAGTAATCGTTGCATATTATCTCACGTTATTTGATTAAATTATTGTCAATATTTTTTTTATATTATTAAATCAATAATTGAGATGATAGAGTTATTAATATTATTATTGAAAATATTAACGATGTCTAGAAGTTCTGTCAAGGAGAGGTTTGGTCACCAAATTGCACGCCAATAGGGAGAAATCCTTATTGGAAAGCCCCCTCTTTCTGAAGAACGACCTAATCGATTAATAATGTGATTTATAATAATGATGATGAAGTTTTGTTTTATTAGTATTATTAATGTAATAAAATAGAAAAACTTTTTATATAAAACAGAATACTTTTATAAAGTTATTGATTTTATTAGACTATAAATAGAATATATTATATTTTATTATGCATAGTGTTTGCATAGTGCCTACATAGTGTTTGCATAGTAAAATCTTTTTACATAAAATTGAATACTTTTATAAAGTTATTCGTTTTATTAGACTATAAATAGAATATATTATATTTTATTTAAAAGATTTTGTTTTATTAGATTATTTTATAGTAAACCAATCTGGACCGTCCGTTTAAAAGTAAATTAATCTGGACCGTTCAGGAATTAGTTACTATTCAGTCCATTCTCCTATAAATAGAAGCTCATTCCTTCATTATTTCTTACGAATTCACTAAAACTCTAGAGAGAGAAACTATAGAGAGAAAGAAGAAAAGTATTCTGCTACTTCACTACTCCTATATCCAGTTTGTTCTACATTAAGTGATATTATTTCTTTCGTATTCATGAAGAGAACTTCTGTTATTCCATTCTTTATTATTCTATTGGAATAACCTGTATACGCGAACTACCATATACTTGGTGAAATTCTTCTGTTATTCCATTCTTTATTATTATGTTGGAATAACCTATCTATGCGAAGTACCGCATATATGGTGAAATTCTTCTGTTATTTCATTCCTTATTATTCCGTTGGAATAACCTGTATATGCGAAGTACCGCATACATGGTGAAATTCTTCTGTTATTCCATTCTTTATTATTATGTTGGAATAACCTGTCTATGCGAAGTACCACATACATGGTGAAATTCTTCTGTTATTCCATTCCTTATTATTCCGTTGGAATAACTTGTATATGCGAAGTACCGCATACATGGTGAAATTCTTCTGTTATTCCATTCTTTATTATTATGTTGGAATAATCTGTCTGTGCGAAGTACCACATACATGGTGAAATTCTTCTATTATTCCATTCCTTATTATTCTGTTCGAGCATCTTGTCGGTGCGAATTTTGCCTGACCTGGTTCCGTTATTTATTATTCTATTGGAATATCCTGTCTGTGCGTTTACGCATGACCTGGTTCCGTTATTCATTATTCTGTTGGAATAACCTGTCTGTGCGGTCTATCGCATGCCTGGTGATTTCTTTTGTTTTTCCATTCTTTATTATACTCAGTTGGTTAAAGTTTTGGCTTTTATACTCCATGAAATTAGTGGAATATCCTTGATATTTGTGCTTCATCCAGTATCTTTTCATGGAAATATTCTTCTGAGCATTCTTGAATTTTACTCTACAAAGAAGTATCATGTTGACAATTTAGACCTTATTAGTTCCTGCCTAAATTAATTCTTGAACTTGTTTTATTGAATTCTTATATCATTGTCATCATCCTCATGTTTATATTATATTGAAAGTCATCTGTGGCCTGTAGTTCATATATGGACTTGGTATGATTATGACCAGGGATTAATCGGTATAATCATGACTGTAATGTTACAAATGATGTGGTAAAAGTCCTCATTAGCCCGTATTGCATTGATGAATCGTTGTTGGTATGATCATGACCATTGATGAATACACGAATATCCTTGGCCCGTAGTGCATAGATAATTTGTGGTTGTGATACTAATAAATATCCTGGTCAGAAGTGCGTGGGATGATGTGAATTATTTATTATTGTCGAGTCCCAATGATAAAAGTGATGAAAAACCTATTATATCATAAAAGATAGTAGATTTTATTCTCTACTTGACTCTTTTAATAGATTGCTTGTTCCGCTGCAGTTAAACTTGATGTTCATTATATTGTATCAGTTTAACACTGTTGAAGGCTAACGATAATTTATTCTGCATTTTCTTAGTCATAATACTTCTTACTGTGCTAGTTGAGCTCACCCTTTTACTTTCATTGTTCTCTTCAAGAAATGAGAACGTAGCAGGGACTAGTCGGGGAACGGAGTGACGGTCCAGATAATAGCATTAGTAGTCCTCACTATTCTGTTATATAGTGTGATAATAAATGTAATGAGGACTCAATTGAGTGTGGATATTATCTAGATGACAATATTTGTATTAAAACTCACATCATATATTTTGTCGTATTTTACATGACTGTTGTATAATTAAGTTGTATTTGAATTTTGTACCATGTATTTGGCGAATTAAGATGGGTAATGTATACCTATTTTGGGGGCATCACAGTTGGTATCAAAGCTTAGGGATATGATCCCTGGCTGAAATGTGAGATAAGTGAAAGTATTATGCATACAAGCCAATCATGTATGATGATAAAGCATATACTGTGTAATCAATCTTATTTATTTATTAATAAAAGAATTATTTATTAAAGGCATTTATTATCTACATGGTGCTGTTTTAATAATATGTGATAAACCCATAGTTTTAAGCAATGCTTTTAGAATAATGATGATGATCATTCTAATGAGATCTAAATTCTTAGAAAGCTTAAAACTAAAATAGTTCCCAATCATTGGATTACTAAATTAGGGATTAGTGAATTCGGATAGATTGGTACATACGTTGCTTGCTCATTGGATGAGGATGATTTATCTCATGATCATTTATGTGGAGACACTAAAGCAAGTATGTAGGTGCTTATTAGAGAATAAGTTCACTGAACGTGACTCGCTAAGGAATACCTAATGGAGTTTTACTTACCCGTCAATAGGAATTCCTGTAGTGATAGTAGTACAAATGATCTCAGACTTGAGATCATCATAGTATCTTATATATAATGAATTACACTTTGACTTATTCCTTAAGACTCTTAGAGTATATCAAAGGGTATGCTTGGGTGTAATAAGTTATATATGAAGATAATGAATGATCAATAAAGAATCTACCACTTCTAGTAAAAGGAGAAATGTCCTATGTGATTCGATAAATGACAACCCGGGAATCCTTGGTTAAGGTGGAATGAAATTAGAAAGTAGTTTCTAATTTGCATTCATTAGAGTTGTTCATTTAGGAATCGAAATACATATAATTAAATAAAATAAGACTTTGATGGTAATTCCATGTCTTATATTTAATTGGGACATCAGATGGTGGAAGGATTGAATTGCACGGTAACTATTTACTCAAAGGTTCTTTTATGATTAATGTTGAAATCTATATTATCCGGAAAGTCGTTGATCGCTAGGGAGGCTTATCCACATTGTAGAATAAATATTATTTATTTAAATAAATTATTTGTTTAATTTATTTATTTAAATGAGATTAGAATTGTTCTAATTGATTTATTCAATTAGGTTTAATATGGAGAACCTAAAGGGTCACACCATAAAAGGAAGAATAATTATTTAAGAAGTTAATGGCATAATTGTAATAATATGTTAAGTATATTTAATCTATGGTGATAGAATAAATTAAATAGCTTAATATTTATTATTTAATATTTTAGAAATATTAAATATAAATTAATAAGAGGAGTCTTATTAATATTATTACAATTATTATTATTTTAATTTCTAAAAGGTTTAGGAATTAATTTAATATAAGTACTCTCATTTATTCCTAATTGGATTAGGAAAGAAAATTAGTTAAAGGAGTTTAATTAATTACCCCTAATAGATTAGGAGCCCATTTAATTAAAAGAGTTTAATTAAATAAATAATACCTTATTTTAATTAAAATAGGGTTACATGATATCTTTATAAGAGGAGTCTTATATCAGATATCTTATATACGTAATTCCTAGATTTTGAGAGAACGCCCCCTTTTTCTATACAGATAGGAAAAACTAGGGTTTGAGCCATATATCCCTTCTTCTTGATAATTATTCTTCTTTGGTGGATCACCTATAGAGGCCATACACTTGGGTGGCTTACATTGATCAAAGGAAGGAATCTACCCGGAGATTCAAGGAGATCGCGGAGAAGTAGGAGGTGAACTCGTACCTGAGGAAGCTCGTTTCTACAAGGGTATGATTTCATAATTTCTTATTCTTCGTTTAATTAATAATATGCATAAAGGATGATCCGGGTAATTGGTTTGTGAAAAATTTTAAAATCTTATTTTATCATGCTTCCGCTATATTTTGCAATTTGATTGCTACTTTGATTTTCACAAAACCCAACAGTGGTATCAAGAGCCAAACTTTATGCGAATTATTAATTATTTTGATTCCATATTTATATGGGTATATATTTTGAATAATTTATTGGGCATATTTTGTTGTATAAAATTAGTATTTTATGAAAAAAAGGGGCGTAAAGCTGGTTTTTTTCCTTTCGGTTTTACCCTGAACAGGTTATGTTAAAAAAAAGCTTTTTGTGTAAAGCTGAGACGGTTTTCTATAATGTGATTCACGTCTGATATGATATATATATAATAATATTATAGTTATATATATTGTTAACATGTGATCCTGACATTTTCGGTAAAATGGGTATATCATATACCGTTATTAATTATATCTTGTTTCTGGTATCTAGTTTCCTGAAGCTTTTAATACTATATATAGTAATTATATATTATAATATATATGGTCACCTTTTTATTTGATTACAAGGATGTGCAGGATCAACATGCCTCTTATTAACGAGATTTATAAATTTTATTTTATTTTAACATGCCACAACGTTCGGTAATATATTATATAATATCTTAATAATTTTATAATTAAAATAAAAGAGTTTATTTTAATCTTGAAATTGGATTTCATGCAACATAAAATTGCCCATTAAATGATACTCATATATATATGGAATGATTTAATTTATTGATACATATGATGATATGTATGATAATAATGGGATTGATTATGGACAATTGACCAATATGATTGGATTTATTTTAGTTGGATGTTTGAATGAATGGGTTTTATTAAATGGGGTCTGCGTACCTCGTCTTTTCTGGTTTTCTTCTTGATGTAAATTATATCTCTCTCCTATGTACTTCCCCTTGACTGTTGATCAAGGTTTCTATTTAAATTAAATAGTTTAATGTAATAGGATTAGTTAGAATTTTTTTTTTGAAGAACCGGAGATCAAGGAGCGCTAAAAGACCCGTTTGTAATGGAGCCCGGGTTTAAATGTAATAGTTATATTTAAATGTTTATTCTTTGCACCCTAGGGTTTGACCTTTTGGTTCACTTGGTGGCTCTAGTGAACCAAACTAGAATAAAAGTCCATAATCAATCCGGATAGAATATAGTATTCTATATGTGCATGCTAGTATTATATATATTATATATTATGCAAACATGCTTCGCATGTTTAATAATATGACGCGTATTTTATATATATATTTGCATGCGCGCTAAACAAGATGAGACAAATAATAACAAAATCCCTCAAAGTTTTATATATTAAGTCTTAAGCGTTCAAAGATATTTAGAATATCGAACGTCGCCTTCTAGCATGATAAAATTAATAGAGTATTAAATATTTAATATGAGTTTGTTGTGTCACCACAAGGCAAGTATTAAGTATTTAAGATGTTAATTTATCACATTTGATGCTTATAAAGAAAATTGAACAATATTGTTTTGTTGTGTCACCACAAGGGCGATATTTTTCTTTTTTGAATATATGGAAGTGCTAGGTTGGACTTAACTTAGATAATTTTGATTCGGATATGCCACCACTTGATCAAAATAATCTAAGAGGCAAAACATAAGGAGTTACATGTTGAAGTAATTGACAAGGAGTTGTCTACTTATTTATTTATATATAGTTTGTTGTGTCACCACAAGGCTATATATATTTGAATTGGGATCCTTATTCTCACTAGCAAAAACTTTAATTAGATTTTCTTAACTATATAAATGAGGGTAATATAGTTTGAAGAAAATAGTGGGAGATACCAATATAAAATAAGACCTAATTTATTTTGGTAATTAATTAAATGAATGTTTGCCAAAATATTGTCTTTTTACATGCGAATTTTGAAAATGTCACATTCACTAATTTCACCGCAGAAAGCATACTTGATGCTAACAAACCTAATTTAACCGAACTATACCTGGATTGGTTAAGGAATCTGAGAATTGTTCTCATCGCTCGAAAAAAGATTTCTTATGTCCTAAATTCGCCTGCACTGCAAAAGTTGTAGAGACATGACCTTTGAGGAAGAGATTGCTACTTTTAAGCAAAGGGCAAGATGATGCATCCGTGGCTCAATGCATCATGCTCGTATCCATGAGTAACGAGCTTCACGCCACAAGATGAAAACATGGATGCTCCTACTATGCTATCGCACCTTCGAGAGTTGTATGGTGAGCAAAGTAGACTGCTAGATATGAAATATCTAAGGAGCTCTTCCGATCTCGGATGACCGAGGGCTCTACCGTTGAGACTCATGTCCTAAAGATGATCAATCGATTGAACGCGTCTTGGACGACTTTGGGTTTGTCATGGATGGGGAGTTGAGTCAAGATTTAGTCTTGCAGTCACTCCCGGACACCTTCTCACAATTTGTTGTGAATTTTCACATGAATAAGTTGGATGTCGGTTTGCTCGAATTACATAACATGTTGAAAATCTGCGAAGGTCACTTCCCATCCAAGAAGAACCATGTCTTCATGGTGGATGATTCTTCCAAGAAAAGGAAGAGGCCCAAGGTATCTTTCCAAAGGAAGAAATCCAAGAAGGCTAAGGGAAAGGCGAAAGTGAAGGATCAAAAGAAACCTGATCCAGCTAGCAAAGGAATTTGCTTCTATTGCAATAAGCCGAGTCACTGGAAGAGGAACTGCAAGGATTATCTCGCAGAACAAAAGCAGAAGAAGCTTGGAGAAGCTTCGAATCCTAATCAAGGTTTGTTTATGATTGAAATTAATTTTTCTGAAAGTCAATCTTCTACATGGGTATTGGATACCGGATGTGGTTCTCACATATGTAATAATATGCAGGGACTGGTCAGAAGTAGAAAGCTGAGCAAGGATGAGGTCGTCTTACGAGTGGGAAATGGAGCAAAGGTTGCTGCATTAGCTGTAGGGACTTATTGTTTAGCATTGCCTACGGGCAAGTTCATTAATTTAAATAATTGTTATTTTGTTCCAAATATCATTAGAAACATTATTTCTATCTCTGTATTGGATATGGATGGTTTTAATATTATAATAAAGAACAACAGTTGTTCTATTTATAATGACAATGTTTTATATGGTGTTGGTAATTTGCGAAATGGACTTTATATACTTGACTTGCATGAAAATATATTTCAAATTGAACAAACTAAGAAAAGGAAAAGAGATGATGTTAATTATACCTTCATGTGGCAATCAGAGACTAAATTGGCCATACTAATGAAACAAGATTATCCAAGTTGATAAAGATGGGCTCCTAGAGCTATCTCGATTATGAATCATATCCAACCTGTGAATCTTGTCTCATGGGTAATGACTAAATCTCCTTTTAGTGGAAAAGGAGAAAGAGTTACAGAGTTGTTAGCGTTGGTACACACAGATGTATGTGGACCTATGACAACTAATCGCACGAGGAGGGTATTCTTATTTTATTACATTCATGACGACCACTCAAGATTTGGATATGTGTATTTAATTAAATACAAATCAATCATTTGAAAAGTTCAAAGAGTTCGTAAGTGAAGTTTAGAAGCAAACCGGTAAGAGTATTAAGATTCTTGATCCGATCGAGGAGGAGAATACTTAAGTGGTGAGTTTCTCAATTGTCTCAAAGAAAATGGTATAATCTCACAATGGACTCCACCGGGGACGCCCACAAATGAATGGTGTATATCGAAAGGAGAAATCAAACATTGTTGGACATGGTTCGATCCATGATGAGCTTTTTACCGACCTTCCGGTTTCATTCGGGATATGCCCTAGAATCTACACGCATACCTACTTAACAAGGTACCTACAAAATCCGTCCCAAAGACCCCATATGAGTTATGGATAGGAGGAAACCAAATCTTAAGCATGTTAAGACTTGGGGTTGTCCAAATTTTATGTCAAAAAGTTTGAAAACGATAAGGCATGCAGACTAGATCCGACAAATGTAGATTTGTGGGATACCCTAAAGAAACATCGGGTAATATTTCTATCATCCAAGTGATCAAAAGGTGTTTGTTGCGAAACATGCCGCCTTCTTGGAAAAGGAGTTTATCTTTGAAGGGGTCGATTGGGAGTAAGATATATCTTCAAGAGGTTCAAGAACCACAAAATACTACAGATCAAAGTGAGGTACCTAACCAAGTAGAGATTCCTTCACGTACCACACCCTATTCAGTAAATGAGGAAGAGTACCAAAGATGCAGACAGTATGGACTTGTCATAGAAGATGACAATGAGGTACGATCATAGATGATGATGATCCATTGAAATTTAAGCATGCTATATGTGTGACGCCCCAAAATAGGTATACATCACCCATTCGAAGTTGTCAATACATGGTATGTAAACAACTACAACTTTATTATTACAACAAGAAATCGTGAGTTTAAATACAAATATTATCTTCTAGACAATATTTATACTCAAATAAATCCTCATCACATTTATTGATACATTATTTTACAAAATGGTGAGGACTACTAAACAATCCTTTCTAAAACCTTCATTCCATACCCCGACTCAGACTCGCTATATTCTCGCCTCCCGAGAAGAATGGAACAAAAGGAAAAGGGTGAGCTCAACTAGCTCAAGAAGAATATTATGACTAAGATAATATACAACAAATTATCGTTAGTCTTCAACAGGAAAAACTCGATAGAATACAATAGACAACAAGTTTCAGATCAATATTCATAGAATGAAATAATAATTCATGTAAGAGTTACGTAGAGAATGAAATCTACTATAATCTATGAATTTAATAAATCCATCATCAAAATTTTATCCTCAGAACATCAATCAATATTCATCTCAAATCAAACATTCATCTTTGCACTACTGTGCCAAAGATATTCATCGATCGGTCATGTTCATCTCAAACACTGCTCATCTTTGCACTACAGCCAAAGATATTCATCGATTGGTCATGTTCATTTAAACACTGCTCATCTTTGCACTACAGCCAAAGATATTCTTCAGAAATCATTCATCTTTGCACTATGTGCCAAAGATATTCAATAATATCATCATTTAAGACCGAGGATGATGAAAATATTTTTAAAGAACGAATCCAAAGGAAACAAAATGACAAGGATTAAGGATTAAGGATTCGTACTTTGTTTTATCCATGTCCAACAATACCTCAAAAATAATCATAGTGGTGTAAAATTCAAGAATGATCAAAACATGGATACAATCAAAGCTAGTATCCGTAATAGATATTTTGGATTTAAAAGAAGAAATTTTATTTTTCGATGAATAGTGCCAGACACGTGAATAGTGTCAGATATATCGTGAATAAGTGCCGATACGTGAATAGTAACTCAGACACCAAAAGATAGAAATTCCACAAAAAAAAATTTCACGCTTCATGAATAGTACTTCGTGAATAGTAACTCGTGAATAAGTAACTCATGAATAGTAACTCGTGAATAGTAACTCATGAATAGTAACCCATGAATAGTAACCCCTACATGAAAAAGTTCCAAATTTGATAAAAGTTCCAACCAATATTTCAAAGATAATGATATTGAAGAAATAATATCATCCGAAAAAGAAAATAACATCCCTTACCTCAAAGAATCAAGATTTTAAGGAAAGGCTCAAGTGATCTTTGAATGAAACTTGTACTAAACAAAGAACTCTCAAAGTATCTAAATACTCACAAAATACGCTCAATAATATAGAGAGAGAAAGAGAAAACTTTGTTTTTCGTGTGATTTTCAATTCTAACTTAGCCTCTATTTATAGGAAAATGTTAATTAGCCAAGCAGACTTGACTGCCACCGATGGCTTTACTCGCTACTATTGCCACCCACCACATTTGAAATAAAATTCAGCACATTTCTTCACCAACCACAAGTGGGGTCCACTCAATTCTAGAATTTTCCACCAAAATCAATTATAAACCTAATTTTCGAATCCGACACCTCTTAAAATTCACAACAAATCATTCGTGCATTTTTAACGGTTGCTCAAAATTTGTGGACATATACTCAACTTATGTATGTATAACATACCCAAAAATTACCACAATCCAACTATTCGGATTAAAAATTATAACCCCGCAATATATCTCAAAACCCCGATTTAATTTTTAATACCTCCAACGGTAAAATCATCGATAAAACACCTCAACAATAATTTCTTCATTTATAACCACATAAATAAATCCATCATTTATATCCACATAAAATAAATATTTCTTTATCATATGAATCAATAATTAATTATTCACAAATAATATTACGTAATCACAATTATGACAACCAGCCGCTCCCAGGAAAGAGGGGCTTTCCGATAAGGATTTCTCCTTCATCGGGCGCCGCAATTAGGTGACCAAACCTCCTCGATGTAACTTTCTAGACATTGCCAATAATGTTATCTAATAATATTATTCAAATAATATGAATTATTGATCCGATAATGGAGATAATAATGCGATGACAATTATTGAACAACAATAATATAAAATATCAACGCAAAGAATTATTGAATCAATAAATAAAATATTGAACAAGAATTCATCGTGAAAATTATCGAGTAAAGGCCTTCACGTAAGGATCAATAATTCAACAATATCTGCAATACCGTAGTGCATCATGCAACCACGCCAGACATCGTATTTTAACCACCGGTATTCCAACAAGCCTTAATTCAGAATAACTACGCCGTTATTTTTAACCAACTTATATTTGTCGTTTTCTTCATCCAATCGCTTTCGTTATGGGGGCCCACACATGGTCGCTACCGTCGCATTTAATATTCCCCGACAAAGCATTTAATATTCCACGACCAAACGAATATTCCCCGACAAAAATGAATATTTTATAACCACTTGCTTATTTTGAAATATTTGCGTATTTAACCCTTAACTATCCACATTAATCAAATCAACCCTTACTATTTCAAAATAATAAATAAAGGAAATTCCTTTTTATTTAAAAATTTTGGGGTCTTACAACCTCCCTTCTTATGAAATTTCGTCCTCGAAATTGACGACGACGACTGTGTGTTTCAAAAGATGAGGATACCTCGCTTTCATTTCCGTTTCCAATTCCCGTGTCATTTCCTCTATAGCATGATTCCTCCACAAAACTTTAACTTGTGGTATGACCTTTCTGGCGTAGGACATGCTCCTTCCTATCCAAAATCTTGATGGTACCTCCTCATACGTTAAGTCTTCTACTATCTCGTCTGGGTTCTAACTCAATAACGTGGTTCGGGTCTTTCACATATTTATTTAAGTATGAGATATGTGAAACACATTATGAACACGAGACATACTCGGAGAGGTAACGCAAGTCTATAGGCTACATTTCCTACTCGGTCAAGAATTTGAAATGGACCAATAAATCGTGGATTGAGCTTTCTCTCTTCCCAAATCTTGTAACTCCTTCCATGGAGCAACTCGCAACAATACATGATCCCCTACATTAAATTCCACGCCCTTTCGATGAAGATCCGCGATAACTCTTTTGTCGATCTTGTGCCGCTTTTGTATACGTTGTCGAATCATTTGGATCTTTTTCAGAGTCATACGTATTTAACTCGGGTCCCAACAATGTTGCTTCACCCACCTCATCCCAACATATTGGAGAACGACATTTTCGTCCATATAATGCTTCGAATGGAGCCACACCTATACTTGCCTGATAACTGTTGTTGTAGGAGAATTCCACCAATGGTAAATACTTATCCCAACTGCCCTTGAAGTCTAGGACACAGAGTCTTAATAAATCTTCAAGAGTTTGAATAGTCCTCTCTGATTGTCCGTCCGTTTGGGGATGGTATGCCGAACTAAATCGCAAATCCGTGCCCATAGCTTTTTGCAAGCTAACCCAAAATCTTGAAGTGAATCTTGGGTCACGATCCGAAACTATGGATACAGGCATGCCATGCAACCTCACGATCTCATTTACGTACATACTAGCAAGACGTTCAAGGGAATAAGTCTCCCGTATCGGCAAGAAATGAGCAGACTTGGTTAATCTATCAACAATAACCCAAATAGCATTGATGCCTTGAGAAACCGTAGGAAGACCCGTAACGAAATCCATGGTAATGTGTTCCCACTTCCATTCCGGAATCTCAAGTGGTTGCAACGGACCCTTAGGTACTAGATGCTCCGCCTTTACACGTTGGCAAGTTAAACACATCGAGATAAACTTTGCAATCTCTCTCTTCATATTATTCCACCAAAATGTATGTCGAAGATCACGATACATTTTAGTACTTCCATGATGGATTGCAAATGGTGTATTGTGTGCCTCCATCATAATCTTGTACTTCAAATCAGAGTCGTTAGGAACACAAAGTCTAGAGTGGACTCGAAGTATTCCTTCTTCATCAATTCTCGCCCTAATAGCTCCTTCTTGTACTTTCTTCTTCACACGCATCGTCTCTCGGCCGGTGGCTCGAGCAACCTTAACTTTTTCTATTAAAGTTGGCTCTACGCGTATACTTGACATCATCGCACTCGCTCCTCAAGATATGATCTTCTACTCAATGCGCCGTCACTACCACGCTCGTTTTACCGGGATGGTATTGAATAGTGTGGTCGTAGTCTTTCAATAGCTCGAGCCAACGTCATTGCCGCATGTTGAGTTCTTTTTGAGTGAAGAAATATTTAAGGCTTTTTATGATCCGAATATATCTCCACTTTCTCCCCATATAGATAGTGCCTCCATATCTTTAGCATGAAACGATCGGGCCGCTAACTCTAGATCATGAGTAGGATAATTCCTCTCATACTCTTTAAGTTGTCGCGAGGCATAAGCTATGACTTTCCCACGTTGCATGAGAACACATCCTAACCCTTTGCTCGAAGCATCGCCAGAGATAACAAATCCATCCGAACCAGATGGTATTGTTAGAACAAGCCAAATAAGTCTCCTCTTAAGCTCTTGGAAACTTTTCTCGCATTCTTCGCTCCAAACTAAATTTTGTATCCTTCCGAAGTTAGCCGAAGTTAATGGAGTAGCGATTCGAGAAAACCCTTCCACGAATCTCCGATAATAACCAAACTAAGCCCAAAAAGCTACTACGTACTTGATCACCGACTTGGTTGCTCCCAACTTTGTATTGCTTCAATCTTTCACGGATCAACAGATACTCCATGTTTTGACACCACATGCCCAAGAAATGCTACTTCCTCAAGCCGTAACTCGCATTTCTTCAATTTGGCATATAGTTGGTTTTCGCGAAGCCTTTGGAGTACAAACTTCAAATGGTGCTCATGATCTTCACGACTTTTGGAATATATAAGGATGTCATCAATAAAGACAACAACGAACCGATCCAAATATTCCTTGAATACTCGGTTCATCATATCCATGAGAGCCGCAGGAGCATTAGTTAGTCCGAAGAAAAGACATGACTAAGAATTCATAATGCCCATACCGAAGTTCGAAGGCGTCTTTGGAATATCCTCGATTCTAATTTTCGGTGATGATATCCGTAATCTAAGATCGATTTTTGAAAAGAATTGTGCCCTTGCAATCGGGTCAAACAAGTCATCAATACGAGGTAGAGGATACCTATTCTTGATGGTGACATGGTTCAATTCCCGATAGTCAATACAAAGTCGCATACTCCCTTTTCTTTTCTTTTTACAAATAAAAAAGAGAGCACCCCAAGGAGGCGACTTAGGACGAATGAAACCGATGTCCAACAATTCTCGTAGTTGGACCTTTAACTCCCGAAGTTCAATAGGAGCCATTCGATATGGGGTTTTAGAAATGGGCTTTGTACCAGTTCAAGATCAATAAAGAATTCAACTTCACGCTCGGGGTAGACCGGAAGTTCTTCAGAAATACGTCAGAAAGTCAATAACAACAGAATATTATTCAAATTTGACGTGTCTTTATTCAAATCCATAACATGGGCTAAGAAAGCTTGACATCCGCTTTTTCAATAAACGAATAGCTTTATGATTAGATATGACGGTGATTGATTTTAATGGTTTAGTTGCTTGAATTGCGCATACAAAAGGTTGGTTAGGAATATGAAAACTAACAACCTTACGAAAACAATCAATTTTGGCATGATGAGTAGTTAACCAATCAATTCCTAAAATCACATCAAAAGCAAGTATCTTTAAAGAGATAAGGTCAATGTGTAAGGTAATGGTGCCAACTTGAATCAAACAAGATTTATAAACAGTGGATGTGATGAAAGTTTCTCCTAACTGAGTTTCCACAGATAGATCAAAGTCTAATTTCTCCGAGTCAAGTTTAAACGTTGAGCACATGCGGAGAGATAAATGAATGGGTAGCACCGTATCAAGTAAGGTATAAACGCAAGAATTTATAAATAGCTTACCCGTGATAACCTCGTTTGGGTTCCTCGCATTATGACCGACCACAACAAACGCTCTTCCGGAATCGTTGACTTTGACTTTTTCGGGACGTTTTTGAGTCACCGTCCCCATTGAACTAGGTTTCGCTACCGCATAATCTCGGCGATATGTCCTTCCTTTCCACAACTATAGCATACCTTGAACTGTTGTGGGCGGTTTGACCGATATGTCCCTCTTTTCCGCATTTGTAGCATATGAATGGGTGGTCGATCTCCTCCCTTAGAACCGGTTACTACCTAAGAAGCCTTTGTCGCCTTCACATAGTCGTTGTTAAATCTCCTCTTTTAAAATCTCCTCCTAACTCGCTTCTTTCATTTTTCATGGCCATGATTACCACCGAGTGGTTACCATTTCGTCCGTCTGTTTCTTTTCTCCGCAGTTATCATTATTCTTTGATCGCTATCTCCGGTACGATCTCGGTTATGGTCCCTCGATTGACCGTACTCGTTATCTCGCTTCTAATAATTGAGCCTCATTTACAACATCTCGAATAAAGAGAAAGTTTATGAGAAATGAGATATCGACGTACGCCGGGTTTCAAACCTCTAAGAAACATCGCGCCATACGCTCCTCATCCTCCACCAAATGAGGTGCAAACTGGATAACTCGCAAACTTTGCCTCGCATCGAGACACCGCTCATGTTGTTTTGTTCCAATCGATGAACTCCACTTCCTTCATACGATTTAACACTTTCGTGAAAGTATTTGTCATTAAATAGTCTCTCAAACGTCTCCCCAAGACATGCTGAAAAAGTATTTGGATGGGTACGCTTCACGAGACTCCCACCGAGTAGTCGCCTCGCCACGGAACATAAAGGTGGCGAATGGAACCTTCGTTCTCTCCGTGCATCCCAAGACATCGAATATCTTGGTAATTTGTTTGACCCATGATTCCGCCATGATCGGATCCGCTTTCCCTTAAATTTCGGTGGTCCCAACTCTTTGAATCGCTTGGTCATTTGTGACAACCCGTGAATTGCTATCATTTCCTCCCGTATTTTGAACACGAGTCTCCTCGTCGATTTTGCATGAACCGCAAAAAGCTTCTAAACATCCCTCGCTCATCATCTCGCTAAGTGGTGTTGTTCACGGGGAGGAACATTGCCACTGTTGCAGACGCTCTCCTCGTTGGTAGTCACAGGCATCTCCACGGTCTCATTTACTCCATTGTTAATATTCTCACGACATTCTCAAATATTGTCATAAAACAAGGGTTAATTAAGGAAATCAATATATCACATAATATCCCTATATATCTTGACCAACTAACAAATAAGCTTAGGTAGGACACACTAGCGAAGGATTTACTCCTGCCTCCCTCCTAGTTCTATTCCCCGATCTCCGCCAGAGATCATATCCCTAAGCTCGATACCAACCGTGGACGCCCCCAAAATAGGTATACATCACCCATTCCGAGTTGTCAATACATGGTACGTAAACAACTACAACTTTATTATTACAACAAGAAACTGTGAGTTTAAATACAAATATTATCTTCTAGACAATATTTATACTCAAATAAATCCTCATCACATTTATTGATACATTATTTTACAAAATGGTGAGGACTACTAAACAATCCTTTCTAAAACCTTCATTCCATACCCGACTCGTACTCGCTATATTCTCGCCGCCCCCGAGAAGAATGGAACAAAAAGGAAAAGGGTGAGCTCAACTAGCTCAAGTAAAGAATATTATGACTAAGATAATATACAACAAATTATCGTTAGTCTTCAACAGGAAAATCTGATAGAATACAATAGACAACAAGTTTTAGATCAATATTCGCAATGAAATAATAATTCATAGAAGAGTTACGTAGAGAATGAAATCTACTATAATCTATGAATTTAACGGTCCATCATCAAAATTTTATCCCCAGTAACATCAATCAATATTCATCTCAAATCAAACATTCATCTTTGCACTACAGCCAAAGATATTCATCGATCGGTCATGTTCATCTCAACACTGCTCATCTTTGCACTATGTGCCAAAAAGATATTCATCGATTGGTCATGTTCATTTAAACACTGCTCATCTTTTGCACTACTGAGCCAAAGATATTCTTCAGAAATCATTCATCTTTGCACTACATGCCAAAGATATTCAATAATATCATCATTTAAGACTGAGGATGATGAAAAATATTTTTAAAGAACGAATCCAGTGAAACAAAATGACAAGGATTAAGGATTAAGGATTCGTACTTTGTTTTATCCATGTCCAACAATACCTCAAAAATAATCATAGTGGTGTAAAATTCAAGAATGATCAAAACATGGATACAATCAAAGCTAGTATCCAGAATAGATATTTTGGACGAAAAGAAGAAATTTTATTTTTCGATGAATAGTGCCGTATACGTGAATAGTGTCGTATACGTGAATAGTGCCGTATACGTGAATAGTAACTCCGACACCAAAAGATAGAAATTCCACAAAAAAAAAATTTCACGCTTCATGAATAGTACTCGTGAATAGTAACTCGTGAATAGTAACTCATGAATAGTAACTCGTGAATAGTAACTCATGAATAGTAACCCATGAATAGTAACCCCGACATGAAAAAGTTCCAAATTTGATAAAAAGTTCCAACCAATATTTCAGCATAATGATATTGAAGAAATAATATCATCTGAAAAGAAAATAACATCCCTTACCTCAAAGAATCAGTACTTCGGAAGGAAAGGTCGGAAGTGATGCTGAATGAAACTTGTACTAAACAGCAACTCTCAAAGTATCTAAATACTCACAAAATACGCTCAATAATATAGAGAGAGAAAGAGAGAAAACTTTGTTTCTGGTGTGATTTTCAATTCTAACTTAGCCCTCTATTTATAGGAAAATGTTAGCCCGCCGAAGCAGACTTGACCTGCTACCTGATGGCTTTACCTGCTACTATTGCCACCCACCACATTTGAAATAAAATTCAGCACATTTCTTCACCAACCACAAGTGGGGTCCACTCAATTCTAGAATTTTCCACCAAAATCAATTATAAACCTAATTTTCGAATCCGACACCTCTTAAAATTCACAACAAATCATTCGTGCATTTTTTAACGGTTCAAAATTTGTGGACATATACTCAACTTATGTATGTATAACATACCCAAAAATTACCACAATCCAACTGGGCTTCGGATTAAAAATTATAACCCCCGTAATATATATCTCAAAAACCCCGATTTAATTTTTAATACCTCCAACTGTAAAATATCGATAAAACACCTCAACAATAATTTCTTCATTTATAACCACATAAATAAATCCATCATTTATATCCACATAAAATAAATATTTCTTTATCATATGAATCAATAATTAATTATTCACAAATAATATTACGTAATCACAATTATGACAACCAAAGCCGCTCCTCAGAAAGAGGGGCTTTCCGATAAGGATTTCTCCATCTTGGCCGCAATTAGGTGACCAAACCTCTCCTCGATGTAACTTTCTAGACATTGCCAATAATGCTATCTAATAATATTATTCAAATAATATGAATTATTGATCCGATAATGGAGATAATGTGCGTTGACAATTATTGAACAACAATAATATAAAATATCAACGCAGCAATTATTGAATCAATAAATAAAATATTGAATAAGAATTACCGTGAAAATTATTGAGTAGTGCCTTCACGTAAGGATCAATAATTCAACAATACTGCAATACCGCAATGCTATCGTGCAACCACGCCAGACATCGTATTTTAACCACCGGGTATTCCAACAAATCTTAACTGGTATAACTACGCCGTTATTTTTAACCAACTTATATTTATCGTTTTCTTCATCCAATCGCTTTCGTTATGGGGCCACACACGGTCGCTACCGCCGTCATTTAATATTCCCCGACAAAGATTTAATATTCCACGACCAAACGAATATTCCCTAACAAAAATGAATATTTTATAACCACTTGCTTATTTTGAAATATTTCATGTATTTAACCCTTAACTATCCACATTAATCAAATCAACCCTTACTATTTCAAAATAATAAATAAAGGAAATTCCTTTTTATTTAAAAAAATTTCGGGGTCTTACACTATGAGTAGTAAAGACTCAGAGAAGTGGCAAGAAGCCATGAAATCCGAGATGGACTCCATGTATGAGAACCAAGTATGGACTTTGGTCTCACCACCTGAAGGCATTAAGCCTATTGGGTGTAAATGGGTCTTTAAAAGAAAGACTGGAGTAGACGGCAAGGTAGAGACCTATAAGGCCCGACTGGTTGCAAAAGGTTTCAAACAAAGACAAAGAGTTGACTATGACGAAACCTTCTCACCAGTAGCAATGCTCAAGTCCATTCGGATTTTGCTTGCAATCGCAGACTTACCACGACTACGTAAATCTGGCGGATGGACGTGAAAACGGCCTTCCTCAATGGGAAACTTGAGGAGGATGTGTATATGACACAACCGGAGGATTTGTTTCAAAGGTTGGAACAAATCAAGTCTCAGTAAGCTACAACGATCCATTTATGGATTAAAACAAGCTTCGTAGGTGGAACATCCGTTTTGATGAGACAATCAAAACGTTTGATTTTATCAAAATGAGGATGAACCATGTGTGTACAAGAAGGTTAGTGGGAGCGCTGTTTCATTCCTTGTATTATATGTTGATGATATATTACTGATAGGGAATGATATTCCTATGCTGCAAACAATTAAAATCTGGTTATCTAAACACTTCTCCATGAAGGACTTGGGAGAAGCATCCTATATTTTGGGGATAAAGATCTATAGAGATAGATCTAATAGGATACTTGGCTTATCCCAAGGAACGTACATTGACATGATGCTAAAAAGGTTTAGCATGGAAGATTCCAAAAGAGGTCTCATGCCGATGAGCCATGGAATACATCTCTCCAAGAAACAAGCCCCAAAACACACGAGGAGAGAAAGCCGTATGAGTAAGATTCCTTATGCTTCAAAGAATAGGATCTATCATGTACTGCAGATGATATGTACTAGACCAGATGTCGCTCATGCACTTAGTGTAACAAGCGAGATATCGATCGAATCCGAGAGAAGAACACTTTGGAAGGCGGTGAAAATGTCCTAAAGTACTTAAGAAGAACTAAGGATGTATTTCTTGTCTACGGTGGAGTGCGAATTAAAACTAGAGGGCTTCACAGACTCAAGTTTTCAAGCAGACCAAGATGACAAATAAATTCGTTCCGGTATGTGTTTACCTTAAGCGGTGGCGCAGATGAGTTGGAAAAGTTCCAAGCAAAGAAACGATTCTCGATTCAAATGATGAGGCGAGTATGTAGTCGCAAGTGAAGTCGCAAAGGAACCTTGTTTGGATGAAGAAGTTCATTACCGAACTTGGTGTGGTTCCTAGCATTAAAGGACAAAGTGCCTTTTTATTATGTGACAACACCGGAGTCATTGCGCAAGCTAAGGAACCTGTGTCTCATCGTAAATCCAAACACGTGTTGCGGCGATTTCATTTGATCGGAGAGATCATTGAAGAGGAGACGTCACCACGAGCGTGTGGACTCTCAAGACAATATTACAGATCCATTTACTAAAGCGTTAACACAATGCGGTTTGATCGTCACTTAGAGAAGATGGGTATGAGATACCACGGCGATTGGCTTTAGTGCAAGTGGGAGATTGAAAGTATTATGCATACAAAGCCAATCATGTATGATGATAAAGCATATAATTGTGTAATCAATCTTATTTATTTATTAATAAAAGAATTATTTATTAAAGGCATTTATTATCTACATGGTGCTGTTTTAATAATATGCGATAAACCCATAGTTTTAAGCAACGCTTTTAGAATAATGATGATGATCATTCTAATGAGATCTAAATTCTTAGAAAGCTTAAAACTAAAATAGTTCCCAATCATTGGATTACTAAATTGGGGATTAGTGAATCCGGATATATTGGTACATACGTTGCTTGCTCATTGGATGAGGATGATTTATCTCATGATCATTTGTGTGGAGACACTAAAGCAAGTATGTAGGTGCTTATTAGAGAATAAGTTCACTGAACGTGACTCGCTAAGGAATACCTAATGGAGTTTTACTTACCTGTCAATAGGAATTCCTGTAGTGATAGTAAGACAAATGATCCTCAGACTTGAGATCATCATAGTATCTTATATATAATGAATTACACTTTGACTTATTCCTTAAGACTCTTAGAGTATATCAAAGGGTATGCTTGGGTGTAATAAGTTATATATGAAGATAATGAATGATCAATAAAGAATCTACCACTTCTAGTAAAAGGAGAAATGTCCTATGTGATTCGATAAATGACAACCCAGGAATCCTTGGTCAAGGTGGAATGAAATTAGAAAGTAGTTTCTAATTTGCATTCATTAGGAGTTGTTCATTTAGGAATCGAAATACATATAATTAAATAAAATAAGACTTGACAAAGAATTCCATGTCTTATATTTAATTGGGACATTGTATGGTGGAAGGATTGAATTATACTAAGTAACTATTTACTCAAAGGTTCTTTTATGATTAATGTTGAAATCTATATTATCTGGAAAGTCGTTGATCGCTAGGGAGGCTTATCCCTATTGTAGAATAAATATTATTTATTTAAATAAATTATTTGTTTAATTTATTTATTTAAATGAGATTAGAATTGTTCTAATTGATTTATTCACAAGGTTTAATATGGAGAACCTAAAGGGTCACACCATAAAAGGAAGAATAATTATTTAAGAAGTTAATGGCATAATTGTAATAATATGTTAAGTATATTTTTAATCTATGGTGATAGAATAAATTAAATAACTTAATATTTATTATTTAATATTTTAGAAATATTAAATATAAATTAATAAGAGGAGTCTTATTAATATTATTACAATTATTATTATTTTTATTTCTAAAAGGTTTAGGAATTAATTTAATATAAGTACTCTCATTTATTCCTAATTGGATTAGGAAAGAAAATTAGTTAAAAGAGTTTAATTAATTACCCCTAATAGGATTAGGGAGCCCATTTAATTAAAAGAGTTTAATTAAATAAATAATACCTTATTTTAATTAAAATAGGTTACATGAAATCTTTATAAGAGGAGTCTTATATCGGATATCTTATATACGTAATTCCTAGATTTTGAGAGAACACCCTTTTTCTATCTGAGATAGGAAAAACTAGGGTTTGAGCCGTATATCCCTTCTTCTTGATAATTATTCTTCTTTGGTGGATCACCTATAGAGGCCATACACTTGGGTGGCTTACATTGATCAAAGGAAGGAATCTACCCGGAGATTCAAGGAGATCATGAGAAGTAGGAGGTGAACTCGCGTGCGAGGAAGCTCGTTTCTACAAGGGTATGATTTCATAATTTCTTATTCTTCGTTTAATTAATAATATGCATAAAGGATGATCCGGGTAATTGGTTTGTGAAAAATTTTAAAATCTTATTTTATCATGCTTCCGCTATATTTTGCAATTTGATTGCTACTTTGATTTTCATAAAACCCAACAATAAGAACTAGGAGGGGAGAGACGGGGAATTCTTTCACTAGTATGACCTACCTAAGTTTATATGGTATTTAATTGGTCGGTCAGAGTATAGGGATAATATGTGATATGGTAATTAACCCTTGTTTTGTGTCAGTATTTGAAAATAACATCCGAGAATGTTGAGGACATCAATGGAGAACAGGAGACCATTGAATCTCCACAGATCAATAATCAAGACAATGTGCATCAGGAAGGCGACATTCCTCAGGCAAACAACAACACTGACTAGATGATGAACAATGGAATGTTCAGAGGCTTTATGCAATTCATGCAACATCGGGCAAGAGCGACTCCTGTCCAAAATGCAGGTGGAAACACTGGCAACTCTCGGACGGTCACCGCTAAGCAGTTCAAGGAACTGGGACCACCAGAGTTTTTTGGAGAGCCAAAATAACTTAAGGCGGAGACGTGGATAAAGCAGATCTGCAAAATATTTGATGTCTTGGGATGCTCCAAGGAGCAAAAGGTTCAATTTACCACCTTCATGTTGCGTGCAGAGGTAGATTACTGGTGGGAATCTGTGACGCCCCCAAAATAGGTATACATAACGCATCTTGAGTAGCCAAATACATGGTACAAAATTCAAATATAACTTAATTATACAACAGTCGTGAAAAATACGACAAAACATATGCTGTGAGTTTTAATACAAATATTATCATCTAGACAATATCCATACTCAATTGAGTCCTCATTACATTTATTATCACACTATTTAACAAAATAGTGAGGACTACTAATGCTATTATCTGGACCGTCACTCCGTTCCCCGACTAGTCCGTGCTACGTTCTCATTTCCTGAAGAGAACAATGAAAGTAAAAGGGTGAGCTCAACTAGCCCAGTAAGAAATATTATGACTAAGATAATATAGAATAAATTATCGTTAGCCGTCAACAGTGTTAAACTGATACAATATAACAAACATAAAGTTTAACTGCAGCGGAACAAGCAATCCATTAAAAGAGTCAAGTAGAGAATAAAAGCTACTATCTTTTATGATTTAAAAGGTTTTTCATCACTTTTATCATTTGGGACTCAAATTTTAATAAATAAACATATCATCCCTGCACTACGGCCAAGGATATTCATTAGTATCACAACCACAAATTATCCATGCACTACGGGCCAAGGATATTCGTGTATTCATCAATGGTCATGATCATGCCAAAAACTATCCATCAATGCACTACGGGCCAATGAGGACTTTTACCACTTCATTTGTAACATTACGGTCATGATTATACCGATTAATCACTGGTCATAATCATACCATGTCCATCTATGCACTACAGGCCACATATGACTTTCAACATAATATAAACATGAGGATAATGACAATGATATAAGAATTCAATAAAACAAGTTCAAGAATTAATTTATTCAGGAACTAATAACGTCCAAATTGTCAACATGATTCTTCTTTGTAGAGTAAAATTCAAGAATGCTCAGAAGAATATTTCCATGAAAAGATATTGGATAAAGCGCAAATATTAAAGATATTCCACTAATTTCATGGAGTATAGAAGTCAAAACTTTAACCAACTGAATATAATAAAGAATGGAATAACAAAAGAAATCACCAGGCATGCGATAGATCGCATGCACGAAAAGTTATTCAAATGTAATAATAAATGACGGAATTCAGTCATGCGTAAGCGCACGCATGCATGTGATATTCCAATGTAATAATAAATAATGTAACCGTGTCATGCATAAACGCATGTATAAGATGTTCCAATGTAATAATAAAGAATGGAATAACAGTAGAATTTCACCATGTATACGGTACTTTGCATAGACAGGTTATTCAAACATAATAATAAAGAATGGAATAACAGAAGAATTTCACCAAGTATAGGGTAGTCCGCGTATACAGGGTATTCCAACAGAATAATAAAGAATGGAATAACAGAAGTTCTCTTCATGAATACGAAAGAAATAATACCTCTTACCTTAGAACAAACTAGATATAGGAGTAGTGAAGTAGCAGAAAATTTTTCTTCTTTCTCTCTATAGTTTCTCTCTCTAGAGTTTCAGTGAATTCGTACGAAATAATGAAGGAATGAGCTTCTATTTATAGGAGAATGAAAGGATACTATTTAGAAAAATTTCACAGATCAACAGTAGGAACTCACGGGTTGCTCATCAGACGCTCACTTTTCAAATGTTAACATAATAGTCAAAGAAAAACAAAATTCTATAATAATTATATATATATATATATATATATATATATATATATAAACACATGTTATATTTGAAAACAAAACTCACCCGTGACAAATTTTTGCAAGATTCCTCCCCCCTCATTTTTTCTTCCAATTGTGAGCCCCACGTGTTCCCCTCCCACCAACATCTCATAATCACAGGTGGGTCTCATTATATTTATACTAAACAACTTTCTACCAATTATTAAAAAGTGGGTAAATGGAGATCCAAATAATAAGCAAAATTTACAACAACTACTTCATAAAAATCCTTTCAATATTTTTAACAACATTTATCATCATTATTATAATTCACAATATTAATCGACCAGGTCGTTCCCAGGAAAGAGTGGGCTTCCCAATAATGATTTCTCCCTATTGGCGCGCAATTAGGTGACCAAACCTCTCCTTGACTGAACTTCTAGACATCGTTAATATTGCAAATAATAATATTAATAACTTTGTCATCTCAATTATTGATTTAATAATATATAAAATATCGACAATAATTGAATCAAATAACGTGAGATACTATGCAACAATTACTATAGCAATAATTGAACAAAAACTGAGTGACTTCTCACGTAAGCATCAATAATCAAAACCGTGTGCTACTATGCAACCACGCGTATTACTGTACTTTTAACACCAGGTGTTTCAACAGTTAACGGTAAAAATTCCTCCGTTATTTTCATAAAATATTTTTGTCGTTTACTCAATCCGACAATAATTCCGTTGTGGGGTCCACCAATGAATTGTGCCGTCGTACGAATATTTCATGTTAAAACGAATATTCCCCTACCAATCGAATATTATATAACAACTTGCATACTTTGCAAAATTATTACCCACAACTACAACATTATATCAAATTCATTCCATAATATTCAAAAATGATAATTATAGAAAATTCATCTTTATTCATAAAAGTTGGGGTCTTACAATCTCCCCTTCTTATGAAATTTCGCCCTCAAAATTAGGGTACGTACCTGATATGTCGAAGAGGTAAGGATACCTTGATTTCATTTCATATTCGAACTCCCAGGTCATTTCCTCAACATCGTGGTTCCTCCATAAAACTTTGACTTGAGGTATAACCTTGGAGCGTAGAATATGTTCCTTCTTATCCAAGATTTGAACAGGAACCTCTTCATATGTTAAATCTTCCGCTATTTCGTCCGGTTCTAACTCAATAATGTGGTTCGGGTCTTTCACATATTCACGTAACATGGATATATTAAAAGCGTTATGAACACGAGACATACTTGGCGGTAAAGCGAGTCTATAGGCTACAGTCCCTACTCGATCAAGGATTAAAAATGGGCCAATGAATCGAGGATTAACCTTTCGTCTCTTTCCAAATCTCGTAACTCCTTTCCATAGAGCAACACGTAACAACACATGATCTCCAATATCGAATTTCACGTCCTTTCGATGAAGATCATCATAACTCTTTTATCGATCTTGTGAGGTTTTTATATGTTGCCGGATCGTTTGAATCTTTTCCGTAGTCATACGTACCAACTCCAGTCCCAAGAACGTTGCTTCACCCACCTCATCCCAAAGACATCCGAGAAGCGACACTTTCTTCCATACAACGCCTCGAATGGAGCCATGCCAATACTTGTTTGATAACAGTTGTTGTAAGAAAACTCCACCAATGGTAAGAACTTGTCCCAACTTCCTTTAAAGTCAAGGACACAGAGTCTTAATAAAACTTCAAGAGTTTGAATAGTCCTCTCTGATTATCCGTCCGTCTGAGGATGATATGCCAAACTAAATCATAAATCCGTGCCCATAGCTTTTTGTAAACTAACCCAAAATCATGATGTGAATCTTGGGTTTCGATCAAAAACTATGGATACGGGCATACCATGCAGTCTTACAATCTCGTTTATGTACATACATGCAAGACGTTCAAGTGTATAAATTTCTCATACTGGTAAGAAATGAGCACACTTGGTCAATCTATCGACCCAAATTGCATATATGCCTTGAGAAACCTTGGGAAGACCAGTAACGAAATCCATGGTAATGTGCTCCCACTTCCATTCTGGAATTTCAAGTGGTTGCAATGGACCTTTTGGTACTTAATGCTCTGCCTTGACTCGTTGACAAGTTAAACACCTTTAGATAAACAACACTATCTCTCTCTTCATATTGCCCCACCAAAATCATGATACATTTTGGTACTCCCAAGATTGATTGTAAACGGTGTGTTGTGCGCCTCCATAATGATTTTATACTTTAACTCAGGATTGTTAGGAACACAAAGTCTGGAGTTGACTTGAAGTATTCCTTCTTCATCGATTCTTTCTTCTGGCATAACACCTTCTTGTACTTTCTTCCTCATATGCATCAGCTCTAGGTCTGTAGCTTGAGCAGCTTTAACTTTATCGATTAAAGTCGATTCTACTCGTATATTCGCCATCATCAAGAGGGTCCTTGTAGTCTTTATCTCTATCTCCATCCTTTGCAAGTCATACAAAATGGGCCTCTGCATTGATAATATCGAACTCGTACACACACATATGATCTTCTACTAAATGCGTCAGCTACCACGTTTGCTTTTCCAGGATGGTATTGGATGGTATGATCATAATCTTTCAGCAGATTCTGCTTAACGTCATTTGTCACATGTTGAGTTCCTTTTGAGTGAAGAAATATTTAAGGCTTTTATGATCCGTAAAGATCTCCACTTTCTCCCCATACAAGTAATGCCTCCAAATTTTAAGTGTGAAGACAATAACTGCCAACTCTAGATCATGAGGCATAGGCTATGACTTTCCCATGTTGCATGAGAACACATCCTAACCCTTTCCCTGAAGCATCACTGTAGATGACAAATCCCTCTTAGCCAGATGGTATTGTCAGAATAGGTGCCGAAATGAGTCTTCTCTTGAGTTCTTGAAAATTCTTCTCACATTCCTCGTTCTAACTGAATTTTATATCTTTCTGAGTCAGCTGAGTTAAGGGAGTAGCGATTCAAGAAAACCCTTCTACGAATCTCCGATAATAACCAGCTAAGCCAAGAAAGCTATGTACTTCGGTCACTGATTTAGGTTGCTCCCAGTTTTGAATAGCTTCAATCTTTGTTGGGTCAATAGATATTCTATGATTTGATACCACTGCCCAAGGAATGCTACTTTCTTAAGCCAGAACTCGCATTTCTTCAACTTGGCATAAAGCTTATATTCACGAAGCTTTTGAAGTATCAGCCTCAAGTGTTGCTCATAATCTTCACAACTTTTGGAATAAATAAGGATGTCATCAATAAAGACGACCACAAAGTGATCCAAATATTCCTTGAATAATCGATTCATCATATCCATGAAGGAAGCATGAGCATTAGTCAATTCAAAAGACATGACTAGGAATTCGTAATGCTCGTACCAGGTTCTGAAAGTCGTCTTTGGAATGTCATCGGTTCTAATCTTCAATTAGTGATATCCGGAACGAAGATCAATCTTTGAAAAAAATTTGGTGCCTTGCAACTGGTCAAACAGGTCATCAATGCGAGGCAATGGATATCTATTTTTGATAGTGACATGGTTCAACTCCTGATAATCAATACAAAGTTACATACTCCCATCTTTCTTCTTCACGAATAGAATAGGAGCACCCCAAGGCGACGTACTAGGACGAATGAAACCGATATCTAATAAATCCTGCAGTTGGGTCTTAAACTCCTGAAGTTCAATAGGAGCCATTCGATATGGGGCTTGGAAATGGGTTTTGTACCAGGTTCAAGGTCGATACAAAATTTAATTTCACGCTCTGGGGGTAGGCCAGGAAGTTCTTCAGGGAATACGTCAGGAAATTCATTAACAATAGAAATATCATTCAAAACTGACGCATTTTTGTTTATATCCGTGACATGAGCTAAGAAAGCTTGACATCTGTTTTTCAATAAACGAATAGCTTTATGTCTTGAGATGACAGTGATTGATTTTAATGGTTTGGTTGCTTTAATTCGCATAATAGGTTGGTTAGGAATATGAAAGCTAACAACCTTATGAAAACAATCAATTTTTGCATAATGAGTAGTTAACCAATCAATCCCTAGAATTACGTCAAATACAAGTATTTTCAATGAAATATGATCGACAGGTAATGTGAGGGTACCGATTTGAACCAAACAAGACTTATAAATAGTGGATGTAATGAAGGTTTCTTTCAATGGAGTTTCAACAAATAAGTCAAAGTCTAATTTCTCCGGAGTCAAATTTAAACGTTGAGTGCAAGTAGGAGAAATAAAAGAATGGGTAGAACCGGTATCAAATAGTGGTTTAAACTTCTCTAGAGTTTATGATAAGCTTACCCGTGATGACCTCGTTCGGGTTCCTTGCTTTTTGGGAGGTCACAACAAACGCGCTCTCCGCACCTTCTTGGCTTTGACTTTTACGGGACATCCTTTGGTGCCTCTATCCTAGTGAACTTGTCTTTGGTGAGCGACAAAATCGAGGCCACGTGACCTTCTCTTCCACAATTATAACATGCTTTGGGACAAACATCACGCAATTTGGTGATGTATCCTCTCTCTCGCATTTTGAAGTATATGATAGGTGGTCGTTCTCCTTCCTTAACAACGGTCTTTGGTCTTTGGCGTCTTTCCATCATTGTTGAATCTCCTCTTCTTGAAATGTCCATTCTTATTGTTTTGGTCATGATTACCACCGAAGTGGTTACCATTTCTAGCATGTTGATTCCCTCCACGCTTATTGTTTATTATCACCGCTTCGATGACTGCTATCACTAGTATTATCATTTTGTCGTCTGCTCTCTTTTGGTTGGGTTGACTCATTATCGCGCTCCAATAACTGAGCCTTATTAACAACATCTGAATACAAACACAGTTTATGAGAGATAAGATATTGACGTATCTCAGGTTTCAAACCTCTTAGAAACATTCGCGTCATTCTCTCTTCACTATCAACCAAATGGGATGCAAACCGAGACAACTCGGCAAACTTGGCTTTGTACTGCGACATGGTCATGTTGTTTTGCTCCAGCTTGATGAACTCTACCTCTTTCATGTGACGAATACTTTTGGGAAATTACTTATCGTTGAACAATTCTTGGAACTTCTCCCAAGTCATCTTTAGTGCGGCAGGTTGAGTACGTTTTACTGATTCCCACCAGTAATCTGCCTCTGCACTTAAGATGAAGGTGGAAAAGGGAACATTTTGCTCCTCGGAGCATTCCAAGATATCAAATATCTTACAGATCTGCTTTATCCATATCTCCGCCTTAAGTGGTTTTAGTTCTTCAAAAAACTCCGGTGGTCCCAGTTCCTTGAACTGCTTAGCGGTGACCATCCGAGAGTTGCCAGTGTTTCCATCTACATTTTGTACAGGAGCAGCTCTTGCCTGATGTTGCATGAATTGCATAAAGCCTCTGAACATTCCATCGTTCATCATCTGGTCCATGTTGTTGTTTGCCTGAGGATTATCGCCTTCCTGATGCACATTATCCTGATTATAGATCTATGGTGACTCAACGGTCTCCTATGCTCCATTGCTAATCTCAACATTCTTGGATGCCATTTTCAAATACTGCAACAAAACAAGGGTTAATTAACATATCACATATTATCCCTATACTCTGACCGACCAATTAAATACCAAAATAAAGTTAGGTAGGTCATACTAGCGAAGGAATTCCCCGTCTCTCCCCTCCTAGTTCTTATCTCACATTTCAGCCAGGGATCATATCCCTAAGCTTTGATGCCAAATGTGACGCCCCCAAAATAGGTATACATCACCCATCTTGAGTCGCCAAATACATGGTATAAAATTCAAATACAACTTAATTATACAACAGTCATGTAAAATATGACAAAACATATGTTGTGAGTTTTAATACAAATACTGTCATCTAGACAATATCTACACTCAATTGAGTCCTCATTACATTTATTATCACACTATTTAACAGAATAGTGAGGACTACTAATGATATTATCTGGACCATCACTCCGTTCCCCGACTAGTCCCTGCTACGTTCTCATTTCCTGAAAAGAACAATGAAAGTAAAAGGGTGAGCTCAACTAGCCCAGTAAGAAATATTATGACTAAGATAATACAAAATAAATTATCGTTAGCCTTCTTGAAAGTTGTTAAAGCGATACAATATAACAAACATCATGTTTAACTGCAGCGGAACAAGCAATCCATTAAAAGAGTCAAGTAGAGAATAAAATCTACTATCTTTTATGATTTAAAAGGTTTTTCATCACTTTTATGGTTGGGACTCAGCTTAATAAATAATCCACATAATCCCTGCACTACGGCCAAGGATATTCATTAGTATCACAACCACAAATTATCTATGCACTACGGGCCAAGGATATTCGTGTATTCTTCAATGGTCATGATCATGCCAACAACTGACCATCAATGCACTACGGGCCAATGAGGACTTTTACCACATCATTTATAACATTACGGTCATGATTATACCGATTAATCCCTGGTCATAATCATACCAAGTCCATCTATGCACTACAAGTCATAGATAACTTTCAACATAATATAAACATGAGGATGATGACAATGATATAAGAATTCAAAAAAACAAGTTCAAGAATTAATTTATTCAGGAACTAATAACGTCCAAATTGTCAACATGATACTTCTTTGTAGAGTAAAATTCAAGAATGCTCAGAAGAATATTTCCATGAAAAGATACTGGATGAAACACAAATATCAAGGATATTCCACTAATTTCATGGAGTATAGAAGTCAAAACTTTAACCAACTGAATATAATAAAGAATGGAATAACAAAAGAAATCACCAGGCATTTGATAGACCGCACAGTTAGGTTATTCCAATAGAATAATAAATGACGGAACCAGGTCATGCGTAAACGCACAGATATGATAATCCAACAGAATAATAAATAACGGAACCAGGTCAGGCAAAATTCGCACCGACAGGATGTTCCAACAGAATAATAAATAACGAAACCAGGTCATACGTAAACGCACAGATAGGATGTTCCAACAGAATAATAAAGAATGGAATAACAGAAGAATTTCACCACGTATGCGGTACTTTGCATAGATAGGTTATTCCAACATAATAATAAAGAATGGAATAACAGAAGAATTTCACCAAGTATAGGGTAGTTCGCGTATACAAGTTAGTCCAACAGAATAATAAAGAATGGAAAAATAGAAGTTCTCTTCATGAATACGAAAGAAATAATACCCCTTACCTTAGAACAAACTGGATATAGGAGTAGTGAAGTAGCAGACAACTTTTCTTCTTTCTCTCTATAGTTTTCTCTACAGAGTTCAAATTGAATTCGTAAGAAATAATGAAGGAATGAGCTTCTATTTATAGGAGAATGAAAGGATGCTATTTAGAAAAATATCACAGATCAACAGTAGGAACTCACGGGTTGCTCATCAGACGATCACTTTTCAAATGTTAACATAATAGTCAAAGAAAAACAAAATTCTACAATAATTATATATATATAAACACATGTTATATTTGAAAACAAAACTCACCAGTGACAAATTTTTGCAAGATTCCTCCCCCCTCATTTTTTCTTCCAAATGTGGGCCCCACGTGTTCCCCTCCCACAAACATCTCATAATCACAGGTGGGTCCCATTATATTTATACTAAATAACTTTCTACCGATTATTTAAAAGTGGGTAAATGGAGATCCAAATAATAAGCAAAATTTACAACAACTACTTCATAAAGACACTTTCAATATTTTTAACAACATTTATCATCATTATTATAATTCACAATATTAATCGACTAGGTCGTTCCCAGGAAAGAGGGGGCTTTCCAATAAGGATTTCTCCCTATTGGCGCGCAATTAGGTGACCAAACCTCTCCTTGACAGAACTCCTAGACATCATTAATATTGTGAATAATAATATTAATAACTTTGTCATCTCAATTATTGATTTAATAATATATAAAATATCGACAATAATTGAATCAAATAACGTGAGATACTATTCAACAATTACTATAGCAATAATTGAACAAAACTGAGTGACTTCTCACGTAAGCATCAATAATCAAAATCGTGTGCTACTATACAACCACGCGTATTACTGTACTTTTAACACCGGGTGTTTCAACAGTTAACGGTAAAACTTCCGCCGTTATTTTCATAAAATATTTTTGTCGTTTACTCAATCCGACAATAATTCCGTTGTGGGGTCCACCAATGATTGTGCCGTCATACTAATATTCCCTGTTAAAATGAATATTCCCCGACCAATCGAATTTTATATAACAACTTACGTACTTTGCAAAATTTATAACTATTACCCACAACTACAACATTATATCAAATTCATTCCAAAATATTCAAAAATGATAATTATAGAAAATTCATCTTTATTCATAAAAGTTAGGGTCTTATAAAATCTGTAAAGCGTACTCAACCTGCTGCACTGAAGATGACTTAGGAGAAGTTCTAAGAATTGTTCAACGACAAGTACTTTCTCGAAAGTATTCGTCACATGAAAGAGGTAGAGTTCATCAAGCTGGAGCAAAATAACACGACTGTGTTGCAGTACGAAGCCAAGTTCGCCGAGTTGTCCCGACTTGCGTCCCATTTGGTTGATAATGAGGAGAGAATGACGCGAATGTTTGTAAGAGGTTTGAAACCCGAGATACGTCAATATCTTATCTCTCATAAACTGTGTTTGTATTCAGATGTTGTTAATAGGGCTTGGTTATTGGAGTGCGATAATGAGTCAACCCAACCAAAAGAGAGCAGCCGACAAAATGATAACCGGTGATACTTGATCATCAAGCGGTGACAATAAGCGTGGAGGGAATCAGCATGCCAGAAATGGTAACCACTTCGGTGTTAATCATGGCCAAAATAATAAGAATGGACATTTCAAGAAGAGGAGATTCAACAATGATGGAAAGATGTCAGCACTAGCACCTGTTGTTAAGGAAGGAGAATGACCACCTATCATATGTTTCAAATGTGGAGGGGAGGGACACATCAGTCCAAATTGCACGATGCTGTCCAAAGCATGTTATAATTATGGAAGAGAAGGTCACCTAGCCCGATTTTGTCATTCACCAAAGACAAGTTCAGTTAGGATGGAGACACCAAAGGCTGATACGGACAAAACAAAGTCGGTGGTTTTAGGAAGAGCGTTTTTTGTGACTTCTCAAAAAGCGAGTGACCCGAACAAAGTTAGCACGGGTTATTTAATTATAAATTCTTGCGAAGTCTATACCTTATTAGATACCAGATCTAACCATTCTTTTATCTCTCTTGCTAGCGCTCAACATTTAAATTTGACCGTAGCAAAGTTAGACTTTGACTTATTGGTTGAAACTTTGTTAGTAGAAACCTTCATTACCTCCACTATTTATAAATCTTGTTGATTCAAATCGACACTTTCACGTTACCTGTCGATCTTATCTCTTTGAAAATATTTTCCTTTGATGTGATTTTAGGAATCAATTCGTGAACTACTCATCAAGCTTTTTGTAAGGTTGTTAGCTTTCATATTCCTAACCAACCTGTTATGCAAATTCAAGCAACCAAACCACTAAAGTCAATCATTGTTATATCAAGTCATAAGTAAAGAGCCTCGAGCCTTTTGCTGGTGACTTACTCGTGCGGAATGCACCGAAGCCAGACTTTCTGTAGGCGACGTCGTGAATACTGATGACAAGTTGATAGGTATCAATGTGGCGTGCTATCCAAGTCTTGGATGAGATTTATAGTTTGAATGTTATTTTTATTGTTAATAAATTTCCTGACGTATTCTTGAAGACTTCCTAGCCTACCCCTAGAGCATGAAATCGAATTTGTATTGACCCCAGTACAAAACCCCATTTCTAAACCCCTTAAATATTTCTTCAACTAAAACAAACGTAACATGCGCAGAAGACGTTGGCTCGAGCTATTGAATATTACGATCATTCCATTCAATATCATCGTGGAAGAGCGAACTTGGTAGCTGACGCGTTGAGTAGAAGATCGTATGCGTTTACGAGTGCGATGTTGTTAACACAAAAACCCATTTCGTATAACTTACAAATGATGAAGATAGAGTTAAAGACTCTAGGGACCCACTTGAAAATAACAAATATATGAGTAGAATCGACTTTCATCGATAAAGTTAAAGCCGCTCAAGCTACACACCCGAATCTGATAAATATTAAGAAGAAGGTTCAAGAAAGCATTATCTTAACCACCGATTAAATTGCCCCATTTGAAATCCTCGATCGATTAGGAACTGTGGCCTATAGACTCGTTTTACTGCCAAGTATGTCGCATGTTCATAACGTTTTTCACGTATCGTTGTCTTGGGGGACTTTGGAGCCAAATTTTAGAATAATTAATGAATTTGAAAAAATTATGAAATCATGGGGGTTTTATGAAGCATGTTAGAAGCTTTCCATAGCCTCAAAAATGGACTAATTCCGATAACGGATGTAGAAGTTATGAAGATTTGAAGTGTCAAAAGTTACAAAATCTGGAAAATTGGAGCTAAGTGTCAAGGGTCGAGCACCTAGGCGCTAGGCTCGGTGCTTAGATTATGTTCTTGGGCGCCTAGGCGCTTACCCAAGGCCAAATTTGGGCGCCTAGGCGCTGGTCAAGTGTTAAGCCAAAATATGTCCGGACGTCCTTTAGTAAATTGGCCATAACTTTTTCATACGAACTCCGATTGAGGTGATTCAGGATGATTCGGAAAGATAACGAGTAGAACTATAACTTTCATTCTTTATATTTTGAGATTTGAAGTAGTTATCAAGGCCTAAAATGGCTATTTTAGGGACTAATGTGCATTCAGAGGCAATTGGAGGACATTGGGCATGCACGTATGTAACGTGTAATGTTTTTGAAGATAAAGGTATTTAATGTTATACCTCAAGAGTTGGAATATGAAATGAAGTCAAGGTATCCACACATCTTCGGCATACCAGGTACGTACATATATTTCAAGGACGAAATTTCATAAGGAGGGGAGATTGTGAGACCCCAAAGTTTATGAATAAAGATTTAAATTTCTCGAAATATTTTTTTTAATATTATGGTGTGAATTTGATATAATGTTATAGTTGTGGGTAATATTTATAAATTTTGCAAAGTACTCAAGTTGTTATATAATATTCGATTGGTCGGGGAATATTCATTTTATCAGGAAATATTTGTACGACGGCACAATCATTGGTGTACTCCACAACGAAATTATAATCGAATTAAGAAAATGACAAAAATATTTTATGAAAATAACGGCGGAAGTTTTACCGTTAACTGTTGAAACACCCGGTGTTAAAAGTACAGGAATATGCGTGGTTGCATAGTAGCACACGGTATTGATTATTGATGCTTACGTGAGAAGTCACTCAGTTTTGTTCAATTATTGCTTCAGTAATTGTTGCATAGTATCTCACGTTATTTGATTCAATTATTGTCGATATTTTTTTATATTATTAAATCAATAATTGAGATGACAGAGTTATTAATATTATTATTGGCTATATTAACGATGTCTAGAAGTTCTGCCAATGAGAGGTTTAGTCACCTAATTGCGCGTCAATGGGGAGAAATCCTTATTGGAAAGCCCCTCTTTCCTGGGAACGACCTGGTCAATTAATAGTGTGATTTATAATAATGATGATGAAGTTTTGTTTTATTAGTAATATTAATGTAATAAAACAGAAAAGCTTTTTATATAAAATAGAATAAGTTATTCGTTTTATTAGACTATAAATAGAATATATTATATTTTATAATGCATAGTGTTTGCATAGTACCTGCATAGTATTTGCATACTAAAATCTTTTTATATAAAATAGAAAACTTTTATAAAGTTATTTGTTTTATTAGATTATAAATATAATATACTATATTTTATTTAAAAGATTTTGTTTTATTAGAATATTTTATAGTAAACCAATCTGGACCGTCCGTTTACAAGTAAATCAATCTGGACCGTTCAGGAATTAGTTACTATTCAGTCCATTCTCCTATAAATAGAAGCTCATTCCTTCATTATTTCTTACAAATTCACTGAAACTCTAGAGAGAAAGAAGAAAAGTATTCTGCTACTTCACTACTCCTATATCTAGTTTCTTCTAAGGTAAGGGGTATTATTTCTTTCGTATTCATGAAGAGAACTTCTGTTATTCCATTCTTTATTATTCTGTTGGAATAACCTGTATACGCAGACTACCCTATACTTGGTGAAATTCTTCTGTAATTCCATTCTTTATTATTATGTTGGAATAACCCGTCTATGCGAAGTACCGCATACATGGTGAAATTCTTCTGTTATTCCATTCCTTATTATTCCTTTGGAATAACCTGTATATGCGAAGTACAACATACATGGTGAAATTCTTCTATTATTCCATTCTTTATTATTATGTTGGAATAACCTATCTATGCGAAGTACCACATACATAGTGAAATTCTTCTATTATTCCATTCTTTATTATTATGTTGGAATAACCTGTCTATGTGAAGTACCGCATACATAGTGAAATTATTCTGTTATTACATTCCTTATTATTACGTTGGAATAACCTGTATATTCGAAGTACCGCATACATGGTTAAATTCTTATGTTATTCCATTCTTTATTATTATGTTGGAATAACCTATCTATGCGAAGTACCGCATACATGGTGAAATTCTTATGTTATTCCATTCTTTGTTATTCTGTTGGAATATCATGTCTGTGTGTTTATGCATGACCTGGTTCCGTTATTTATTATTTAGTTAGAACATCCTGTCGGTGCGAATTTTGCCTAACCTGGTTCCGTTATTTATTATTCTGTTGGAATATCCTATCTGTACGTTTACGCATGACCTGGTTCCGTTTATTCATTATTTTGTTGGAATAACCTATCTGTGCAGTCTATCGTATGCCTGGTGATTTCTTTTGTTATTCCATTCTTTATTATACTCAATTGGTTCAAGTTTTGGCTTTTATACCCCATGAAATTAGTGGAATATCCTTAATATTTGGGCTTCATCCAGTATCTTTTCATGGAAATATTCTTCTGAGCATTCTTGAATTTTACTCTACAAAGAAGTATCATGTTGACAATTTGGACGCTATTAGTTCCTGGATAAATTAATTCTTGAACTTGTTTTATTGAATTCTTATAACATTGTCATCATCCTCATGTTTATATTATGTTGAAAGTCATCTGTGGCCTGTAGTGCATAGATG
This sequence comes from Panax quinquefolius, assembly GCA_020205615.1. Taxonomy (NCBI): domain Eukaryota; kingdom Viridiplantae; phylum Streptophyta; class Magnoliopsida; order Apiales; family Araliaceae; genus Panax; species Panax quinquefolius. Next base: position 556,861 of record JAINUW010000604.1, read on the forward strand.
GACTTGGTATGATTATGACCAGGGATTAATCGGTATAATCATGACCGTAATGTTATAAATGATGTGGTAAAAGTCGTCATTAGCCCGTAGTGTATTGATGGACAGTTGTTGTCATGAACATGAGCATTGATGACTACACGAATATCATTGGCCCGTAGTGCATGGATAATTTGTGGTTGTGATACTAATGAATATCCTTAGCCGTAGTGCAGGGATGATGTGGATTATTTATTAAGCTAAGTCCCAGTGATGAAAGTGATGAAATACCTATTAAATCATAAAAGATAGTAGATTTTATTCTCTACTTGACTCTTTTAATGGATTGCTTGTTCCGCTGCAGTTAAACTTGATGTTTGTTATATTGTATCAGTTTAACACTATTGAAGGCTAACGATAATTTATTCTGCATTATCTTAGTCATAATATTTCTTACTGGGTTAGTTGAGCTCACCCTTTTACTTTCATTGTTCTCTTCAGGAAATGAGAACGTAGCAAGGACTAGTCAGGGAACGGAGTGACGGTCCAGATAATAGCATTAGTAGTCCTCACTATTCTATTAAATAGTGTGATAATAAATGTAATAAGGACTCAATTGAGTGTGGATATTATCTAGATAACAATATTTGTATTAAAACTCACAGCATATGTTTTGTCGTATTTTACATGACTGTTGTATAATTAAGTTGTATTTGAATTTTGTACCATGTATTTGGCGACTCAAGATGCGTGATGTATACCTATTTTGGGGGCGTCACACCTATGTCCACTGTATCAGACAGAGTTCCGCATTTCACATCTAATTTCTGGAAACAGTTACAAGAATGTTTGGGAACACAGCTGAGAATGAGCGCAGCGTTCCATCTTCAGACTAACGGACAAAGTGAGAGAACCATCCAAACACTAGAATATATGCTTAGAGCATGTATCATGGATTTCAAGGGAAATTGGGACGATCATTTACCATTGGTAGAATTTGCCTATAATAATAGTTATCACACGAGTATTGGCATGCCGCCTTACGAAGCGTTATCTACGGTGAAATCTGAGAACTCGATATCTTTGGGATGAGGTAGGTGAACGTCGGCTATTGGGTCCAGAATTGGTACAACAGACTGTCGAGATCATCAAGGTTATTCGAGCGAGATTGATAGCTGCACAAGCTAGACAGAAGAAATATACCGATCAACATTGACAAAATATAGAATTCGATGTCGATAGTTATGTTTTCTTGAAAGTGTCTCCTTGGAAGGGGAAATTTCGATTTAGCCAGAAGGGAAAATTAAGCCCTAGGTTTATAGGACCTTTTGAAGTGCTTCGACCAGTTGGTGAAGTGGCATACGATGTAGCTTTACCTCCAGAGTTGGAGTATATTCATAATATTTTTCATGTCTCAATATTGAGACCATATAAGCCTGATTATATGCATGTTATAGAATATGAGCCCTTACAGTTTGAGAAAGATTTGTCATATGAAGAAGTCCATGTTCAAATTATTGACAGAAAAGAGCAAGTACAGAGGAATAAGGTGATACCTTCTTTTAAGTCAATTTGGAGGAACCACAATGCTGAGGAAGCTACATGGGAACTTAAAAGTGTTATGATGAAGAATTATTCTCAGTTATTTTTTTGATCTTATATAGTGATTCTGAGGACAGAATCTTGTTAAGGAGGGAAGAATGTAACGAATAAATTTTTCGAGTTGTGATTCTGGGGACGGAATCCTTTTAAGGAGGGAAGGATGTAACGATCGAGAATTTTTTGTAATTAATTTAAATATTTATTGAATTAAATAAATATTTTAAATAATTTATTTATTGAGGAAAATAAATAATTGATGAATTGTGGTGAATTAATTTAGTAACTAAATTGATTAATGTTAACTAAATCGAGTAATGATAATTTTATCTGAAGGATTTAATTTAAGAAAATAATTAAATTAAATCAATTACTTAATATTTAAGAAAATAATTAAATTAAATGAATTGTTTAATATTCAAGAAAATGAATAAATTAAATAAAGTGATGTTTCTAATTTATTAATTAAATTAGATATATAATTATTTATTTATTATAAGTATAATTATAATAAGATTATAATTATTATAATTATAAATTATAAGCTATTTAAATGGGTTGCATGTGTGACAAGTGAAACTATATAATAAAAGTATTATAAAAATAATCTATTATGGTGGATTTGGTGTGTGGCCAAACAAGGCCTTGTGGTCTTTGGTCTAATTTAACTGACGCAAACCTTTGGATTGTGACCTGACGTACGTAGGGGTGAGGGAGTCAGTTTATTTCTACGCATGTTATTTCTTTCCCTAAGGCTAGATATCATTGAATAACATAGTTTTGAGAGACATCTTAAAAGAAGAGAGAAAACACAGTGATATTGGGGGTTGGAGAAGAAGGGTTTTGGGAAAAGATTGCTCTAAATTTTGCTATCACACAATCAAAGATTCAAGGTATAAACTATTTCTATTTTTACTCTTAGTTAGGTGATATATATATATATATATATATATATATATATTAGATATGATTTGGAAATCACGTGAATTGTGGTAGATATATGTGCATATAGTTTTTTTAAAATCTGTTAATCATCATGTATACTTGATACTTGTTTGTCAAATTTGTGAGAAATTGGTGTGTTGGAAGAAAAAAATAGATAACAGTGTTTATATATGGAAAAGGGCTTTAGAAAGTACAAAAGTTGATGCTTAATATGTGTTATAATTTGCTATTTAATATTGGATTATGTTAATACGTTAAGAGACGAAAGCGACGTAGTTTAAATCGTGTTAATCGATTAAGTAACGAAGTCATGGCGATCGAATTCACTAAAAGTGTAAAAAATGATGAAAATGGAAAATTTGGGGTTTTGATCCCTTAAAATTGAATATATATGATGTTTGTGTGGTGATAATGGTGAATAGCATGATTATTGAAGATATTACAAAGTTTTAGTTGCTAGGTTTCATGCTTTCTATAGAAAATTGGAATGATTGGTATTTGCTATATGTAAATGAGAGATGTTCTTTGTAGTTTACGTACGTATGGCGTAAGCAATTGCCGCGCCATTGCCATAAGCGAAAGCACAAGAATCGCTACTAATCGGTTTTTTGCAGACGAGTACCAAGACAAAACTTATTGGGTGCGAGGCTCAGGGACAACAGTAAGGCTGCAGTGTCTTAATGCCTAGGTAGTGAAGTATGCTTATTTGTAGGACATGACTAATGGACTTAATCTAGTTTGGCAAGCATATTAATGATGTTTAAAACATAATGTAGACTATAATAACAGATTGTAAGGTGATGTAATATAAAATGGGACGATTTTAAGTAATTATTTAAATAAGTTAGGAAATGAAACCAAATGTGATGTTTTCAACAGTTAGAGATGAATGATTAAGTTATGTTAGATCGTAATGAGATTTTAGATTCGTTAAGGATGTTAACCAACATGGTTGGGTGCTGAGTTAAGGTTATGAACTAAATGATGGTTTAAATCCCTAAAGCTAATATTTATACAACTAATTGTTATTGCAATTCCAATGATATGTGTAGGATAATTGGAGAACAATATTAGATTTGTGTAGCTTACATACAAGGCAAGTTTCCAAACCTTACCTCTTTACAATTGAGCAAGTTTCTTATCCTAAACTTTTATTGAGCAAGCTTTCTAACTTCATTCTTTTGTTAATGAATGCATGTTCCTAAACTTTTATTGAGCAAGACTATTGATTCTATCCTTATGTACAATTGAATAAGCTCATGTAACCTAATTTGTTATATCGAGCGAGTTTCATTTTCCTTGTTATCATTCGAGGCATATATTGTTCTAATACATTGTTTCAAGTGAGATTGTTCTAATTCTTTGAATATAGTAATTTGCATGTATATCATGTTTATTCAATTATACATTGTTGTTATTCGGTCCTTGACTTTGATAACCTTGTTCAAATCTTTATTGTTGTTATTAAACCTTCAAGTATTAAGCAAACCTTTATTGATGGAATTAATCTATAATTGAATGATGTTCTAAAAATTCTAGAAACACTGATATGCTAGTTCCAATCTAAATTTTTTTTAATGCGGAAATTCTAAATTCAAACTGAGACGAACAACCCTAATATAAGGGATTTTGTACGTGCAACGTTTAGATGTTTGTGCACAATACATGGTACAAAGAGTTGATCCCCCTAAGTACGTTAAGAAAGGTCTGTATAGTCTAAATGACTGTAAAGGTTGGGGTAATAATACCTAAATATCGGGGACATAGTTCGTGGTCTTAAGACCGTCAGATATTAAATTCGAACTTGTTTTCTATCTTGATTTGTAGAACAAGTTCATTATTGTTCAGCATTCGTTGTTCATTCTCATGTTGTTATCATTAGTACTTTCTATATCAGTGAGTAATTGTTTGCTCACTCTTGCATTTAACACTGCAACTAAAGTAGAGAAAGTCGATGAGCCATCTATTAGCAAAGGAAAGGGTAAAATGTCCATGTGTTGAAGACTGATGAGAATTTTATTTTAATGAATTATGTTAAAGACTTGTTTTATTTTATGATGTATTTCGCAAACTTATGTAATAATTTTAAGGTTAGATTACCTGGGATTATTTTTGAGATGATGATGTAACCCTTTAATGGGAAAGATTATTGTTTAAGTTATTTAAATTATGTTTTTATCCTTTATGATGAGTAGTTAAATGTAATGGTTTTGGATAGTGAACACCAAATTCTTTGGGAATGGAGTACCTGAATTTGGGGGTGTCACATATAGTAGTACTCACTATTTTATAAAATAGTGCGATAATAATTATAATGAGGACTCCATTTGAGTTTAGATATTGTCTACGAGACAAAATTCGTGTCTAAACTCTCAGCTTATGTATTGTCGTATTTTACATTACAGTTGTATAATTAAGTTTGTATTTGAATTTTGTAACATGTATTTGGCGACTCGGAATGGGTTGTATATACCTATTTTGGGGGCGTCACATATATATAAAAGCGGTAAATGGTCACGAAGTAAACTCTAGTCTTGACAAAAATGTATATATATATATATATTTGGGATTCCATCCATGGCAATCGGTTGCCATGATCACTATTCTAACAACCCACTTTACAACCGTTGGTCAACTAATTGGAAGGCTTAGATTGAAATATAATTCTTCCCAGTTGCTACAACATGTTGTGCCCAAAATACATGTTCTAGTGGCTTTTATTTTAATATAAGGGCCCCACATGGTCAAATATGTTATCCAATTTGATTAACCAAAAAGAATTTTTAATATTTTAATACACCAACCGCTACATATTGTAGCGGCTTGGCCTTTTTTTAAAGCATTTCCCCCATTATAGTCATGACTCAGCTCATTTGAGAAACTTCAAAAAAAAAAATATAAGCCCGACCGCTACAAGCTGTGCCGACTTACAATAAAAAAATAAAAAAAAATTCCAAAAGCCTTCAAAATCACGCAGACATTGATCTTTCGAAGATATTCCAAAAATAATTTTTCTTCCCTTGATTCGAACTCGCAACCTCCCGCTTCAAACCTTCGTCATATGACCACCTGAGCACCACGGGCCTAGCTGTTAATTTCTCGCAAAGATTAGCCTTTATATTAAAACATTTTATTTCCCCCTAAAGGTTTAAAGGTCGGTCGTTTAAAGGCCAAGGGATTTTTTTTAATAGAAGCCAACACAACTTGTAGCAACCGGGCTTTTTTTACCCTTTATTATTATTATTATTATTATTTTTATTATTATTATTATTATTATTATTATATTACTATAATAATATAGTATTATTATTATTATTATTATTTTCCTCGACTGCTACAACCTGTAGTGCCTTCCCTTATTATTATTATTATTATTATTATTATTATTATTATTATTATTACTATTTATAATTTGTATACTCACTTTGTGTTGAAAAAGTTTAGTATCTTTTAAGAAAAAAGGGCAATTCTTATTAATATTAATAAGAATATTATTATTATTATTATTATTATTATTATTATTAATATTAATATTTATATGAAAAAGGGATAAAACATTAATATTACTAATAATGTGAATATTAATATTAGAAGTATTGATTATACCAATACTACTATTGCATAAAATTAACATGAATAGTACATATGACATGTTCATTTTCACTTGTAAAAAAACATAGCATAAATAATACAACCGACGTATATTTCATTGGCTCAGGAATCCCTAACACGCGATAGTGATTTTGCTTATCGTGGTCGATTTCAAACCTTCAAATTGCACCTTTTCGATGAGGCTTAGAAGGAATGATTTTTCCGAGTGCACTCTTTAAGCTAGATTATTTTTTTGCAGCCCTTTGTCTGAGAAATAATAGGCGGCAAAAACTCTTCTTTTGCTTCCACCTCTGTATCTTCATCATCATTATCGTATCATATATCATGATTTGGATTTCCAACCGTGCAATCAATGTCGTCATTTGCCAGTTCAATAATATTATCATCCAGATCATATTAGTCAACCAACATTTTTCCTCGTGCATTCAGTTTAAGAATAGTTTTGTAACCTCGAACTAAGAAAGCCGCTTTACTCGCTAACTCGTGCTAATCACTCATCAAATGATTATAGCGCATTGCTTGATCTCGTTCGCAGTCAGCAGTTGTGGTATCAAAGATTAAGTCTTCACCATTGCTTTTGTTCGCGTCTCTTGTCCACCGACGAAGAATCATGTCGCTCGGTATTTTTGAAATACTCTTAAACATGAAATATGTGAGACCCCAATGTTTATGAATAAAGATTTAAATTTCTCGAAATATTTTTTTTTAATATTATGGTGTGAATTTGATATAATGTTATAGTTGTGGGTAATATTTATAAATTTTGCAAAGTACGCAAGTTGTTATATAATATTCGATTGGTCGGGGAATATTCGTTTTAACAAGGAATATTCGTACGACAAAGACAATCATTAAGTGGACCTCACGGACGGAATTATTCGGATTGAGAAAACAACAAAAATATTTTATGAAAATAACGGCGAAAGTTTTACCGTTAACTGTTGAAACACCTGGTGTTACAAGTACAAGAATACGTGTGGTTGCATAGTATCACACGGTATTGATTATTGATGCTTACGTGAGAAATCACTCAGTTTTGTTCAATTATTGCTTTAGTAATTGTTGCATAGTATCTCACGTTAATTGATTCAATTATTATCGATATTTTATAAATTATTAAATCAATAATTGAGATGACAGAGTTATTAATATTATTATTTGTAATATTAACGATGTCTAGAAGTTTTGCCAAGGAGAGGTTTGGTCACCTAATTGTGCTTGATAGGAGAAATTTTATTGAAAAGTCCCTCTTTCACAGGAGCGACACTGGTCGATTAATAGTGTGAATTATAATAATGATGATGAAGTTTTGTTTTATTAGTATTATTAATGTAATAAAACAGAAAAGCTCTTTATATAAAACAGAATACTTTTATAAAGTTATTCATTTTATTAAACTATAAATAGAATATATTATATTCTATTATGCATAGTTATTTGCATAGTAAAATCTTTTTATATAAAACAGAATACTTTTATAAAGTTATTCGTTTTATTAGATTATAAATAGAATATATTATATTTTATTTAAAAGATTTTGTTTTATTAGAATATTTTATAGTAAACTAATGCTGGACCGTCAGTTTAAAAGTAAATCAATGACCGATAGTTAGAATTAGTTACTATTCAATCCATTCTCCTATAAATAGAAGCTCATTCCTTCATTATTTCTTATGAATTCACTGAAACTCTAGAGAGGGAAACTATAGAGAGAAAGAAGAAAAGTATTCTGCTACTTCACTACTCATATATCCAGTTTCTTCTAAGGTAAGGGGTATTATTTCTTTCGTATTCATGAAGAGAACTTACATTATTCCATTCTTTATTATTACATTGGAATAACTTTATATCTGTGAAATACCCTATACTTGGTGAAATTCTTACGTTATTCCACTCTTTATTATTATGTTGGAATAACTTTGTCTATGTCTGAAATACCGCATATATGGTGAAATTCTTACGTTATTCCATTCTTTATTATTATATTGGAATAACTTCATACATCTAAGTACCGCATACATGGTGAAATTCTTACATTATTCCATTCTTTATTATTACGTTGGAATAACATGTCTATGCTGATACCACATACATGGTGAAATTCTTACATTATTCCATTCTTTATTATTACTGTTGGAACATTACGTCGGTGCTTAATTTTTCTGAAGCTCGGTTTACATTATTTATTATTATGTTGAAACATCCTGTCTGTGCGTTTATGCATGTCCTGGTTCCGTTATTTATTTTTCTATTGGAACATCCCGCCGGTCTTAATTTACTTTGACATTGGTTTAGATTATTTATTATTACATTGGAATATCTTGTCTGTGCGTTTATCGCATACCTGGTGATTTCTTTTGTTATTCCATTCTTTATTATACTCAGTTGGTTAAAGTTTTGACTTCTATACCTCATGAAATTAGTGGAATATCTTTGATATTTGCGCTTCATCCAATATCTTTTCGTGGAAATATTCTTCTGAGCATTCTTGAATTTTACTCTGCAAAGAAGTATTATGTTGACAATTTGGACGTTATTAGTTCCCGGATAAATTAATTCTTGAATTTGTTTTATTGAATTCTTATATCATTGTCATCATCCTTATGTTTATATTATGTTGAAAGTCATTTGTGGCCTGTAGTGCATAGATGGACTTGGTATAATTATGACCAGGGATTTATCGGTATAATCATGACCGTAATGTTACAAATGATGTGGTAAAATTCCTCATTGGCCTGTAGTGCATTGATGGACAATTGTTGGCATGATCATGACCATTGATGAATACACGAATATCCTTGGCCCGTAGTGCATGGATAATTTATGGTTGTGATACTAATGAATATCCTTGGTCGTAGTGCAGGGATGATGTGGATTATTTATTAAGTTGAGTCCCAGCGATAAAAGTGATGAAAAACCTTTTAAATCATAAAAGATAGTTGATTTTATTCTCTACTTGACTCTTTTAATGGATTGTTTGTTCCGCTGCAGTTAAATTTGATGTTTGTTATATTGTATCAGTTTAACACCGTTGAAGGCTAAGGATAATTTATTCCGCATTATCTTAGTAATAATATTTCTTACTGGGCTAGTTGAGCTCACCCTTTTACTTTCATTGTTCTCTTCAGGAAATGAGAACGTAGCAGGGACTAGTCGGGGAACGAAGTGATATTCCAGATAATAAGATTAGTAGTCCTCATTATTCTGTTAAATAGTGTGATAATAAATGTAATGATGACTCAATTGAGTGCGGATATTGTCTAGATGACAATATTTGTATTAAAACTCACAGCATATGTTTTATCGTATTTTATACGACTGTTGTATAATTAAGTTATATTTGAATTTTGTACCAAGTATTTGGCGACTCAAGATGGGTGATGTATACCTATTTTGGGGGCGTCACAAAATATCTCAAGATGTGTCTGCATAATTCACCATAATGAGAAAATATTTGGCAATTACATGTTACTGGCCCCGGCTGACGATTGTTGACAATTTCTTTATGGCTTCCACCACTTTCAGTTGCATCTGCATTATACACTACATAGATCTTAGTATCAGTGACACATAGCTCACTATCTTTATGAAGATTGTATTTCATGGAATCGACAAATTGACGTTGGAAACGTCTAAACATCTCTTTTGTGTACACCTGTGCAGCATGAACTTCTAAAGATAACCTGAGTACCATAATCCTTTTACGATATTTTGTTATGTAGTCGACCTTCCTCTCTTTGATAAATTATTTTTCTATAGCCTTCTGACTCTGCAGTATAAATTCTTTTATACCTGTTGATGCATTAACGTACTCATCAAAAAAACTATTTATGCTCTCGCTTCTTCCGGTGGTAGTCATTCCCGCGACAAAATATCTCTTTGTATATGATGGGATCCATTTCTGTTATACATCATACAAACTTCCAAGCCATTCATTGGTATACAATTCATAGGAACTTATCAGAATATGCCAACGCTTCTCAAATTTCCCAATGGACAATGAATTATACACAAAATTGTTAAAATCATTTTTGAATGATGGGTGCTCAGAATAAACATGATGCATATTTTTAGGAAATTTATTGCTAAGATGCCAAGAACACAATAAATGACAACTAGAAGGAAGTACCATATGAAAGTAATATGCACACAAGCCAATCATGTTTGATGATAAAGCATATACTTTGTAACAATCTTATTTATTTATTAATAAAAAGTATTAATTTATTAAAGGCTTTTAATTATCTACATGATGTTATTTTATAATATGTGATAAACCCATGGTTTTAAGCAATGCTTTTAGAATAATGATGATGGTCATTCTAATGAGATCTAAATTCTTAGAAAGCTTAAAACTAAAATAGTTTCCAATCATTGGATTACTAAATTGGGGATTAGTGAATCAGGATAGATTGGTACACGCTTGCTTGCTCATTGGATGAGGATGATTGATCTCATGATCATTTGTGTGGAGACACTAAAGCAAGTATGTAGGTGCTTATTAGAGAATAAGTTCTTTGAGCGTGGCTCGCTAAGGAATACCTAATGGAGTTTTACTTATGTCGTCAATAGGAATTCTGTAGTGATAGTAGTACAAGTGATCCTTGGACTTGAGATCATCATAGTATCTTGTGTATGATGAGTTATACTTTGACTTATTCCTTAAGACCCTTAGGGTATATCAAAGGGTATGCTTGGGTATAATAAGTTGTACATGGAGATAATGTATGATCAATAAAAAATCTACCACTTTATTAAAAGAAGAGAAATGTCATATGTGATTCGATAAATGACAACCTAGTAGTCCTTGGTTAAAGTGAGAATGAAATTAGAAAGGAGTTTCTAATTTGCATTATTTGAGTTGTGCATTTAAGGATCGAAATACATATAATTAAATAAAATAAGACTTGTGAGTAATTCCATGTCTTATATTTAAGCTGGGACATTGTATGGTAGAAGGATTGAATTATGCGGTAACTATTTACTCAAAGGTTCTTTTATGATTAATGTAGAAATCTATATTATCTCGAAAAGTCGTTTGATCGCTAGGGAGGCTTATCCTATTGTAGAATAAATATTATTTATTTAAATAAATTAATTGTTTAATTTATTTATTTAAATAAGATTAGAATTGTTCTAATTGATTTATTCACAACCAGTTTAATATGGAGAACCTAAAGGGTCACACCATAAAAGGAAGAATAATTATTTAAGAAGTTAATGGCATAATTGTAATAATATGTTATGTATATTTAATTTAATATATGGTGATAGAATAAATTAAATAGCTTAATATTTATTATTTAATATTTTAGAAATATTAAATATAAATTAATAAGAGGAGTCTTATTAATATTATTACAATTATTATTATTTTAATTTCTAAAGAGTTTAGGAATTAATTTAATATAAGTACTCTCATTTATTCCTAATAGGATTAGGAGGGAAAATTAATTAAAGGAGTTTAATTAATTATCCCTAATAAGATTAGGGAGCCCATTTAATTAAAAGAGTTTAATTAAATAATATCTTATTTTGAATAGGGTTACTTGATATCTTTATAAGAGGAGTCTTATATTAGATATTAAAACTACGACATAATTCCAATTTGTTGGAGAGTACGTCCTTTTTCTATACAGATAGGAAAAACTAGGGTTTGAGCCAATACCCCTTCTTCTTGAAAATTCTTTTTCCTTGGTGGATCACCCTCAGAGGCCAAACACTTGGGTGGCTAACGTTGATCAAAGGAAGGAACCAAACCCGGTGAATTCAAGTTGAAGGCGAATGGATTTGGAGGTGAACTTGTACGAGGAAGCTCGATCTTCAAGGGTATGATTTTATTCTTTATCTTTTCGTTTAATTAATAATTGTGCATAAAGGGTGATCCGGGTATATGGTTTGTAAATTTTTTTTAAACTCTGATTTATCTCGCTTCCGCTTATTTTGCAATTTGATTGCATTCTTGAATATTACAAACCTAACAGCGGCATCAGAGCCAAACCTTTATGTGAATTATTAATTATTTTAATTTGATATGTATATTGATATGTGTTTAAGAACAATTTAATTGGGCATAATTTAATTGTATAAAATTTATTAAAAAAAAAATAAAAATTCGCGAAACCTGTTTTTACTTTTTCGTAAATCAGGTGGCCATGCATTACTTGATTATATATGTTATGATATTGACAAAGGGAAGCATACACGTGGTCAAGTTTTTTTTTAAGGGATACACGTGTTTGGTTCTAAAAGGAAGCATACAAAGTTTTGGAACAAAATCATTTCACGGAAATCAATAAAAAAAAAAAATATTATTTCCATTTTATTGTTGGACAATGAAATCTTTGGTATTATAATTAAGAACAATTGTTGTTCTATTTATAATAATAATGTTTTGTATAGAACTGGAATATTACTTAATAGATTTTGTATACTTGACTTACGTGGAAAATTATTTTATAAATTGAACAAAATAATATAAGAAAAGGAGATGATCATTCAAAGAGTTGAATATATGTATTTGTTGAAATACAAGTGTGAATTATTTGAAAGGTTCAAAGAATTCAGAAGTGAAACAAATTGGCAAAGTATTAATATTCTTTGATTAGATCAAGGAATAAATACTTGTGAAATAAGTTTCTAGATAATCTCAAATGGTTTTCTCATAATGGACACATCCTGATACGCAATAATTGATTGATGTATCTGAATGAAAAATCGTACCTTGTTGGACATGGTGCGGTCCATAATGATTTTACCGACATTCCAGTATCCTTCTGGGATAATGTCCTAGAAATGGCTGCATATCTACGAAAATGGTAACCTCAAAATCCGGCCCCAAGACTCCATAAAAGTTATGGACAGGGAGGATTCCTAATCTTAAGTATGTTAAGATAAGGGGTTCTCCAACTTATGTGAAAATGTTTCAAAGGATAAGCTTGGGACAAGATTTGACATGTACAGATTTGTGGGACATCCTAAAGTAAGTTTAGGGTATATGTTCTATAATTCTACTTAGCAAAAGATGTTTGTTACGAAACACGCTGCCTTCTAAGATAAAGGTGTTTATCATTAAAAGGGGCTAGTGGGAGGATAATAGATCTTGAAGAGTTCAAGAACCACAAAATACTATAAGTCAAATAAGAGGAACCTGTAGATAGACCTATTATACCACAACTGAATCGTAAATCTTGAATAGTACACCAAGAAGATACAGGAGGTATGGATTCATCATAGATGATGATGATAAGGTACACATCATAGAAGATGATGATCCGATTACATACGATGAGGTAAGTGTTGTAGACACTTCGAGAAATGGATTGAAACAAGTTTCTTAAATATGGAGCGTTCGTTTTGATGAGGCAATCAAAAGAGTTTGATTTTATCAAAATAAGAATGAACATAGTGTGTACAAAAGGGTCAGTGGGAGCATCGTGACATTCCTAGTACTATATGTTGATATACTACGGATAAGGAATGACATACCAATGCTACAATCAGTAAAGATAAAGTTGTCTAAACATTCCTCCATGAATGATTTGGAAGAGTATCTTAATTGGGGATATAAATCTATATAGATAGATTTAAGAGGATGCTCAACTTAACCCAAGGAACGTATATTCATTTGATGCTAAAGTCGTTTAGCATGGAAAACTCCAAGAGATGTCTCATGTCGATGAGCTATGGAGTGTATCTCTCTTAATAGTCCCCACAGACTCCTGAAAAGAGAGGTCGTATGAATGACAATCATGCATGCAATGAAATGTACGAGACCTGATGTTGATCAGTCATATTATGGGGAAGTTCACTATGAGTCAGTGAAAAACATCTTAAAGTGCTTAACCGGCACTAAGGATATGATCATATTCATGGTGGGTCTAAATTAAAACTAGAGGGCTTAACAGACTCAAGTTTTTTAGACAGACCAAGATGACAGAAAAATCCACTTTAAGGTAAAGCGTTATCTTGAGCAGTGGTACAGTGAATTGGAAAGGTTCCAAACAGCAAAGAGTTGATGGTTTAGTGATAAAGACAAAGTATATAGCTATAAATGAAGCTGCAAGTTGATTGTTTGGATGAAAAGTTCATTACAGAACTAGGAATAGTTCCTAAGTCTCATCTTGGATCTAAACATGTGTTGTGGCACTTTCATTTGATTATAAGAATCATTGAAAGATGGGAAATCACTATAGAGATGGTGGACTCTCAAGAACAACATTACATATCGATTAACTAAAGCTTATCCAACAGCAGGATAATCGTCACTTACAGAAGAAGAGTATAAGATACAATGGCGATTGGCTTTAGTGCAAGTGGGAGATTGAAAGTAATATGCACACAAGCCAATCATGTTTGATGATAAAGCATATACTTTGTAATAATCTTATTTATTTATTAATAAAAAGTATTAATTTATTAAAGGCTTTTAATTATCTACAAGATGTTGTTTTATAATATGTGATAAACCCATGGTTTTAAGCAATGCTTTTAGAATAATGATGATGATCATTCTAATGAGATCTAAATTCTTAGAAAGCTTAAAACTAAAATAGTTCCCAATCATTGGATTACTAAATTGGGGATTAGTGAATCAGGATAGATTGGTACATACGTTGCTTTGCTTTCATTGGATGAGGATGATTGATCTCATGATCATTTGTGTGGAGACACTAAAAGCAAGTATGTAGGTGCTTATTAGAGAATAAGTTCATTGAGCGTGGTTCGCTAAGGAATACCTAATGGAGTTTTACTTGCTGTCGATAGGAATTCTCATGGCGATAGTAGACAAGTGATCCTTGGACTTGAGATCATCATAGTATCTTGTGTATGATGAGTTATACTTTGACTTATTCCTTAAGACCCTTAGGGTATATCAAAGGGTATGCTTGGGTATAATAAGTTGTACATGGAGATAATGTATGATCGATAAAGAATCTACCACTACTATTAAAAGAAGTGAAATGTCCTATGTGATTCGATAAATGACAACCCAAGTAGTCCTTGGTTAAGGCGAATGAAATTAGAAAGGAGTTTCTAATTTGCATTATTTGAGTTGTGCATTTAAGGATCGAAATACATATAATTAAATAAAATAAGACTTGACAGTAATTCCATGTCTTATATTTAATTGGGACATTGTATGGTAGAAGGATTGAATTGTACTGATAGAATGTTTACTCAAAGGTTCTTTTATGATTAATGTTGAAATCTATATTATCCGGAAAGTCGTTGATCGCTAGGGAGGCTTATCCTATTGTAGAATAAATATTATTTATTTAAATAAATTAATTGTTTAATTTATTTATTTAAATAAGATTAGAATTGTTCTATTTGATTTATTCACAATAGGTTTAATATGGAGAACCTAAAGGGTCACACCATAAAAGGAAGAATAATTATTTAAGAAGTTAATGGCATAATTGTAATAATATGTTATGTATATTTAATTTAATCTATGGTGATAGAATAAATTAAATAGCTTAATATTTATTATTTAATATTTTAGAAATATTAAATATAAATTAATAAGAGGAGTCTTATTAATATTATTACAATTATTATTATTTTAATTTCTAAAAGAATTTAGGAATTAATTTAATATAAGTACTCTCATTTATTCCTAATAGGATTAGGAGGGAAAATTAATTAAAGGAGTTTAATTAATTATCCCTAATAAGATTAGGGAGCCCATTTAATTAAAAGAGTTTAATTAAATAATACCTTATTTTGAATAGGGTTACTTGATATCTTTATAAGAGGAGTCTTATATTAGATATTAAAACTACGACATAATTCCAATTTGTTGGAGAGTACGTCCTTTTTCTATACAGATAGGAAAAACTAGGGTTTGAGCCAATACCCCTTCTTCTTGAAAATTCTTTTTCCTTGGTGGATCACCTCTAGAGGCCAAACACTTGGGTGGCTAACGTTGATCAAAGGAAGGAACCAAACCCGGTGAATTCAAGTTGAACGCGAATGGATTTGGAGGTGAACTTGTACCTGAGGAAGCTCGATCTTCAAGGGTATGATTTTATTCTTTATCTTTTCGTTTAATTAATAATTGTGCATAAAGGGTGATCCGGGTATATGGTTTGTAAAATTTTTTTAAACTCTGATTTATCTCGCTTCCGCTTATTTTGCAATTTGATTGCGTTCTTGAATATTACAAACCTAACACCATAGCAATAGCATTACTCGTGCCTCTGTCTTGGTCAGTGATGATGGTTGTAGGTGCCTTGTAGTCCATGGCTTCAAGCCATGTCTCTAATACCCAAACCAAAGTCTCCTCTATCTCGTCTCTTAATAATGAAAATCCAAATAATATAGACTGATAATGGTGGTTGACCCCATAAAATGGAACAAACAACTCCGGTATGTACTATCAAATGTCACAACATCTCTAAACCGTTGATATATAAACCTTGATCGTGCGTCAAGTTTTTACTATGTGATTGTTTTCACCGGGTTTCACTCGAAAAAAAAATTACTTGCATTTCTAGATGCAAGTTTTTTCAAATAATTGATAGCAGCTTGTGCATCATTTTCATCTGTAGAATCATGTCTCAAATCTCGCACCACATTATGAACATTTACATTAGAGAAAGGAACATTTTACAACCCACCACCCATTGTGCTCAAAACATTCATCATCATACTAGGACTAATACCGGAATTATTTAAAGTATCAATTAATTTTCTTGCAACCGGAGTAATATTTCTGTGTGTCTCAATCAAATCTACTTTGGTAGGGGTCACTAAGTGATGATTGTGCTCTAATTCAATAGTAGAAATATGCCAATTATCTTCTTTCTTATTGTGGACAACATATATTCTAGCTTCATCATCAGGAAAACTCTTGCCAACAATTGGTGTACCGACTTTTTTACATACATACAACCTAGATCTTACATCATTCGTATGAGCATGTTTATGGCTAGTTGCAATTCTAATCTCAAATCCATTTTTACGAACATATGATATATAAATTTTTTTAACTTCTTCCAACTTACAAAATAATTGACCAACGTATGGAACCATTTCAGATTTACTACTTCCAACTTCACTTACACACTCATATGTATCTTCACAATCTAAACTTGCAACAGAATCTGAAGAAGTAGATAAAAATATTTTCTTATGGATATTATATGACATTTTGAAAAACATACTTATGAACTTGGGAAGTGAAAGTGGGCAACCAGATCAAACAAATTCTGAGTAGATGTGAAAAGGGAAATTAATATCCGAGAGAATAAACCAAATTGAAGGAGATGTGGGAAAGGAATGATAGGAATATAACTTCAGAAAATAGTAAGCTGCAAGAGAATCATAAAAAGGCAAAAAGATCAGCCGCTACATGTTGTAGTGGCTAATGTGTGACGCCCCCAAATCCGGGTATCTTCCAACCAGACATATGGTGCTACACGATACTCATAAATGTACATTCATTTTATTGAACAACATCAAAATGTGTGTATCAACGATATTCTTATTACATTAATAATAATATATCCCATTCCCAGGTTCTGAAACCATTACATTCTATGTTCGTTGTAATATAATTCATACAAACATACTAGTCTATTACAGATTAAACTAGTCATTCATCTTTGCCTTTCCTTTATCTCTCCTGGAACCCTCGGTTCGCTCGACCTTAGCTGCAATCATATGATTCAAGGAAGAAGTGAGCATAACTAGCTCAACAAGTCTAACAATACATTTTATAAATACCACTTCGAGAATCATATGCTTATTCTTCAATAACTAAACAATTGTTATGAAGTACTATGAAACATTTAATAGCACTTCTCATCTCATAAAAATAATTCCGAAGTACATATAGTAGCTTGAAAATTCTGAGTAGATCCACAGACCATGAACATTCTCTTTAGCTTTTATTCATGAAAAGGAAAACCCGGTACTAAGACCGTAAGTTTAATATTTCTTACGAGCACTTTTAGGTGATCAGCCTATAGTACTCTATGTTGATCAACACTCATCCGTTAAACATATTTACGTTTAAGTTTTGGCAACCTCGCGTGCCCATCAAATAATCGATGTAAAATATATTTGTTTATTCATACTTAGGCTTACCTTGAATCCGTACCAAACAATTGGCAGAGAATAACGTTATCAATTCTATATTGAAAGACTTGTAAATAAATCAATCAATCTTTCAAGATTAGTCTAGCCGAGTTAAAACTGGAATCGACCCTTTCTTTAAAACAATTCATGCATCTCATAACATGAATCATTGAAAACCTGGCTAACATGAAGGTTAGACAAGCGTTAAGAAAACTTACCTTCCACGTCTGCTATAGTAAAATTGATTTTCCTTTGAATCTTTATGGTCACTACAACACATAACCACATAACATACCACATTTGTGACGCCCCCAAATTCAGATACTTGAAACCCGAATTCAGTACTTCACGATACCATTTCTTTGAGCGGAATAATAATAATTTTGTTATAAATATCAAACTTAATTTACATATCAGAGTTGTCTAAATCCCAGGTACGCGACCTTAAAACATGTCATTTCATGATAGATAATAAATATCATCATCTTATTTAAGTCTAGGTATTACATAAGATAACACAACTTATTCTGACAGCTTTCCTTTCCCTTTGTTCCTGGCAGAGCCCTCTGGTTGATCATACTTAAATGAAAACATTTAAATTAAGCAAGAATGAGCATTTGAGTGCCCAACAAGTAATAGCAAACAATAAACATTAGCTAAAAGGATTAAATGTTCTCTTTGAGTGACACTTCTGCAACGAAGCAATAGTTGTGAAGTAACTGAAACAATTCTAATCCATACCAATTCTATTTCAAATTTTTGAAACTGCGTACTGACTATAAATAGAGAGCAGCTGTCATACTATGAAGATAGATTTCAATTTTTGAAAAGGTTTAACAGAACTTCATCTATAAACTGTCATAACTTACGGGCACGGGGGGGGGGGGGGGTGATCAGCCCGTTATGCCTTGTATTGATCAATACTACATACCAGAATGATATTATCGTTCATCATAACGGCCTTGGGCGCACAAAAGTTGCCCAAATTCGGGATGTTCATACTGAGCCTGAATCCAAACCAAAGCAATTTGGTTGGATGTCATTAGGGTTTTATCATGTTCAACGATATTCTTAAATCTGTGTCTAGCCGATTCAAATAGCTTAGACGACTTTCAATTAAGGTATACATACTGGAAATCAACAAGTATGTATCAACATGTACGATAATTATCCAAGTGAGGACACTTGTATAACCATACTTAGAATTTAATGAACAGAATATATATATCTGAATCTTATAGTAATACGGTACTGATAAACAATGAACGAATAAGTTTGGGAACTTGTAATAATATAAATGATTGGATACATAATCAATAACAATAGAGTTAATCTGGCATAATGATATTATAATTCTGAAATTTTCTTACAAATGTCCATTGCATAAAGTAAATGCAAAGGTTAGGATTCTTGCTCAAGTAAAAGAGGAAGAATTTAGGAACTTGCCTGGTCTGTTGCTTACACAACTTAGTTCTATCTTTAATTCAACGACCTATCAATAACATGTCATAACACATCATACTGTTATTTACAATCAATACATAACCTAATCACATTGTCACATAGTTATATCAGTTATTAAGACACACACAAACACTTATACAGTCAAACTATATAGGTTTGGATCAAATTTGGTAGCATTTCGGTGTACCGACTGCTTTATCGGGTACTTATCGAGTATAAAACTCTAATCCGCATCTTAAATATTATTCTAGATAATTAAATATCAATCATATTATTTATAAACGACTTATAATAATTTATAATCAATTATTATAATTTGTCATGACTTTTCAAACTCTGGAATCATCATTAAATGATTTAAATATTAAAGAATTCTATTATCATTAATATTTAAATAATATCCAAATATTAATGACACAATTAAAGTAATTTATAATAATTCAAAATATTTTTAAAGTATTATTATTACCTTTAAATGATTTTTAAAACATTAAACATCATTTTTAAACAATTACCATTAATATTTAAATATTAAGGTATTATTCACAAAAATATTAAAATGTTAATCTTGTTCTTAAGCTTTTGGCTCTCATCTGATCAATTTGGATCTTAAGCTTATCTTGTTCTTCCATCGTTTCGATCAATGCCTTTCGTAATTGACTATTTAGTATCTTTTCTATCTCCCACAACTTTTCTAGAGAAGAAACCTTGTTCCTCAGATTCTGCACTTCAGTTGATGTTTGATCAGCTCCAACTTCGGTGTCTGAATCACTATCTGTTAGTCCCATTATTTCTGGGTCCAGTACTATATTTTCCAAAATGATCACCTCATCTAAGTTATCTTCAACGGGAGCCTCAGTTTCAGCTATTGGCTTTGATATTAGCTTGGTTATGGAGATTGGCTCCTTCTTTACGATCTTAGGGTATCCTAATCCTTTTCCTCCTGGCATCTACACATAAATTATCCGGATTAACATATATTATATACACACAGAAAGTAAAAGCTTTATATAAGTTATCTTTTATTTTGTTTGACAAAAAATTTATTCTATTCATCTCCTTTTGAATTCTATATGAGTTATTTGTACTTTCAACGTTTTCCTCAACTCTAAGGTTATAGCCTAAGGTCTACCCCCACCTATGGTTTTTAACCATAAAGCTCTGATACCAACCTTTGACGCCCCCAAATTTGGGTACTTGAAACCCGAATTCAGTGCTTCACGATACCATTTCTTTGAGCGGAATAATAATAATTGTAGACACTCGAAATTTTCTTTTCCTATTACTAACTATGCAGGAGGGTAAAAAAGTCTTTTTCACACTCCAGAGGTAACCCTGGAGGACTACAACATCATTTTCCGACCCTAGAGCTAACCTCGAGAGGTCAAGCCAACCTCAAAGATAACCCTGAGTACATTCAGAGTCAATAGCATAACCATCTCAAAGATAACCCTGGGAAAACCCGCTACAATTGTGCGAAAACTGGAGATAACCCCAGGAGGGGCAAAATGGTCATTTTGCCAACTCAACTTCACTTTAAATCAAATACACTCACGTCAACTCAAATTAATTCAAAATTGGTCCCACAAGACTCATATCTTAACTTCGGAGCGAAAACAACGCGAAACAGCTCACTGGATTGCCTGACGGGAACTTGGGAATGCTATTTCGGTCACGGACCCATCTTCCTAGAATCAAAATGGGCAAATCCCATGTAATTGCATAACTCTCAACAAAAGCAGTCCGAAGATGGTCTTGTACACCTCGTTCGGATGCTCGGATTGAAGTTCTACAAGTTCGAGCGGACATTACATTGCACGAGTGCACGCACTTCGAGATGATGGGACCCGCGAGGCCCGGATGCACCACGACCAGCTGCAGGTGTATCAGAGGCTGCCGCAGGTACACCTGCCGCCATCAATTCTATATATACGGGGCTTGGGCCAGCCATATTTGCAAGAGAAATAGCGAGGGAACCCTCTCCAATTGGTTTTGTATACCCGCATATTGAGTGTTTGCTCTTTTTTAAACACCTGTTTGCCCACATACAATTGTATATTTACCCGTGGGAGCTGAGTGTTTGTCTACATAGAGTCATAGAAGTCTAGTTTGGCAGCCCACTGTAAGCCTTATTACATTCTATAAAGCTTTCTTCTCATATTATCACACACTGTTGTACACGTTGAGAGTCGTGTGGGTGTGTTTGCCCGGACTTCGGTCCGTGGTTTTCATTTCTGTCTATATATATATACTTATATATATATATATATATGTATATATGTTTATACGGACTAACATTATCGAGTTATGCCTCGATTGAGCCTAGATTTGATGCTCCGAGCGTTTATTGGCTTATATATATATATATAAACTGTTATGGACTTCTGTCGATGAGCTGAACTTGATGCCTGCAAGCGTTTAATTGCTTTTTTTATATATATATATATATATATATATAATTATATATATATATAATTGTTGTCAGACATACCTGATGAGCCTGGATTTTACATCCGGTGCATTTACTCGCTTATATATATATGTATATATATAACTGTTGTCGAACATATCCGATGAGCCTAGATTCACATCTAGTGCGTTTACTGCTTTGATATATATATATATATATATATATATATATATATATATATCTGTACTTATATATATATTTACATTTCTGTCAAGCCTAGAGTTTACTTTGTGGTCTTTCTGACTTTATTTACATTTTCACCTCCTGCTGGAGTTTACTTACGTGGCGGTTGATCGCTTCTGACTTTATTTACATTTCGTCCCACAGAGTTTACTTCGTGGTAGTAGATCATGATCATGTATATATATATATATATATATATATATATATATATATATATATATATATATATTTACCGCTTTTATATATTTATATTTAGATCCCCATGGAGTTGCTTTCGTGGTGGTAGATCATGTTTATATATATATATATATATATATATATATATATATATATATATATATATATATATATATATTTCTGACTTTTTATATATATAATCGCTTATCGCTTTCCATACAAATTGCGGTATCATGTGAGCTAGGAATCATGTAATCACAGATTTAGCTCTCTTGAATCTAGATTTAGGTTCCCATGATGGACATTTTTCATTGTAAATGACTTGTACATTATTTTTACGATTGTTCGAATTTCCTTGGATGGTATCATTATGTCGAGGTGAGGAGTTGAAGCTCTTTGTATATTATTTTCTCGAGAATGCTTCGCATCTCGAAAATAAAAGCAAACAAGTCGAACATTTAATAATAAAATGGAAGCATCAAAGGCCCCAATTACTATTGAGCACAAGGTTTGAAAAACCTCTTTTACAAAACGACATTGCTATATCTTGTTTAAAAGCTGAATTTTCTATAAATTCAAACCCCTATATATATAAGTGCGAAGCGAGGTAATCAGACTACTTCCAAATAATTGCACATTGATCCACACACACACACACACACACACATTCATATAACAGTTTCTTTGAAAAGTGGTGGTCATAGTGGTAACACGGATGTCGGGGGTGCCTAACACCTTCCCTCGCATAATCAAGCCCCGGACCCAAAATGAATCTCGGTTTCACGAGACCTATTTAGCGTTGTCAAATAAGCATTGGGTCGATGTGCAAACTTTTTTTGGTTGCGTTGGTGCAACTAGTTAAAAACACCAACTGGCGACTCTTAAAGTAAAATCGTCGACATTATACATGTCAGACCTTTTTCACTTGTTTTTTTCAAACAAATCTCACATTAACATGAGAACACCAAAGAACAAGTAACGAAAAGGACACTCAAAAATCCCGACATCGACAGGTGGCGACTCTGCTAGGGACTCCAGTAAGAGGGCTTAAGCCACTATTACAAGCTTTTCAAAATTGTTATGTGCCTGTGTGTGAATGTTGCATTTACATTTATGATGAATGTGTACGAATGCATCTTAATTACTGCACTGCTAAATATCTATCTGTTATATTAGTGCTTCGCACATGTCATCATTTTGCATAAACGGTGAGACACGTTGTATGTGAATGTATGTTGTGTGGTCCCTCCACCAGGAGGCTAACCCATCGGTGTTTGATTACTGGACTTGTGGGAAGAATAATTCTCCGGGGCTCAGGAAAGGCACCGCTCAGATTCGCTCCAGTAGAACGACCGGATTAACTTCCCATCTAGTAGATTGTGATGATCTGGGAACCTTGATGCCGAAAAGCCACGAGAGTAACCTAAGATAGGTCAGCCTCTGATAAACCAAATGCGAAGGGAAGTCTCTTCATACTTCCCCACTTAAATTACTTGTAATTTCAATTACTTGTCAATCTAAATGTAATGAAAAATATGAAGAATATGTGAATGCATATTAAGGCTTGACATGCTATCAAATAACACCCATTTTGCAGGATAATATTCCTAAAATGGACATGTTATGATAGCATGTAAAATTTTTATACATTTCCCTAAGACTAAACTACATAAGTTTTTGTAGCGAAGCAATTGATCCTGTTTCACATTCAAAGTCGACAAGGGCATTAAGTCCACAGTTAGACATGGATAAAAGTGCCCAACCTGATCCTACTCCTGTCTCTCGCGAGGAGTTCGCAAGATTAAGCTATCAAATGACAGAGTTGGCTGTTATGCTCAAAGAACTACACCAATCTACTCAGGGTCCACAAATACCCATCCATACATAATCCTCTACACATGGAGGAATCCAGGGCCAAACAATGCCTACTCAACTAGAGTCATTTATACCAGGGGGCAGTCAAGGTATTGGCAAAAAGATGGAAACCCAGATACCTAAACCTCATTCCAATAAAGAAATCACAAATCTCAGGGATGATCGAGAAACTGGGGATCTAAGAAAGAAAGTCCAACAAATGGATGAGACCATTCGATTCGATCAAAGGACCTGGAAATTATGGGAGTGTCACCTATTCGGATCTCTGCATATTCCTAGGGGCTCGATATCCTACCAAATTCAAAGTCGAGTTTGAAAAGTACTGATGAAATGAGCGATCCTATACGCATCTGAAAGTGTACATTGGCGAACTGGGGTCTTATGCTGAAGATGAAAGCCTCATAATGTAACTTTTTCAAAAGAGTCTCACCGGAGAGGCTAAAGCCTGGTATGCCTGACTTGACAATGCCAAAATCCACAATTGGGAAGAATTGGCCCACGCCTTTTTAAATCAGTACAGTTTTCAGTCACAAATGGCGCCGGATTGATACCAAGTGACTAAAGTCAAAAAGCAAAGTACTGAATATTTCTGAGAATATGCCCATAGGTGGAGACATCTCGCAGCGTAAGTTATTCCATCAATGATAGAAATTGAGATGGTAATGACGTTTATTGATATCCAAGAGGCTCCGTACTACGAGAGGATCTTAGCGGGCATAGGAAAGCCATTCTCGGAAATGATCAAACACGACGAAATGGCAGAGATGGGCCTGAAGGCCGGCAAGATTAAAGACTTCACTGCCTTGGAAGCAATTGCCAAGCATATACAGACTGGAAAGTATGAGAGAGATCCCAAGGGGGTACCCGATAAAGACACTGAAGATGTATCCCTTGTTGTACAGGAGAAATCTAGTAGACCAACCTACAGTCCCCCTATTTGGAAAAAGCAAGACAATCTGCCATTTCAACAACAGGCATCATTTAACCAATTCCAGGACAGGAAAAGAAAATTTGAGAGAACGAAAAATCGAGTGTTCATTCCACTAGGCGATTCTCTTGAAAATGTGTTGGCGATATTGATGGATCATAAGCAAAATACCGAACTGGCTCCACCTCTGGAACCAGGGAGAAAAAGATACAATCCAAGCCAGAGATGTGCATACCACTCAGGATTTCTAGGACACGATACACAAGGTTATTGGTCCTTAAAGCATAAAATTCAAAATCTAGTCAAAAGTGGCAGTATTGTTGTCCAACAACCTGACCAACAAAATGTCAACATCAAACTTTCGTTGCAGCATGATACGGAAGAAGTAAACATGATAGGGTCAGGAAGCGCTGAAATATATCCAATTCGTAAATGAATACGAAGGATAGAAGACTACCCCCAAAGGCACAGAGCAGATGTCCTAAAATGGGAAAACTCGGAGGAGGGTATGATAGTAATGCAAAAGTTAAAGACAATCCAGAACCAAGTGAATCTGATAGCTAAGCTGATAGTACGCCAACATCAGGATACGAGGCATTTCTTCACTCAACTATCAGAAGGCCAAGAAAAGGGGGATGATAAAATTGCTAGCAAACCTCGGCAACAGAAAAATCGCTTGGGGGAATGCGAACTCTCAAAGAAGAAAGATCAAACAACCTCCACAGGAGTACAAAAATTCACCCTTCTAAGAAAACCAATGAAGAAATGCTACACTTTCTGATAAGCGAAGGAAGGATTATTGAGTTGCTGCCTCCTATAAATCCCAAGATAAAGAGCTATGATTCCACCAAGATATGTCTCTATCATTCTAACTCACTTGGACATACGACTGAGGAATGTTGGGCTTTGCGACATAAAATCCAAGATCTCATTGAAAATGGAGAGCTGGAGATATAAATTCCCATGAACAAAAAAGGCGAAAAGGCAATAAAAAGCTTAAGATGTCCACTCAAGATAGGTAGTTCAAATAAGGTGAAGGCTATGAGCGATAATCCTGGCAGAACACAAGATGGAGCGATCCTAATGCAGGAAATGATAGAAGAGACAAGGGAATTCCCGAAGGATATTCTTCCACCAACATCAAACATCTTCTGGTCCAAAGATATCAACCACGTTCCTGATTTTATCACCTTGGATGATGCGGAGGAAATACTGATCCTTTCCAAGGAAGAAAAAGCAAAAAAGGAAAATTCCTTGCAAGAAATGCGACGATGGTTCGAGGCAGATTTCATGGTCGAATCCTCTAAAGCCCAGGAAAAGAGTGAAGGAACAGATGAAGGAGAAGGTGGTGAGGTTGTCGGGGAAACAAATCCATCAAAGAATCAAGATTTCATACCTTTTTTCGATGGGTCCAGCTCAAGCATCCCTGAAGAATGTATTAAACCTAGAAGCGATCAAGTTATGGCCATAAGTGAAGACATTCAAAACCAAGAAGTAACCTCTGTCGTGAGCCTTGAAGGCAACACAGCCACTGACGACTGGACTATCAGGCCTCAACTAGCCAAAAAGATGTAGATCTAGGAGATAAAGTTGTGAGTTCCATAAGATGTTGGGACGGTATCACTTCCTTCGCAGTATGCTTTTTATTTTCCATGCATGTATAGAAAAAAAAAGAAAAAAAAAACAACAAAAAAAAAAAAAAAAGAAAAAAAAAGAAAAAAAAAAAAAAAAAAAAAAAAAATCAAATCATTCAGGTTTCAACTCATCAAGCCTGAACTACGAAAGACCTGATCTCCCCTCTTCAATGGGAATACGTAGGCAGCCATTTATGGTGCGGTCAAATGAAACAAAAACCCAAACCAAACACTTCTCAAACCAAACACTTCCCAAACCAAACACTTCTCAAACAAAAACTTCTCAAACAAACACTTGTCAAATCGTTTATCTTATCAAGTAGGAACTACACATACCTGATCTCCCACACTCACGGGAGTATGTAAGCAACCACCAGTGGTGCGGTCTGACCCTCAAAAGAAACGTCCAAATCCAAACCTCGATCCTAAGAACAACCCTCCTAGTCAGCGACCTATGTGGAGAAGACCCAAAAACACTGCAATGTCATTCCATCAAATCTGGCACAAATCCTAGAAAGGAATAAATAGCGATATGCCAAGACAACCAGCAGCGAGGACCTTCAAAGATTCGACACCCTTAATTACAAGTCTTCATCAAATCAGAAGAAAATCAAGACCGATTGCAATAACAAGTCCAGAATAATGATTGAAGGCATCAAAACCTAAGTCCTATACTTGTTCACCATCTGGTACAAAAGAGAAGTCTCTTGTGATCTCAGCATCTTATCAGCCCATCTGTCAAAGCTACTATCCCAGACAACAAGCAAGGTTGAGGCAATTTCAAAATCGTCGACAACCCGATATTGCGACCACTACAACAAGACTTGGGCAATCTCGGAAACAACGACAACTCAATACTGGGGCATTTATCAAATATCCTAAAGAGGAAAATGCCCCAGTTAACACCATCAACATGGTCCATTATCATCAAAGCTTCCCTCACATCAGCTCATTAGTGATTTGGATATTACTCACTTGCGACTTCATCAACAAAGAGAGTTTCTCGTATGAATCCCCGACATTAGTATGCGAAAGGACTGGGGCATTTCCGATTCCAGGAAAGCAAAGGATTTTAAGGCGGGATCAGGCCTCTCATCAAAAGAAGGAAAACTCCTGAAAGAAATCATGGCGATATTAGCGTGCCCCTACGAAAGAAGGGGAAAATTCTCAAAAATGTTCTTAACTCAAGG